>CM053601.1:171296744-171324801 GCA_028646575.1 Pseudocheirus occidentalis | reverse complement strand
AGTTTAATAGTATCTTGGTTTCTCATAAAGTTATTAGCTTCTACTTGCTCCACTCCAATTCTGAAGGAATTATTCTCTTCAGAATGCTTTTGAGACTCTTTCTCCATCTGGCAAATTTGACTTTTTAAGGCATTCTTCTCTTCATTGGGTTTCTGGGCCTCCTTTGCCATCTGAGTTAATTTGCTCTTTAAGGTATTGTTTTCTTCAGTCAGATTGTTGATTCTCTTTTCATGACTTTCTCACGTCATTCTCATTTCTCTTTCCAGTTTTCCCTCCACTTCTCTTATTTGGTTTTCAAAGTCCTTCCTAAGTTGATCCACAGCTAGTAGGCATTCTTCCAGTGTCTTGGAAGCATTTAGTGATGGAGTTCTGACTGACTTCTCTTACTCCCACTCCATGCTTTGGTCTTTTTTGTCCACAGAAAAAGGATTCTAGAATTTTATTGGTGTTCTTACTTTGCTTCCTTTTCCTCATGTTGGCCAGTCTATTGATTGCTTGGATTTTTTAGCTCTGTGGAACTCTGCTTCCTTGAGGGAAAAAGCTCTGTCCCAAATTGCTGGGGCCTTCACAGCTCCCGGAGCTATTAGTGGGATGCTGCAGGCCCTCCCCCGACCCCCGCAGCTTTGGCTCACTGAAAGCGCAGCCCAGGACCACCACTCAAGGCCACAATCCAGATCCAGGCTGCTCAATGCAAGAGCCCTTGCAGTTGCCTCAACCCCTCAGCTATCTGCAGGCCAAGGGCTCTGAAGCAGCCCAGTGGAGGCCGCTGCTGCTGTCAGCCATTCCTGCTGCTACAGCCACCTCCCGCTGCTTCCTTGCCCTGGGTGCAGTTTTCCCGGACCTGCTCTTCTCCTCCGGATTTAGCAAAATCCACTGACCTTTCTCTTAGCCTTTATTTCTTCTGGCCTGATAAATGTGGTAACTGTGCCTCCAGTGCAAGTGATCTGCTCTCCTATAGACTCAGCTCTGCCCATCTGCACCAGGGCATGACGCAGCAGGGGTTTCCTCCAGGGCTCCCAGACTGCTGTGAAGAGCCCTACCTGCTGAGCTGCCTGTAGCAACAGATGTGCGTTTTGTCTCTTGGAGAAATTTGGAGCTTGAAAATCTGTTTAGAGTCCCATTTTATGAGTTTTTAGCATGTTTGTGTGGGAGCTGCAGTGCTTTGCTGCTTCTATGCCACCATCTTGGCTCCTCCCCAAAAAATAAAGTTTTAAAAGGTATGTTTCAAATGGCATTTAGATTCTGTTGGTTCTTTCTCTGGAGGTAGATAGCATTTTTCATCATAAGTGCTTTGGAATTGTCTTGGATCTTTGTATTCCTAAAAATATTGAAGTCATTCACAATTGATCATTGTATAATATTGCTGTTACTGTGTACAATGATCTGATTCTGTACACTTCACTATGAATCAGGTCATGTAATTCCTTCCAGATTTTTCTAAAAGCATTCTTTGCATAATTTTTGTAGCAAAATAGTGTTCTGTTGCAATCATGTAACACAATTTGTTCAGTCATTCCCCAATTGATTGGCATCCCCTTCATTTCCAATTCTTTGCCCACACAAAACAAGCTGCTATAAAATATTATATATATATATATATAAGTCCTTTTCCTTTTGTATCTTTTGGATATAGATATAGTAGTGGTATTGCTAGAGGAGGTTTTGTTTTTCAAGGCAATCTGGGTTAAATGACTTGTCCAGGATCACATAGCTAGGAAGTGTCAAGCATCAGAGACTAGATTTGAACTCAGTTTCTCCAGATCTGAGGACCAGTGCTCTATCCACTATGCCACCTAGGTACCCAGATATTGCTGGGTTAGAGGGTATAAGTAGCTCAATAGTTCTTTGGTGATAATTCCAAATTGTTCTTCAAAGTGTTTGTCCAGTTTACAAAGCAACCAATAGTTCATTAGTGTCCCAATTTTCTCACATGGTCTCCAATATTTGTCATTTTCATTTACTGTCATATTAGCTAATCTGATAGGTGTTAGTGGTGCCTCAGAGTTGTTTTAACTTGCACTTATCTAATCAATAATGATTTAGAACATTTTTTCATGACTATAGATAGGTTTGATTTCTTCATCTGAAAACTGCTGTTCATATCATTTTACCATTTATCAGTTGAGGAATCACACACACACACATATAAATTTGACTCCGATGTCTATTATGAGAAAGTCTTTTCTCCCATTTTTCTACTTTTCTTCTAATCTTGGTTGCACTGGATTTGTTTGTGCAAAAACTTTTTTATTTTATGTAACCAAAATCATTCATTTTACAATTCATAATGCTCTCTATCTCATTTGATTGTAAATTCTTCCTTTATCCAAAGATCTGACAGGTAAACTATACCACATTCCCTTAATTTGCTTATGACATCACCTTTTATATATAAATCATTTGCCCATTTTGACCATATCTTTGTATATAGTGTGAAGAGTAGATCTATACCTAGTTTCTGTTAAATTACTTTTGAATTTTCCTAGTACATTTTGTCAAATACTGAGCTCTTGTCCCAAAAGTTTGGATATTTGTGTTTTCAAGCACAAGATTACTATAGTCGATTCCTATCATGTATTGTGTAGTTAATATATTCAGCTGATCTGCCACTCTGTTACTTACTTAGTGTCATATTATTGTGATGACTAATATTTTATAATATAGTTTCAGATCTGGTACAGCTAGAATATCTTCCTTCACATTTTTTCATTCATTCGTTTGATTTTATTGACCACTTGTTCTTCCAAATGAATATTTTTCTTTTATTTCTAAATCTATCAAATTTTGGTAGTTTGATCAGTATGGCACTAAAAAATGTTCATTAAGGTAGAATTGTTATTTTTATTAAAATGACTCAGTCTACCCGTGAGTAATTAATATTTTATCAGTTTTTCTAGATCTGATGTTATTCCTGTGAAAAGCACTGTAACCGTGTTCATAAAGCTCCTTGACTGATCTCGGCCAATATACTCACAAGTATTTCATATTGTCTACAGTTATTTTAAATGGAATTTTTCTTTCTGTTCTTCACTGTTGGACCTTGATAGTAATACACAGAAATGCTGATGATTTACATGCATTTATTTTCTATATCATAACTTTGCTAAAGTTGTTAATTATATAAATTTGATTTTTTGTTGATTCTGTGATCTTTTCCAAGTATATCATATCATCTGCAAAGAGTGATAGTTTTCTTTCCTCTTTGTTTTTTCTTATCCCTTTGATTTATATTTCTTCTCTCATTACTATAGCTGGCATTTCTAGTAAAATATTGAATTGCAATGATAGCGAGCATCCTTGCTTCACCTCTGATATTATTTGTAAGGCTTCTTGCTTATTCAAATTACAGGAAATATTTGCTTTTGGATTTAGATAAATGCTACTCTTTTTTTTTAAGGAAAGCTCAATTTTCACCCTATGCTTTCTACAGTATTTATCAGGAATGAGTATTGTTGAATTTTGTTAAAATGTTTTTCTGCATCCATTAAGATGATATGGATTTTGGTGGGTTTGTTATTGAGACAGTCAACAATACTAATGCTTTCCCTAATGAACCAGTCATTCATTCCTGGTGTAAATCTCACCTAGTTATGGAGTATAATCTTTGTTATATATTGGTGTAATCTCCTTGCTAGCATTTTATTTAATTATTTTTATCAATTTTAATTAGGGAATTTTGTTTATAGATTTCTTCCATGCTTTCCAGTTTAAATAGCAGCTCAATATTTCTGTCATAAAAATAATTTGGTAGGACTACATTTACACCCATGTTTCCAAATAGTTTACATAGTATTGAAATTACTTGTTCTTTAAATGTTGGTAGAATTCATTTGTGAATCCCTCTTGTCCTGGGGATTATTTTTTTTCTTAATGGGGTCATTGATGGTTCATTCAATTTCTTTTTCTAAAACAGTATTCTTTAAATAATGTATTTCCACTTCTATTAATCTCAGTAACATATATTGTGTCAATATTTATCCATTTCATTTAGCTTGTCAGGTTTATTGGTATGTGATTAGGCAAAAAAGTTCTTAATAATTATTTCAACACTCTCTTTGCTGGTGGAGAAATCAATATTTTTGATACTGACAGGTTTTTTAAATTTTATTTAAAAATTTTTAAAAATAAAATTAACCAATGATTTATTTATTTATTTGTAAGATACCTCTCATTTTTATTTATTTGATCAATGGTGTTATTTTTTTTGGTGTTTTCTTTTTTTAATTGACTTTTGTTTATTTTTAGTTTTACATCATTCATTTCCATGAGATTTTGAGTTACGTATTTTCTCCCCATCTTTCCCCTACCAACCCCAAAAGAGCAATCCCATGTTTACCCCTCTCCCAATCTGTTCTTTCCTATGTCCTCCCCACCCCCCATCACCCCTCTGACTTTCTGGTAGGGCAAGATGGATCTACCTACCCCAGCGCCTGTACATCAATTCCCATGTAATTAATAATAATAATAATAACAATAAACATTTGATTATGAAACTTTAAATTCTAGATTCTTTCTCTTCATCCTTTGTCACCCACTTCCATTGGAAAGAAAAGCAATTTGATACAGGCTGTACATGTGTAGTTACTCAGAATATCTCCACAATGGACATATTGTAAAAGACTGATTATATTTCCCTACTTCCTATCCTCATCCCCTGTTCTATTCTCTACTTCATCCCTGTCCCTTTACAGAAATGTGTTCTTCTAATACCCCCCACCCCACCCTGCCCTCCCATCCATCATCCCTGCTCTCATCCCCATCCCCACTACTCTCCTGTATGGCAAGATACGCAATTTAGAGTGTATGCCATTTCTTCCCTAAGGCAAATTCAATGAAAGTAAGGTTGACATTTTCTCTTTTGCCTTCCTGTTGTTCCCCTCCATTGTAACAGATATCCCCTGCCTCTTCTATATGAGATCATTAACACCATTCTGTCTCTTCCTGTCTCCTCTCATTCCATTCCTCTCCCACCTCTCAATTTCACCTTTAAAAAATCATCCCTTCCTATTAAATTGATCCTGTACCCTCTGCCTATGTACACATATATACACACACTCACAATATGTATTCATACACATATATATGCCTTTCTATGTAGATATATGTGTATGTATACATATATACATTTATGTTTCCTTCACCTATCTTCATACTGAAAAGTTTCATAAGTTGCAATGATAGTTTTTGCATGTTGTCATGTAAATAGTTCAACTTTGATTAAGTTTCTTATGATTTCTTTTCCATGTTTACCTTCTTATGCTTGTATTTGAATGTTAAATTTTCTTTTCAGTTTTGGTTTTTTGAGCAAGAATGTTTGAAAGTCCTCCACTTCATTGGATGACCATATTTTACCCTGAAACATTATACAATGTTGTTCTTACTTTCAACTTTATAAATCTCTCCTTTGATTTAAAAATTTTCCAAGTTGGTATTTAATTGGGGGGGTGTAATTTTTTTTCTGCCTTACTTGTGTTGTTGTTGCTATTGCATGCCCAATTCATTGACATGTTTTTGTCTTGATTTTGTTGATATAGACATCTAGAAAAATACGTTTTCCCCAAAGTATTGTTATGAGTGCATCCCATAAACTTTGGTACATTGTCTCAGTTTTATTCTCTTTAACAAAATTACTAATTGTTTTCATAATTTGTTCTTTGACCCACTCATGAATTAAATATACATATTTCCCTATGAAGGACTATATTGCTTTTCTAGGTAAGTTTTCCTTCATTATAATACGAGATACTTTGCTTTCTGGGGATATCATATTTCAAGGTCCCAGTCCTTCAATGAAGAAGGTGCTAAATCTCATGTGATCCTGACTGTGGTTCTAAGATAATTGAATTGTCTTTTTCAAGGTACTTGCAGAATTTTCTCCTTGACCTGTGAGCACTGAAATTTGGCTATAATATTCATGAGAGTTTTCATTTGGAGATCTTTTGCATGAGGTGATCAGTAGATTCTTTTGATTTCTATTTTATCCTCTGGTTGTAGGAAATCAAGGCAGTTTACCTTAATAAATTTTCTCATGATTTTCTACACTTTCAATTCTTTTCCCAATTTTTCCTATGCTTCTCTTATTTGATTTTGTAAATTCTTCTTGAGCTTTTTCTTGTGTTCTTTTTTGTGGCTGAAGTCAATTCACATTTTTCTTTGAGTCTTTTCTTGTAGTCATTTTGACATTGTTGTCCTCTTATAAGCTTTTGTTTGATCTTCATAGTCACCATAGGAAATTTCCATGGTCAGGTTCTTTGCTTTGTTATTTGCTCATTTTCACAACTTATTTATTGATTTTTAACTTTATGTTAAAAATGAACTTTTCTGAGGTGTAGGGGGCATGGTATGAAGCTTCATGATTTTGTTATGTTGTTTCCATGGACATACATAAATTTTCAGTTCTTCTAAGGAGGTATGATCTAAGCAGAGGTGTGGTCACTGTTCTCCCAATTTTTCTCTGCTCTTTGAGTGAGCACAACCATTCAACCACTGTTTTCTGCCCAAGAACTTTGACTAGAGTCCCCCTCTTTTTTGAAATTTATTTATTTATTTATTCATTCATTCATTTAATTACATAATTTATTTATTTGTTTGTTTATTTATTTATTTGCTTACTTATTTACTTATTCATTTATGTATTTATTTGTTTGTTTGCTTGCTTCATTTGTTTCTTTATCTATTCATTCATTTATCTATTTATTTGTTTGTTTGTTTGTTTGCTTGTTTGTTTACTTTTAGTTTACAAGATTCAGTTCCAGAATCACTTGAGTTTCAGATTTTTCTCCCCTTCTTCCCCTGCCCCCCACATTTGGTGGCATGCAATCATGTATAGGATCTAAAAACTCTTTTACATTGTACAATAGTCTGGTTGTTTAGAAGCATTGTAACCAATGGAGTGAACAACAGGAAGAAAGAAACAAAACCAAACCTAGAACAGAATGATAGTATGTATTGCTTCAGTCTCCATTTAAACTCTGGTCTTTCTAGATCTTTCTCTGAATGTAGACCTCTCCTTCCATCCTGAGACTTTTAACTGGAAATTTAGGGGATGACCACCAACTGGGGAATGGCTGAACAAGTTATGGTATATGAATGTGATGGAATACTACTGTGCTATAAGAAATAGGAAGGAGATGGACTTCATAATTACCTGGAGAGGTTTATATGAATTAATGCTAAGTGAGAAGAGCATAACCAGGAAAAATGTGTACACAGTTACAGACACTTTGTATACAGTACACAGATACAGATATGTGTGATGCCCAACCTTTATAAACTGGACTCTTCTCAGCAATGCACACTTAAAAGACAACTCTATAAGTTTCATGGCTACATGTTCTAATGTGCTAGCATCCTCCTTGCTCTGGGACTGTAATCTAGATCCTCATATGGGCAATGTAAGTGAGCTCTTCACTCAGTACCAACGAACGGTCCCCTATAATCTTCTGAACAGTTGTCCAACCCATGTATGGTCTGTGGACTGAGAGCTCCAGAAGTCATTGCTGCAAATTTACTTGCCCACAATGTATCCTGCTAGCTTGTTCCTGATATGTCCAACTGATGGTTACCTTATGCCTATGCATGAGGCCTTGCTGCTTTTTTGTGCGGAGGTTCTGGGTCTGACTGCTGGTTTTCTAGGCATGGCATGTGCTGGACTATGCTTTCCCTTTACCCCACTAAGACAGACCTTTCTTTTTGATCTTTTGTTCCTTCTGGACTAAAATCTGTATTTCTTTTGGTTTTTTGCCACTTCAGAATTTGTTTTGAGATATTATTTTAAAGTTTTTTGGAGGGGAATTTTTGAAAGGCCAGACGAGTCGCTGCCTTACTTTACCACCTTTCCAGAGCAGGAATTCTTAACCTTTTTTTAAATAATGTACTCCACTGGCAGTCTGGTGAAGCCCATGGAATCCTTCTTTGAATTATGTTTTTGAATTAATGAAATAAAAATACATAATTTTACAAAGAAAGTTAATGATCTTATTTAAAAAAACAGCAAAATGTTTTCAAAAAGAAAAAATGAACCTCAAGTTAAAAAAAATTCTGCTCCAGAATATAGGTGAAATGTTCATTCTCCCATCTGGATATTTTTAATGACTTATCATAGATTCTGGTCTGAACATCTGACCATACCTATACTGCTTAGACGATAGTATTTTTATTCATAGACAATAAATAATGCATGTTTATTTCAGGTATTTATCAAATCAGTTTTTGACCTCATAAACATTCATTTATCATATTATAAAGGATGATGCAATGGGTTCGTCAAAACATCTATCCTAAAGAATATTGCTATTGTTGTTGTTGTTGTTTTTACTTTGATATATGAGAGGATTAAAAGAAGAAACAAAAAGTTGAAATGTTTTTAATTAGTTTGTTTTACTGCCTTCAGTAATTGCCAACACATATTTTGTAATTACTCAGTAGTTCTAATTGTATCATTGACCTTCTAAGTTCTTTACTGACATTTTTATAAGGATGAGTTATAAGTGCTTAATCTGATTGATTGAAACAATAATCAATTCAGTGAGAAAAGGAAATAACTTATTGGGTTAAGCCAAAAGGGTCAATCAGTAGCTCTATGTCTCAGATTTTCTTTTGTGGTCACTGTTCTTTCTTTATACATAGTTCATAGTATAGCACTATTGATTGTAACATCATCTTCCTTCTGTGGAGCAGTACCATTGTTGATGTAGGGGATTCAGGAGGAAGTTGGTCATCTGCAGTACTAGAGGATCTACTGTTTAGTTTTCTTGATCATGTGTATATAGCAGTGGTTCACATAAGTTGTCAATTAATTTTTTTTTACTCTCATACATAATCCTATCTCATTCTTTTCAGGTCATTCTCTTCAGTCACAATGATCCTTAATGATACTTATCTTGCACGAGAACAAGATGACACTTAAGTGGAAGAAGGAAAGTGACACTGGATCTATAGTCAGAGGGACTGGGTTTGACTCTTAGTAGGAGTGCATGCTATCCACATGACCTTGAGCAAGTCACTGAACATCAGTTTTCTCATCCATAAAATGAAACAGTTAGTCTAGAGAGCCTCTTGATTCCAGCTTTACAGCTCTGAGCTTTCTATTGACTTCTTTAATCCTAATCCTTCTCCCTGATGAGTCAAGACAACAACAATTTGTTAAATGTCTACTATGTGCCAGACACTGAGCTAAGTGCTAAGAACACAAAAAAGGCAAAAAAAACCCTGCACAATTCTTCATCTCACAATGTGAAAAATCCAATGTGAGAAATGATATAACAACCATGTAGAAACAAGATATACATAAATAAATATATGTATTTAAAATATAAATATATATATGATAAATAGAACATAATTTCAGTGAGAAGATACCAGCAATAAGAGAAATATGGAGGGGAGTTTTGCAAAAGGTGTGACTTTTGCTCAAAGTTGAAGAAAACCAGTGAAGTTGGCAAATGGTGATTAGGAAGGAGAGAATTCCAAACATGAGATGAAATGCATGGACTTACTTGATGATCCTATGAACTCTTGATCGGTGATATTCTATAGCCTAATCATGGCCCTCATGACTCTCCATTACCCTTGTAGGGACTCCTAATTTTGGTTCTTCATAAACTCTAGTGTTTCATCATCTACAGCCTAATAACCTCAGCAATGCTATTATATCTTAAAACTCGCAAAAAAAAATGTTGTCAAGGATGGCTGAATTCATGAAAGAGATTCATTTTGCTTTTGACTCACCATCCTCTCCTTAAGTCCCTGTTCTTTTAAATGTAACAGATCTGAAATATTGTCTCCTGACATTGCAGGAAACCCACATGAAGAAATTCACAATCTCTTGGAAACCTGACATCCCAATTTCAGGGGAAGCCTTGAGTAGTAAACACTTGACAGAATTTATTTCTTTTCAAACCGTGAACCTCAGAATCTCCCTGAAGCTCTGTCTTCATTTTTTTCAAATGTGTCATGTCTTTCAAAATATTGATAGACACATGACACCATAAAATGCCAGCAACATGTCAGCTGGTGTCAGTCCCTCTGCCTCACCAAGTGATTGAAACAATCAGATATGATGAGTCCCATAGGGTGATCCTTTCAGATTTGGCTCTTCCAAATAAAGATTCTCTCTCTGTGTCAGTTCAAAAATACATGGTAATTAGAAATGGAAGCAACTTCAAGTTGTCCATTCCTTTTCGACTTCAGTTCACCAGCAACACTTACTAACATCTCCTTGACAATCAGATCTTCAGATTTCCTCAGTTCTATGCATGGGATGTGACAATGATTAGCAAGCTTCCCGATATATATATATATATAATTTATCTGAATTAGAATTCAAATACAATTATTTCCATCTTGTCTTTATTTGATTTAATTTTGACTCACAGATATGTCTACCCTCTTGAACAAATGCTATTCTAACAATAAAATCATATCTCCATTCTCTTATTAGGGATGTGTTGGACAATATGTATAATGAGGCAAAGGGTGACAAAGTACTCTTCCTGAAGTCAGAAAGACCTGAGCTCAATCCAACCTCAGTCACTTACTAACTGTGGCTCTGGGTAAGTCAAGTCACCTCAATTTCCTCTACAGCAAAATAAGCATAATCTCACTTACCTCATAGGATTGTTGTAAAGATTAAATGGAATAACATTTTTAAAAGGTCTTAGCACATTTCCTTTTTTCCTTCCATATCCTGTCCATATGTCAGTTTGTTTTTCTTAACTGTTCTTTATTGGAAGGGAGTCTTCTTTTAAAGGGAAGTATTGGGAAAGACTAGAAATATAAAAAAAAATCCATAAAATTTCTAGTCTGTTTTGTTTTTAGAATGTCTACTCTGATCATTGAAATTATCCCCCGTCCCATGCTCATGCCAACAAAACTTGAGGCTTTATATTCCTGAATGCCATAAGCTTATAAATGATATAATTTTCATCAAGGAAATGTGAATGGGATTGCCCCTTGAACCCTTTCTATACACACACCAGAGGTTGCATTTCAGGATCACTGATTGATTTTGGTAAAGAAATACTATAGAAAATCAGGTACAGCCTCAGAAACATTTAATGCCATGGAGGAAGAATGTTGGTGATGCTTAACTCATCACTGATCAATTCCCCATGAGTGTGGTGCAAGCCATACACAGCTAGTCACTATTTTCAGTAATGGTAATAGAGAAAACACAAGTGGAAGATGAATTCCTAGCCATGGGATGATTCTCAACAGAATATCAGAGCTCAAATATAGAACCCTAGACCTCTATACCTAAATGTTTATCTGCTACAAGGATTTACCTGCCACTTCCTCTAGCAACCCTCTGTGTCTCTATAGTAGTACAAAGAATAACAGAAAGATTAAAACCAATCCTGTTGACTACTTCCTTGTTGTTTAAATGTTGGCTGCATAAACCTGACAGTGAGTAGAAATATCATTAAATTCTCCCTGAACAATGAATGAGCACACCTGTTCCCACCTCCATGGTTCAGTACCATTATTTCCTCCTTGGTACTAACACTGTGCATTGCTCCTTTGTTTTAACACCAAGATAATACTTGAACATTTTGACCTAATTTCACCTGAATAAAACTATGAGATGGGAGAGAAGAATAGAATACCTCCCCATCAATAGCCTTCCCTGACTTTGTCTCACAGTATATCCATGTAATAATTGGTGAGCTGATTTGAGGATGAAGTCAGATTAAAATATCAGAAAATGATATATTGAAGATGTATTGTTTTAATTTGATGCTAATGAAGCATTTGGGAATAATTTGAATTTTCCCTTGATTACCTGGATTCACCCACCAACCTTTAAATGTGAGTACTTCCAAAATAAAAGAATTTCATTGGAATCAGAAGCAATTGAAAAGTAAATGCCTGTCATATGAGAGTAATGACAAGCAGTAATATCTGTTTCAATCTTATGTGACCCAGGACATAAAAAATTAACAACCACCAGGAATATATTCTTGGGAACCTTTAATGTTTGCTAGAATTAGCAGAGGAAAGCAGAGAACCTCAGAGGTAGGCTTTGAACCACAGTTAGGTTGGTCAGCTTCTGATGGAGAATCATACAGTCACAGGACTTAGAGCTGAAAGAGAACTTACAGACCATTTAGTCCCATACTATCATTTCACGTATGAAGACACTAAAACCAAGAGATATTAAGGGACTTGCTTGGAGTTACACAGACAGTAATTGTCAAAAACAGAATTCAAACCCAGGTCAAATCCAGGGATTATACCCCACTACGTAGGAATGGAGAGTTAAAGCAAAACAGAATCTGGACAGCAGGAGGTCTTGTTACAAGAAGAAGACACAAAAGAAAATACATATTTCCCAGTCCACAGGTAATCCATATTTCTGGTGAGGTTTGAAATATTTCATGAGACTGTCCAAATCTACGGAGAGAACATTAAGAAATGCTGTGTGCTTGTTTGAGGGACAGCATTGAGAAGATAACTTTAAAGAGAAGAGATGCTATTCTTCAAGAAAGACTCAACTTTCCAAACTCTCCTCAGGACTGACTCTAGGGAGGTGAAAAAATAATAGTCTATGGTCGACACTTAGGGATATTTAGATACTCAATGAATCCTTGATTTTCAGCTTTCTCAGAGACTTTGGAAAATTCCCCATTTGGTGAGATGATGTCTTTCTCTTTATTGAGAGATATCTCACTGCCATCCAAAGAACTAATTCATACTTTGTATTTTCTGATAAATTTTCAGATAAATTTTTTAATTTTTGCTTTCTAATTACTTGGATTAAAGATTTTACTCACTATTAACTATTTATGATAGTCTTTGTATAACTAGCATTTGGTGGGAAAGAGCAAACTTGACAAGTAGAAGTTATTACTTACCTTCCCTCTTTTTAAATGACAGTGACCAGAAAAGCTAGAAACTTTTAAACTTAAGAAATTATGTCACTAGATTAGTAATACTTAGAGAGAAAAACAGAGATATAGCTCCAGTTTAGCAACTCCTGTCTCAGAAGAGAACAGAATGGCCAGCGTTTCATTTTTCCCCTTGCTTCCCTCCTAGCAAGAATCACAGCCTACCTTGGACAGGGAGGGGACATGGTCTAGAGATATATGATGATGTGTTGTCTTGAGTAAACTACCACATTTGACATCCCTTGTTCAGAAAAATACAGAGAAGTAAAGGGTGAGATCAGAAAGAAAAATCCAGGGCAATAAAGATAATAGGTATAAAGCTCAGTTCCACCAGAGATAATCTGACCTAAAAAAAATGACAACAGATTAGGGAGTCTTTTGTCACTATTTCTTTTCATCACCTTCAGTGATCCTTAAAATGGCACCTTCCTTCTCGGGAATCTGACAATATTAATATATGCCCACTGTGTGCATAGTGCAGTGCTCTATAGGAAGGGATTATTTCATTTTCCATGTTGGCAATCTTTCATCAGTTCTATATTTACTGAAGATACACAGGATTTGGCAGGGTTTCCAATGAATTACATTTGCATACATAAAACATTCATCTGCTTTGCAGAAATTTGCATGGCATTCAGATTGTTACATAATCACATTCAATATTGCCAGTTGTCAAGAAACATATGAAATTTACCAGTTCCCAGCCTCTCCTTCACAAAAGTATCAGTGTCCCTTTGTGTAAAGTAAGGGACACATCCTCATCCATTTCTAACAGCATTAATATGCATCATGCTGCTGGACTCAAATAGAAGTTGTGCCTGTGGAGTATCCATACATTAAGATAAGGCTAGGACAGATATAAAATGAATGGAAATGGTCTTCAGGAATTCAAAGCAACACAAACCACTGGGACCAATGAAGGACATATAGAGGTTACAGACTCTCCGGGTTAAATTGGAATAATTTGTATTTTTTCCTAAATACCCATGTATGTGGGGATAAGGGAGGTAGAGACCAGTGAGAAATTAACCTTTGATTATAAATTAGTCTTATGCCACAATTTATCAATTTCCTATCTTACATTCTATAGTTTAATATAATTACACAATTGTCCATATGTCTTTTGGGGATTTTATCCATTCTTTATTTTCTGAAGCTCAGTCCAACAAAACAACCACAAATTCATTTTAATGATCAATTTTTCACCTAATCTGAATTGTATTGAGAAATTTTATTGAGGTGTTCTCTTTTTTTCCCCATTTATTAAAAATTAATTTAATTTAAAAATACTTTTTAAGCATTTATCAAAGGGGCATGAAAACGGGGAAAATCAGTCCCTTTCATCTAAGAATCTTCATTTTCATTTGAGATACAATATTTCCTTCAACACCCCAATGGGGGAAACACATGATCATTTCAGGAATGCTTAATATTTAGAGTGGGTATTTTAACAGGGAATAGAATCTTAGACCTGTATTTATCCTGAAAGATTACTTTTTTCTGAATTCCATATCAAACTAGGAATTTTTTTTGCAACATTTCTGACAGATTATCATTGAACATTAGTTTTAATATTTCATCAAGAAGAGAATTGTCTCCATTAATGCAGACAGAAATATCCTCATGCCTTCCTTTTCCATGTGACTCTTATCTCTGTCTTCCCATGAGTTAACCATGGAATGTCTATTCAAAGTGAGAGAGGCTTCCCCTGAATTCTCTTTTCTTATGGAAGATAAAATTGGAGCACTTGAGACACCAGTTGTCACTTTCTCTCTGTATATGACTGACCAACCCTCCCTTTCTATCATAAATGTATTTGATATTAAATTTTAAACCACTTCTGCTATTATTTTCTTCTTCTTTTTTTTTTGCTTTTTTTGGCGGGCAGTTGGGGTTAAGTGACTTGCCCAAGGTCACACGGCTAGTTTTTTTGTGTTAAGTGTCTGAGGTCGGATTTGAACTCAGGTCCTCCTGACTCCAGGGACGGTGCTCTATTCACTGTGCCACCTAGCCGCCCCTATTACTTTCTTCTTTACAATGTGCTACCACCCACTCCTGAATACACTCTGTACCAATTACCTTTGGGTTATTTTCCATTTTTGTTATCCAGATTTTAGCATTATATCACTTACAGAATCATAACATTTTCAAATTAGAAGATTCTCAGAAGTCATCTGGTCCAATCCATGTCTGAAATGGAATCCTTAATGTAGGATACCTGATAAATGATGACCTCCAATGAGGGAAAAGGCAATGTCATATAAAATAACCCATTCTAAGGTCCCCAAACTAGATGGTGCCTGTAACTTTCTGGATATTAGGCATATTCCATTCACATAGTTTTCACTGCAAGCATAGTCCAGTCATATACTTTAGAGTAATTAAGGATTTTCTTTAAAAATTCTGCAGTCTTTCAGAGCTGGATGCAATTAGTCACTGAAAGAGTAGCATCTGGATGACTTCATGTCTATAAAGAATGCTTCTTCAACTCCATGACCATGCCAAATATCAGTAATCAACATTTGCACAGATAAGTAAATATGAAGTAACTCAAAATAAATACAAAATATTCAAAGTTATTGAAAGAGAGCAGGGATATCCCTAAATGTTGGGGATCAAGTTTCAAAAGTCAATAAAAAAATCCACTTCTTTTTAATTTCAAGTCACTAATTCATCCTAGCAAAAAACATTCCTTATAAACCCAGTAAGTAAAATATTTTGTTAAGAAAGGAGTGCCCTCATTTATATGTATTTGGGATGTTTTACTTTATCTTCTATGGCCACACAGGTGACATTTGATTAAAGATTTTGCATCATTACTAGAATTTATATAAATGTTTTTTTAAGCAATAGTACTCATTGCCCTAAAAATTATATAATAATGAATCTTTTTGTCTCAGCCTCTCAAGGTAAAGGTTTATAGGTTTAAAAAAAAGACATACCATTAATTTTTTCAGGTAGAATTTATAGAATTGTGGAGCACAGGACCATAGAACTACATCTGGAAAGGGTTTCAAAGGCCACCTAATATGATGCTTTCATTTTGCATACTGAAGTTTGAGAAGGTTGACATGATTTACCTAAGGTCACACATGCTTTATGTGGCATGGAGAGAATGCTCTCTCCACTGTACAACGCAGGACTTACTACAATGTAAGAATTACAACAATTCAAATTTATGACATCTCATCCTTCTAGCCTTTGGCCAGAAAACAAACGGTTCTCAAGTTGAGAAGGGCCTTATATGCAATTCAACAAAATTCCCTGATTTTACATATGAGGAAAATGTGATTAAGTGAAGTAAACATATTGTCTAAGGTCACACGAAGAAAAAAAAACAGCAGAACAGATATCAGAAATGTACTTCTCTGACTCTCCATCAAATGTTCTTTCTGCTCCATTCATCATGCTGCCTCCTGAGTCAACAACAGAGATGAATATTACAGAACTTGGATTCCATCACTATTATTGTTGAATGATTCTTAAAGCCAGTCAGTATAAGAGCCAGAATTTGAATCATATCTTCTTGGTCCAAGGTTCTTTTTATTAGAACAAGTGATCTTCCAATGGAAAAAACACCCCCACAACATTAATCAGATTGCTTCAATTAACTTTACACTGACAACTGGATGAGATAAAGTAAATATAAAAGGTATCCAATAATATTTGTTTAATTGGTTTGAATAGAATGACAAATGTTGATACTTAGGTATGCTGCTCTTGGGGCAGCTCGGTGGCATGGTACCAGGCCTGAAGGCAGGAAGAGTTGAGTTCAAATCCATCCTCAAATATTTATTAGCTATGTTATCATGGGCAAGTCACTTAACTCTGTTCATGTCAGTTTCTTCCTTTATAAAATTAGCTGGAGAAGGAACTGGCAAACCACTCCAGTCTTTTTGCCAATAAAACCCTAAATGGGGTCATGGATAGCTGGACATGACTGGAAAACACTATTTTGTTCTGGTGAAGGAATAGTATAAAATAATGAATGCATTGTACTTCAATGGAATTACTATCTCATTGATGAGGGTACTCAACCAAATGGTGCTGAAGACAGATTGCTACTCATACACATATTTTCAACCTCTGTGATTCTTATTCATATTCCCTATTAAAGTACCCATAAAAAAATACAGACAGCATGCTGGAATCCTTCCTCCGGATCTTTGAACATTTTGTAAGTACAAGGATAGTAAGCACATTACAGAGCAGCAGCTTTCCATATATGATTTAATGCAGCATTTTTACTACATAACTAGCTGTTCTACATCCTTTTGTGATCACACCTTCTAATAATTCAGTATGTATCTATTCATGCAGATGTTGGCTCTCCCATTACCATACAATTTCCTTGAGGGCAGGAACTATTTCACATTTTTTTCTTTTAATCCTAGTGATTAGTACAGTGCCTAATACAAGGTAGTCCCTTAATCAATGTTACTTAATCATCTTTTGGTTAATGTCATGTAGTATATTAAAATGCCATGTAGCTATTTGTTGTACAGCAATCATTATTAATATCTTGCAGCCTACTGGTGACCACTAACATATCTTCCCACTGCCTCTTAGGACACTT
Organism: Pseudocheirus occidentalis; assembly: GCA_028646575.1. Taxonomy (NCBI): domain Eukaryota; kingdom Metazoa; phylum Chordata; class Mammalia; order Diprotodontia; family Pseudocheiridae; genus Pseudocheirus; species Pseudocheirus occidentalis. Next base: position 171,307,338 of record CM053601.1, on the reverse strand, counting down.
GCAAATTGAATTTCTTATAATATTTAATTCTGCCATATAACTGGAAAAATGGGAAGGGATGGATCCATTATTCCATCATTTTAGGAGTCTCTTCAATGATGCAATTTGGTAAGTTGTCTTCCTCTTAAAGGTTTAAAGATGGTAAATATTCTAATAAAAATATACATTTTTAATCTATTTTATTTTTACAAAATACCATTCATACATGTAGAGGCTTGTAGAAATCTATTGATTCTTAATTGAACAGGGAATGATGGGAAAATGGATTCATTACAATCAGTTTCAGAATACAACTTTAAAATGAACTCTTTAAAAAGATACTTCTTGAAAAGTGGTAGACATTTGTATAAGACAAAACAAAATATTACACTTAAAATCTCCTCATTTCCATAAAACCCTTTCTCCAATTTGTTTCTTTCTATTCTCTTTCCAAATAATTTATCTCCTTTCCTACTTTTGCATTATTTTATTCTATTTTTAAAATGTTAATTGCTTATGAACATTTAAGTTATGTTAAAATAATCATAAGCTCAGTTATGTCTTCAGATAACTAAGAGTCTGAATAATGTTTAAGTGATATGTCGCATGTGTAGGGGACTAGATTATTCACAGCCCTAAATACTATCAATTGACTGTCCTATCTACAGGTTGCTGAATGTGAAGATCAGGTTCAAAATATAGATGGCAAGATCCCAAGATCATATCATAACTTGTATTCTAATATTAAACAATTGCCCTTCTGGATACAAATTCAGTTAATTCTATTTAAATATTAATTGTTGGGTGGTTATGTGGTACAGTGAATAGAGCATCAGCCCTGGAATCAGGAGGACCTTAGTTCAAATTTGGCCTCAGACACTTAACACTTACTAGCCATGTGACTTGGACAAGTCACTTAACTCCGATTTCCCTGCCATTCCCCCCTCCAATAAAGCAAAAATAAGTGAATAAATAAATGTTAGTTGTTTTGGTGTATCAGTCTGATAGGAATCAATAACATTCAAAGCATAAATGAATCAATCAAATTTCAAGCAAGCATTTATTAATCAATTAATTTAGTAAGTTCCCAATCACTGTGTCAGGTACTAAAGATATAAATGTTAAGGATTAAATAACCCATACCATCAAGGAATTGCTATTTTAGCAGGTAAAATACACAAACATGAAGAAATTATTTGAATTTATGTGCCACTTTTTTCCCTGCTGGTTCCTAGAATAAAGAACTTTATTGAATAGAATGTGGTTGTTTCACAGTTTGCTTAATTCCTTCTAAATATCATAGAGTATTTGAAATATCTTCCAAAGCATCAGAGACAGAATGAATACTGACACAATGTGTAGATCAGCACATATGTGGGTAAATGTGCATATATGTGGGCATATATGTGCATATATTTGTGTGTGTGTGTGTATATATACATATGTGTGTGTATTTCCTGAAGGACTGAGATAACCCATTATCCCTCATCACAATACATAGTGATTTTCTTGTCCTTTTGGTTCCATTTTGTATCCTTCGCCAGGTTATATAGTTAGAACTGAAAAATGTTTGATCACAATTGCTTTTTTGGGCAGTCATATGTACGTACTATGACTCAAGTACACTGTCCTCCAGCTCTTTGTCCCTGAGTCACATCAACAATAAAATACCACTGAAAATGGTATACGCACAGACGTATACCCATAGTGATAAATACCACATTTTATAAAATCATTGACACAGAGTCAGGAGATTTGAGTTGAGATGTGGTTCTGCTCCTAGCTGTATGACCTTGAGCAAGCTATTTTACACTCTCAAAGCCTCAGTTTCCCCATATCAGTGAAATCTGGATACCTCAGATGCAAGGTATAAGGAACAGATAAGCTAATGTATGTAAACATATTTGCAATCATAAAAGAATATATTAATGTTATTTCAGAGCTGTCTATGATTCTAGCTTAATATTATGGTTATGGTGTGAGCCTAGTACTCTGCTGAATATCTCAAACAGGGTTTCAATTAAGGCATGTGATGAAGGTCCTTGAATGTGAAGAGGGCTGTTTGCTTTCTTTACAGCCTGAGTGAAGTCAATTACAATTTAGCAAAAGTGAGTGCCTCTAGGAACAGAATGCATTAGGAAGAGATTTTTTTAATCAACTTCTTCTTTGAAAAATGTTTGATTGTGAGAGGTCTTATGAATTTGAAAAAGGGATATCATTCTAAATTTCCCCCCCCCAGAACAAATTGTTTCATAGCTGCTATGCTATGACTATTAAAAGAAATGTCATTGGAAATATCCAGCATGTTTAGTACTTATTAAAAGCATCATTATTGCTTTAAAAAATCCTCTTTTCCTTGGTAGTTCATGATTAGTTCCTTTTTGAGAGTTTGTTGTGAACAAGAGGATCTCCATTTTAAGCTACTTGTTTATGCATTATGTAGAAGGCTGTTTGGGTTAATTTCCTTAAGTGGTTGGTGAGTTTTTAGTTAATTTTCAACAGATAAAAAAATGACTTAAAAATGCTTAAACACACAATTAATGGCTCTAGCTAACATTTAATATTCTGAACTCAGGAGATCACCTAGACTGATTTTGTCCCTATTTTCTTCATTCCTTAAACATTAGGATGCTCCACTAAACTCCTTTTTTTGATGTCTCATCATGATGCAATGGTAACCCTGAATTTTCAAAGATCATGTCAATCCAAGCTTTAACTAGAGTGGTACTTCTGGAACTTTGTCCCATGGTGCTCTGCCAGCACTCACACAGAATGGAAAAAGAACTCAAGTTATAGCAAGCAAAAAGAGGGAATAGGAACTAGTCCTGTGATTTCAATGATATATGGAATTCCAGAATGGGGAATTTCTGGAAGTCATGATCTCCTCTGAAACTTATTATCTTAGAAGGCTGCCTAGAACACTGAGAGGTTCAGATATTAGGAGGCAGCTAGGTGGCACAGTGAATACACACTGGGCCTGGAGTCAGGAAGACTTGAGTTCAAATTGAGTCATAGATGCTTTATTATCTGTGTGATCCTGTGCAAGTCACTTACCCTCCAAAGTCTCTTCTTCCTAACCTGTAAAATGAGGATGATAATAGGACCTACCTCTGAGACTTCAGAGGATCAAGTGACATAATATTTATTAAGTACCTGGAACACAGTAGGCCCTTTTTCCCTTTTCTTTTATGTGTCTGGGATCTACAACTAGTCATTTGTATTTCTGAGTTGTGCACAGTTTTATACACCTTTGAATAGAGATCCAAATTGTTCTCCAGAATGGTTTGACAAGTTCACAACTCCACCAGTTCATTAGTGTAACCAAGCTGATATGTATGACATGGTATGCCAGTTATTTTAATTTATATTTTTCTAGTTATTATAGGCTTAGAAAATTTTTATGACAATAGTGCTAATGTCTTCTGAAAAATGCTTGTTTCTGTCTTTTGACCCTTTTTTAATTAGGGAGGGGCTCTTATTTTAATAAATTTGGCTTAGTTCCCAACATATTTGAGAAATATAACCTTTATCAGAGAAACTTGCTATTAAAAAAAAACTTCCCCAGTCTCCTGCTTTCTTTCTAAGTTTGAGTACATTGATTTTGTTTGGGTAAAAAGTGTCTAATTTCTTGAAATCCAAAACATATATTTTATCTTCTGTGATGCCCTCTGTATCTTATTTCATCAGAAATACTTTCCTTATCCTTAGATCTGACAGATACTTCTGTTCTATGTTCCCTTAATTTGCTTAAAATATAACCCATTTTGTCTAAATCATGTCCCTGTTTTGACCTTATTTTAGTATACAGAGAGAGAGATTTTGATATTTAACTAGTTTCTGTCAGATTGTTTCCAAGTTTTGCAGAAGTTTGTGATTAACAGTGAGTTCTTTCACCAAAAACTTTGATCTTTGAATCAAGCACTAGATTATTGTGATCATTTATTTCTGTATAAAATGTACTTAATTTACTCTACTGATCCACCTCTCTATTTCTAACCCATACCAGATTGTTTTACTGATTACCTCTTTGTAGTAAGCTAGAAACTTTCTATTCTTAGGCTGCCTTCCTTAACGTTTTTTTTTTCATTGCTTCCTTTGATATTCTTGACCCTTTGTTCTTCCAGATTAATTTTGTGATTATTATTTCTAGGTCTATAAAGTAATTCTTTGGTAGTTTGATTGATATGCCAGTGGGTAATTAAATAAAGTTAATTAGAATTGTCATTGTGTTATTTTTGATCATTCTACCTGAGAACAATTAATATTTCTCCAAGTATTCACCCCTGTCTTTATTAAAATGAAAAGTATTTGTAGTTCATGGGTATGTCTTCCTAGGTAGACTCCCTAATATTTTTTTGCTGTCTTCATTTATTTTAAAGAAATGTCATGTTCCATTGCTTCCTGTTGAATTTAATTGATAATATATAGAAATTCTGGTGATTTATATGAATTTATTATATATTCTGCAGCTTTACTAAAATTGTTTATTATATGATTTTTTGTTTTTGTTTTTGTCATAATTTATATATATAATACATATATATATATAATAATTTATACATAATTATGTATATAGTTTTTATTGTTACAGTTATTTTATATTGAACCAGCTCTGCATTTCTGGACTAAATCCAAAGTGGTCATAGTCTATGATCTTTGTCACATGTTGCTATAATCTCTTTGCTAGTATTTTATTTAAAAATTTTCACCAATATTAATTCGGGAAATTGTTCTATAGTTTTCTTTCTATGTTTTCATTCTTCATAGTTTACATATAAAAAATCATATTTGTGTATTCTTGGTAGAATTGTGAACTGATCCAAACATCCTGAAGAGTAATTTGGGACTGTGTCCAAAGAGCAATCAAACATTACTCCCCTTTGATCCAGCAATACCCTTTTTCAAAGTGATCATAAAAAAGGAAAATGACCTACATGCACAAAATATTTATGGATGCTCTTTTGGCATTGGAAAAAATGGTAAATTGAGGGGATTCTCATGAATTAGGAATGGCTAAACAAGTTGTGGCATATGAATATTATGGAATCCTATTGTGCTATAACAAATGATTAGCAGGAGTATTACAGAAAAACCTGGACTTGCATGAACTGATGCAAAATGAAATGAGCAGAACCAGGAGATAATTGTACATAATTACAGTAATATTGTTGACAATCAACAATATTAATGACAATTCCTTTCAACATTATGATGATGCAAGACAATTCTAAAGTACTTATAATAGAAAATGCTATCCTGATCTGGAGAAAGAACTGATAGATTCTGATTGCAGATCAAAGCATACTATTATCACTTTGTGTGTTTGTGTGTTTGTGTGTGTTTCCTTTTGGTTTGTTTCTTCTTCCCCAACATGACTAATATGGAAAGAAGTTTTTCATTATTGTACATGTATAACCTATATCAAATTGTTTACCATTTTAGGAAAAGGGGAAAGGGAATGAGAGAGAAAAATTTAGAACACAAAATACTAAAAAAAAAAAAGAATGTGAAATATTGTCTATGCGTATACTTGTAAAAATTAAACACTACTCAAAAAGAAGAAAACCATATTTGTGTCATAGAAGGAAATATGTACAATTCCTTTTTTCCTAATCGTTTTTATAGTATTTAAATTAAATGTTCTTTGCATATATGGCAGAATTCAATTGCAAATCCATGTGGTCCTGGAGATTTATTTTCCTTAGGAAACTCATTTGTATCTTGTGCATTTTCTCTTTTTAAGATATAATTATTTGTGTCCTGTTTTACTTTCTGTTAACCTTCTTGAATTATCATTTTCTGACTATCCACCCATCTTATTTAAACCATCGGATTTGTTTAAATATAATTGGACAAAATAGAATCTAATATTGGTTATTTCATTTTCATCATTAGTAGATTTACCCTTTATTTATTTATTTATTTTTTGCTTTTTGGAGGGCAGTTGGGGTTAAGTGACTTGCCCAAGGTCACACGGCTAGCTTTTTGTGTTAAGTGTCTGAGGCCAGATTTGAACTCAGGTACTCCTGACTCCAGGGCCGGTGCTCTATTCACTGCACCACCTAGCCGCCCTACGCCACCTAGCTGCCCCCCTTTTATTTTTATACTGGTAATTTAGTTTTCTCCATTCTCCTTCATTTGGGATCTGCAAAATTTGGGTAAATTTTTTGGGGAGCTTTCATTTCAGGATTTCTTTCAGGAGGTGATTGGTTGATTTCTTTTATTTTTCAGGAAGTAAAGGTCTTTTACTTAAGCTGGCTGTATGTAAGGGGAAACAGAAGACAGAAAACAGGAGACATGGGGCAGGAGTTACTGGGAGGAGGCCATGATGCTGGGAACATTCTCAAAGTCAACCTTTTCCACAATGTTCTTGGGCTTGATGCTCTCTTCTTGGCTGTAAATGAAGACCTGCCCTGCCTCATTGGCACCCCAGCCATACTTGCTCACCCACACTTTCAGATGGTTGTCTGACAGATCTGCCAACATCTCAGCCAGCAGTTAGCAGTCAATATGTTGGTATGTGATATCCACAATGTGGCAGATAATTTTTTGGATGGAGTCTTCAAAGCCTGTGTTGCCTTTAAGTAGAAGGAGATCCACGTTCTCATCTAGGGAATACCAGAAATTTTGAAAATGACAGGTCTCCAGCAAGTCTAAGTACAGGATCTGCCTGATGAATTTCTCTTCTTAAGGAGCTTTGTCAATCATACACTTGCACAGAGTAAAGTCTGTGTGGGGAACATTGGTGAGGGCCTTCAGCAGAATCTGAGCTGTCACTGTGGTCTGGAAGAAGGCTGCTTTGCATTAGTATAGCTTAATTATGGCCAAGTTGGCTTCCAAGTCATGGGCATTCTCCTTGGCCCAGGTCTCCACATACTGCTCCAGGGTGGCCACGTTCTCAGGATTGTACCTGTTGATGTTCTTGAACAGCTTCCCCACATTGGCACACATCTGCTCAAACAGCACCATATCTTCCTCCTTTTCACAAGCAGACACAAATGCCAAGACCAATCAGTTGATTTCTAATAGTTCCAAGATATCCAGGAAACTTCCCTTAATAATTTCATGAGATATGTTGTCTAGGCCTTTTTTTCAGATTGTGACTTTCAGGTAGTCAAACAATTATTAAATTATCTTTATTAATCTAATTTTGTTGAGGTCAGTTTCTTTTTCAATGAGAATTTCACAAGTTCTATTTTTCACTATTTAAAAATTTTTTTTATCATTTTTGATGTATCATTGAGCAATTAGTTTTACTTTCACTAGATTCTAGTTTCTAATCTAGTTTCACTAGATGCTAATTTTAAGGAGTTATTTTCCTTAGTATTTTTGTGGCTGTTTTATCAAACTCTCAATTCTCTTTTCATAAAGTTCTTGCATTATTTTAATTTTTTGTTCCAATTATTCTTCTGTGCTCCTATTTGATTTTCAATTTTTCCCTCACTTTCTTTAGCGTATTTTTAGGAATTCTTCTTAAGTCTTTGTCTAATCTTCATTTTTCTTTAAACTTTTAGAAGTAGATATTTTCACATTTTGTTCTTCTCAGTTTGTGTCTTGACCTTTTCTGTCACAAACAAGGTTTTTATGGTCAGGTTCTTTTGTTGTTGTTGTTTGCTCACTTGTCCAAACTATTTCTTCACTTTGAACTTTATATTAGAATTGGACTCTGCTCACCTCTGTTGTAAGGTGTCCCAGACTTTAGTTCTTTTCTGCCATGCTCTTTCTATACATAGTTATAAGGGTCTATAAGTTTTTGATGCCTCTAAGACCCACAACTCCTATAGGCATGGTGCTGTCTTCTTGGCTAGCCCACAGCCCAGATCCATACAATTCTCATTTTGAAATTCTAAGTTGTTATGGGGCACAAACAATATCTCACCATTTCCTTTTGTTTAATGTGCTTGAGAATTATATTTGACCTTTTATTTTGAGTTTTTTGATACATAATGTTTGGAAAGTTTGGCCTGAATGCTCCTTTTACTCAGGCATCTTGGATTTTCCTCTGATCATTACTTTATCAGGTACTTTTATCTTCATCACCGAATCTCCTTCAGATTAGCTATGGCCATTCTAAAATATTGGTCTCAAATTGTAACATAGTACCCATGATATAATCTGAACTGGAAGAGCAAAGTAGAATTATCACCTCTCCTTGTACCTCTTAGTTGAGACTAGGAGCATCTTAGATTTTGTGCCCTCCTTTACATCATTCACTCATATAGAACTTCTAATCCATTAAAACTCTTTTTTTATTTAGACACCCTTCAGCCTTGCTGTTTTTGCACTATCTTATATTGGTTGAGATGATTTTTATTAATGTTAAAGATAATGCTGCAAATTTATTTCTAATAAATTTCTTCTTATTAAAATCCAATTTCCTAGACATCCATATTAATTTTAAAAGTCTTCTCATCCAGTATGTAAGATATACTTCCCAGTATTGTCTAACCTTGAAACTATTGTACTATTATATATTGACAAATTATCCCAGAAATTTCTCAACATAATCCATCTGATTCAACTTTTAAATATATATATATATATATATATATATGTATATGTATATATATATATATATATATATATATATTCACAAGAAACATCAGTGGGGACTCGAACATTTCCTATTATAAAGTTTCTATTAGATGATTTTGTGGTTATAATTCCACAAACAAAATAGAAAGTCTTGAATCAATGGTGTCAGTTTCTCTAGGTTATTCTGAAGCTAATCATGTCTGAATATAAGTTTTACCAAAAACCAGAGAAATATTGGTGGATACTATTCATTGAGCAAAGTTTCAATTGCAACTCAAATGACTCCATGGAACCTGTCACAGTTCTAAGAATGGCATACGTGTTTTGCTACTGTTGATCAACTATCTAGGAAAACTAAGGTAGAACTTTTCAGCTTAGCTTGACAATCATGGGATTTTTTTTTCTCCTAATTGTTTTCCATATGTGGTTGTTGTTATTTTTTTAGAGAAATACTGGATTAGCTGACTAAATGTTCTGGCTAATGTTTCAAAATACGCTTGGAATGGAAAAACTACAAACCATAAATTCAACAAAGCTCTAATACTTACAATCTATATTTTCTCATAGAATAAAATCTTAAAGCTGTTAATACCATATCTTACCACATAAACATCACCACCACATATTTATTGTTTCCTACTTTTTTTAGTCCAAAAATTGATTTATAAAAATTCATTGCATAATCATTGCACAGAATAATTCTGTTAATCACACTGCTTAAAAGGTAAACAGAGTAGCAATGTGTTTACCAGTGGCATATGGATACACATTTTATCTCTCACACATTGCAGGTTGGAAGCCTAGAATTCACAGCACCCACATTGTTACTATATTTCCAAAAGCTGACTTTTGTGATTTGGTTAGAGTACTTTAATACTAATGGCATTGTTACTCAACCCAATGATAAGCCACAGGCTCAAGGGGAGCAGGGAAACAAAGTTGCCTTGAGTAACTCACATGATATAGTAAGACTTGCAACTTCCTGCACTAGCTAAACTGTACAGTTTGTCTGCTAGTCATATAGATTTTAAAGCAATACTGGCACAATATTGAAAGCTTCACATAACAGTCACATCTCACCTTTTTTGCAAAAAATTTTGGGATAAAAAAATCTGTGATGATTATGTGGTTATATATGGTAACCTTAGAGACTGTCTGGTTCAAACTCTAGATTAATGTAAAAATCCTCTATGAATGTTTATCATCTTGGGTTATGAGATAAGTTTATCTTCAATATTTCCATTGATAGAGAAGTTAGGTCTTAGGAGCCAGATGTCATATATCCAGAGTGTTGAATTTGGCTTCAAAAAAGATCTTATTTCAAATCTTACATCTGATTCATATTCTATATGGCCAGAGGCAAATAGGTCAAACTTACAGCTTCAGTTTTTTTTATTTCATTGGTAATAATAATATCTGACCATAAATCTACCTCAAAACATTGGTGAGAGACTCAAATGAGATGGTATTTGCAAGATGTTTTATAGTGCATTATGTAGGTGTCACTTAGTATTATTGATGGAATAGTCTATATCAATTCTGATATATTTTAATTGTTAGAATATAGAACGATGAAATTGAAATGAAATTTGAGGAGCTGTACTTCCAAAATAATATCTGTACTTGACCTGAAGCAGGATCTGATGAAAAAAATCCATTTCCATGAAAGGATTATATCTTTCTTTAATTCAGCTGATAGTGGAGGGATATGGGAGCATTGAGGTAATAGTGGAGGGATATGGCAGCATTGAAGTAAGTAAAAAAAAAATTAACAAAGTGAAGGAGAAAATTCAGTAGGAAAAGAAGATCATTAACTTGCTTCAATAATGATAAAAAGAGAATAGAAAGCATGTTAACTATGAAACAAAATTAATCAGCAAATTAAATATATTATGTATTCAGAGGGAGCAGTAAGCAATAGCTGAGGAAAATTTATAATATCATGTGACATAATACTTTTTCTGTTCTTTTTCATATATGGAACTGTTCATTTTATTTTATTTTTGTTAAATTTACTCAGAATAATAAAGGAAGTGAGGGAGGGAGCAAGGGAGAAAGGAAGGAAATTGTGGAGTTAGGA
>CM053601.1:171274751-171296244 GCA_028646575.1 Pseudocheirus occidentalis | reverse complement strand
AGGAGGAGGAGGAGGAGGAGGAGGAGGAGGAGGAGGAGAAGGGGAAGGGGAAGGGGAAGGAGAAGGAGAAGGCGAAGGGGAAGGGGAAGGAGAAGGAGAAGAAGAGGAAGAAGGTCATTCTGACATCATAATTTTAAAAGTATATAATGATCAATTTTCAAATCATCTTTATAAAGGAAATATGCAGAAAGGATGGAGCAGAAAAGAAGACTGAAGTATTTTTAACCTTTAGTTGATGACTTGGAATGTAATAAATTCACATGTTAACTTTCTTATCTCTATCAAGCCTTTGAAAATGGTTCAAGTACAAAATAAGGGTGTCTTTGATAAATACATTAGAAGGAAAAAGGCAAGATTTTGCAGATATTTTTCCTCTTTTTTGATATTGAATTTTATTATATAGGCCCAGAATGGAAAGTGAGTTATAGAGAATATAGATTGTGTATTATATGAAAATATTTGACTGCATTTTTGAAAAATCATAAAACTCTCCTGAAACATAGCTCTTATGCATATCTTTATATCACATATGGTATAACTTGAAAAATAAACTTAAATCAGAACATGGATCTAAATCTCTTTGTACATATTTGGATTTTTTTCTAAATAAGTTATTGATATTGTAGTCCCAATTTTTTATTGACAGATAGATGCCATGGGTGGCACAGTGGCTAGAGTGATGAGCTCAGAAGCCCTGTCTGAGTTCAAATCCAACCTTAGACAATTTCTTATTATGTCAACCTAGACATGACACTTAATCTCTGTTTGCTTTAATTTATTCAACTGTAAAATGAGTGTGATCACAGCACCTATCTTGAAAGGATAAATTGAAATAAGATTTGTAAAACACTTATCAAAGCACCTGGCACACATTGGGCATTATATGAATGCTTATTCCACTCATTCTTTCATTCTCTTCCCTAAAACAAAAACAGCGTAAGAGTGAACACTACTCATCCTTGATGGTCCATTATATTGGGAGAGCAAGTCAGAGAGACAGACAGACAGATGTACAGAGTTATTTCAATAGGGTGTGATTGATTAAATCACTTGAGACAAATGAAATAAGGAATACAAAGCATGGTAACATTATAATAATTATACCTGGGGTTACTAGGTGGTGCAGTGAATAATGTACAGGCTCTGGAGTCAGGAGGAGCTGAGTTCAAATCTGGCTGCAGACACTTAATACTAACCATGTGACCTTGTGCAAGTCACTTAACCCCAACTGCCCTGCCTTCCCTCTCCAAAAAGCAAAATTATTATTATTATTGTTGTTGTTATTATTATTATTATTGTTATTATTATTATTATTATATCATACACAGTGACTCACATAAACTTTTCATAACAATGGGGGAGAAAAATGATAGTACCAGAGGCAAGATTTGAACTACCTACCTTCAAATTGAATACTTTATCTATTTTCCTGTGTACATACATATACACACATATACACACATATATGCACACATATATTTGAAGACACATATATGTACACATGCATATTGATATGCATATTGTGTGTGCATGAACACAATGCATGTGTACATATGCTTGAATGCACACATATGTATATGCTTATATAAACATGTACCATTTTAAAAGGAAATTTTAAAAATAATCTTCTAACCTAGAAATGACTCAATGTTCCCATGATATCCTAGCAACACTAAAACAAAGATAATGGTCAGCAAGAATATTACTGTGTTAAATAAAGAGAACATGTAACAAAGCAAGGTGAAAAGAGGTAAGTTCCCCCTCTGGCTACTCATTACTTGGCTTATGCCTTTTATCATCATTTTTGTGTATTTTTAATGGCAAAAGGATGAGTCATTCATTTTCAAATTGCTATTTAAGTAGTAATGCAGTGACATGAGAACTTTAATGAGAAAAAAAAATATTCTCTCCTTGACTCAGGTACAAGCTGTGACCCTGAAGCAATGAAACTGATTTTCTTAGGTGGCTCAGAAAGCAATCCCAAAGAGGAATTGCAGATATGTCTGGATCCAGGATAGTATCTGTAGGACAAGTGTACAGCCTCTTACAATGATTATCATTAAGGGCAGAACTGATTTGGATATACTGTAGAGGTTAATATTATAGAATCACAAAATCTCCCAGTTGGAAAATAAAAGACAGTAAAGCCTCCAAGATGGTGCACCAGGGGTACTAGAAGGAACTTTGTGTAGCCCTCAACAGAAAGAGGAAATTAGAAGGTAACATTAGAAGGCAACAGGCTTAGGAGTAATATGTAACACATTTTGAACACATTAATTTTGAGATCATAAAGCCTACAGGATTTGTTATTGAAACTATAGACCAAATTGTAGAAGGGAAGGTCACCGCATCCCTTAGAGCACCTGTTGAGTATCCTACATTATGCTTTTTTTTGGAGGGCAATTGGAGTTAAGTGACTTGCCCAAGGTCACATGGCTAGTTTTGGTGTTAAGGGTATGATGCCAGATTTGAACCAGATCCTCCCGACTCTAAGTCTCATACATTCTGTAATTCATTCAATAATCTCAATAATGGGTTGGTTGAAAGGTCTCTACAGCCTGATATCTTTTTGTTCTGAAAATCTTTTCACCTTGGAAATCATCCAATTGGAGACCATTATTTGAACTCATAGTGATTTATGAGAATGGGAGAGAAGAACTAGAAGAGGGAGAGGGAGAAAAAAGAGGAAAGACTAAATGTGGAGGGGATTCCAAATCCTATTCAAATAACCATAAAATATCAGCTATTAATGATGATGTCACAAGGGATCATGTGACTGATTACATTATGTAACAATGTATATGATGATTCAAATGATGTGCTGCTAAATCTTAGAAGAGAGAGAGGGATTAAACACGTCGTTCCAGAAATCATCCCACACAGACACCACGATCTGAACTGCTAGTGGCTGATGAGATAACCAAAAATGAGTGTGGAAAGAAGAGAAGAGAAAGGCTGTTAATTCAAAAACATTTTTGACTGGCCAAGATAACTGAATTGTAACTCGAGTCTATCCAGCACCTGCACAGAAGGTTCAATTACCTTGAACAAAAGGATGAAGAAAGGGAGAGCTTATTTCCCATTAAAAAAGGATGGAGAAAGGGAGAGTTTTATTCCCCATTTTAAAATGTTACATTGTGGGGAATGGTGATTTCATTTACATAGGAAACTTCTTCTAAACAGATTGACATCTGCTCTGTCAATAGCTCTGCAGTTACCTATTCATTTTGGTAATTATTAAGCACCTACTGTATTCTAGGAGCTGTGCTAAGCACTTAGATTACATATTAGGAAAAGAAAAAATATTCTACCTTCAAGGAGTTTAAATTCTAATGGGAGTAGACAATACACAAAATGAAGCTGAAAAGTAAGGAAAAGGGAACCACCCAGGAGTACATGATTGAGGCCATCATGTTCTATAGTGTGGAAACTAAGCAGAGATGCTGATGGCAAAAGGAGAGTACTTTTTGCCTGGAAAGTTCTAAGTCCTTTATAAATGGAAGCTTGAGGAAGAATTTCCTGCCTCACACAGCATGAGAAGGGAGCTGCCACAGGTCAGAGGAAAGTACATTATTCTTGATACTTAGTCTCTGAAAAACAAGTGATTTTTGGCAAGGTACGTAAGTAGAGGAGACTATTATAATACCAATCAATCAATAAACAAGCATCAATTAAATCCTTACCATGTTTTACACACTATGTTAGGAACTGGAATACAAGGCAAAAGTGGGATTACATGTGACATGCTCATAACTTAGAGGAAGGTCTTCTGACCAGCTAGATATTTGAGTTCTTTTGCTCTCAGCTCCAGGAAACTCCATCCTGCCCCAAACCTATGGAACAATGGAAGTATAAGGAGCTTTCCTAGGTGGTTCTTAGAGGAGAGAAGAAGCATCAACACTAAAAAAGAATGTGCTAATTCATTGATGATGAAAAGAGATGGTATTAGGGGAAGAAATGGTTAAATTAAAATTGATATAGTGAGTACAAGGTGAGAGACTATGAGATATTTTTGATAAAGCTCCAGTTATGAGGTCAATAAGGCCTGAGCTGATGTCCTGCTGCTGACTGCATTACTTTGGACAGCAACCATAACCTTAGTACTCCCAGGGAAATCTCTAAGACTGTAAATTAAAGAAGAACTGCCAATCTACTTCACCGAAGGGAATTTCTACAACATGAAAAACTCCACATCTATGGACTCACAGGTTATACACAAGAAAATAAAAAAGGTATAAGGCATCATGAAAAATTCTATGTCTTCCTATTCATTAAACAGTACCAGGGATTTATAAGTAAGATGAAAGATGTGATATGCAATATGTAATGTACAGGATATGTAATGATAAGAGAGGTTCAACAATTAGCTCTGCCTCTTTCTAGCTGTGAGACCCTGGGTAAGCCACTTCAGCTTCCTCATCTGCAAAAAGGGAATACAAATCATTGTGCACTCACTTCACAGAGTTTCTGTGAGTCTCAGAAGAGAAACCGTATTTAAATTGTTTTAGAGCAATAACATAACATAACACTTTAACATTTGTTAAGCACCTGAATTCTGGTACCTCATGTGAGTATCACGATAACCTTGGGAAGTAAATGCTACTAACCAATGAAGAACAATAGTGTCTAACTGACTTACCCAGAGTCATGGAGCTAGTTAGTAATTGAGGAAGGATATGACCACAGGTCTTACTTGCTCTAAGTCCAAATGCACTGCCGGTATCAAAGAAATAAAAAGGACGATGATGTTTAGTCAATGCATCAAGTTATTCATTTAAATCAGTTTTCTAACTCAATGACTTTTTTGGGATATCATGTAGAATTCATGATGAGCTTTGATTACACATCAAGTATGCTTTTATGTGGGTAAAATTAAAAAAAAAATCAGGGTAGCTACATTTCATAAGGGAGAGAAAGGAAAGAGATTTCATTTACTGCACATCATTAACTATCCTCCAAGCAGTCATTTTTCATTTTCCAAAGGAAACCCATTCATAGTTTGATAGGCTGTAAGAAATGTAATCAATACATCCCATAATGAGTGAAACATAAACAATCAGATGGTGGGACAGTGAAAGGCTGTTAAAGAACTCCACTTGGTGGAGAGAAAGCCAATTTATTATTTGAGGCACAGAGTTAGGAATGTTTTACCAGAGGCAAAAATCCAGGATAAACGACCAATAGTATGAACAAAGAGGATAAAACTAGAGTTTCCAGAGGAAGAAAATGAGATGGCAAAAGGCTCATGTTCAAGACATTTGAAGTTCAGTTGCAGGTACCTTTTGGCCTGGGGAAGGACTTAGGTGGAACCACATTAGTTGGTGCCATTCAGATGCGAGAGTAGTTTTGTATTTCTTGGTCCTTGAGGAAAGAACTAGGAGCAAAGTGGAGACATTGACACAAAGAAAATGTAGGCCAGAGGTTTAAAAGAAGAAAGGAAACAGCTAAGATTCCAAAGAGTTATCATCTAAAATTACAATGAGCTGCCTTGGAATGTAATTGATTCCCCCAAATGGACTTCTTGCCAAAGATGACTTGACCACCCTTGAGATAAGTCATATACTGAATCTGGATAAAGGAGTCTGTTGGACTAGGCAGCTCCTGTGATGACTGACACATTTCAGATTCTATGACTCTCTTAAGTGGTAAGGGTGTAGGCAAGACTCAGTTAAAGTAATGAGATAAAACCAAGTTCAGTGACTTGGTATCAGTGGTGTCTAAGTTCAAGTCCATGGAGATCCAATTACTGGATCTGTTACCCAGGGCAATACATTTCATTTCTGTGAGCCTCAGTTTTCTCACCTGTAAAATGGGGGTGATACCATTGATGTTATCTACTTCAAAGAGTTATTAGGAGGGAATAGGTTTTAAGCTTTAAAATGATTTAAGCACTATAGAAATTTGATTCATGATCAATTTTCCTGAAACTTTGTCAAGGACTGAGAAATAGAAGAATATATAAAATAATTATGTGTGCATGCGTGCGTGTGTGTGTGTGTAATGTAGTCATCATTTTGTTTTATATTTGAAAGGAATAGTGAATTCTATATAGTAGATATGTAGTCATGTACAATCACCTTTTATACTGTATTGTTATGTGAATGCTTCTTTTATTCCATAAATTAAAAATAAATAAAGGAAACACTAATAGATGATAGATAATATCAGATAGATATAATATAGATAATAGATAGACAGACAGACAAATAGATCAATCTATATCTTGATAAAGATGCAGATACAGATAGGTATAGATGGCAGGCTTAGTTCTAGAAAACTAAGCTTACTTTTTGGGGTCCCACCACATGCCATGTTCTATTATGGGTAGCATAGCACTATAGTGAGCTACTGTAAATCTAAGAACTTCATACCATTAGTCACTCATCTGCTGGTAAATGTTTAACATCAGTTTTCTGAACAAAAATAGATGTGATATTTTTCAGTTAAATCTTCATAATTATTTTCTCCATCCCTTCAGTCTTGAAAATTTAAGAAGCAATAAATTAAGGCCTGACTTACAGGATTTGCTGATTTTGGAGGCAGAAATGTTCATACTGAAAATTTAACCATGGGTTAGTTCTCAAGACTGTTGAAGTTGGCTGCAATACACCCCTGTTCTTCGTGATATTGACGATCATAGGAGCTAGAGCTTAAAGATAACCTTGGCCAACACCAGCATCTTAGTAATGAGCCCACAGAAAAGACATGGCTTGCCCAAATGGGTACCTATGTATAAGCAATACCAGAGTGAAGAGTCAGAGACAGAAGCTATGACAATAAGTATTTGATACCTTTACACCTACCACCCACCCCATTCAATTAATGCCTACTATCCATGAGGTAGAACAGAGAAGTAGATAGAAAACCAACCTCAAGGCTAAGAAGGCCTGGATTAAAAGTACCACTCCTAAAACACAGTGACTTTGTGTCCTTGGTCAAGTCATAAAGTCTCACTGTTATAGTATAGGCAACTCTCTAAGGCTATACTACAGAGAAATTTCTGACTTCTTTTGGTAGAAGTCACTTCCTTACCAAATCAATCCACTCCACTAATGAAATCATAATTCTAGCCCTTTTTCTTAGCCTGTGATGTAAGAGATATATTTTCATCTCTCAGGGGAGATAAATAGATGAAAAAAGACTAGGCCCCTGCCTTCATGAAAGTTCTGTCTACAAAAGGAAACAAAGTATGCACAGTAATATCTACAGTACAGAATTGCTGATTTAGTTAACTAGCCACGTCTAACTTTTTATGGCTCCATTTGGAGCAAGACATGGTTGGAGCTTTTTAACCTTTCTTTGTATTGCCAATGCTTAGAACAATGCCTGGTGCACCACGGAGAGTTAACCAGTGTTCTCTCCCAGTTTGTGATTCTAATTCAAGTCCTCCCACATATCCCCCAGAGAAGGTCTGCCCAATGGACTGGGTTCCTTCCTTGAGATTTATGGACATTTCTTGAAGGTCAGTGGAAAGCAGGAGCTATCTATAATTTATCCTTTATAACTGCATGAATCTATCTGATGACAGCTGAGCATCATAATGCAGTGGAAAGCATGGAGAATTTGGAATTGGAGGACTATAGCTTAAATCCAGCCTCTGACATTTGTTGTTATATGACCTTAAACATATGACTTGCCCTCTAGGGGGTTCCATTCTGTTATTTGTAAAATGAGAGACTTGGACTACATCATAAATTCCAAATCTTTGTTGTTGTTGTTGCAACATAGACCCCTTTGGCATTCTGTTGAAGCCTATGTACCTCTTATCAGATGTTATTTAAAAAAACAGAATTAAAACACAAAAGAAACCAATTCTATTGGAAAAAGCAATTATTAAAATGTATTACAAACTATCTCCATGCCCTCCGTGTTAGGACTATCTGATCTAGGTGGGCCCTAAGGTCCTTTTCAATTTTAAAGCTGTGATTCTGTTGTCACTGAAGCCACTTCTCTTATATATCTCTTCCTTAATAATGTAGCACAGCCTGCTTATATCCACCAGAAAACATCCCACTATTTTTTGGATGGCCTCAAAATGAATTACCTTCAAAATGCAATTTGATGTCCCAGAAGGGCCAGGTATCTATGAGAGTTTGGGGAATGAAGAAAACACTGGAGAGCAGTTTTACTTGAATTGGGACAGAAAAAGCAAGGCAAATTTCCATAGGAAGAGCTCTTGGATAACAGAGATGACTTTGTATGGAAGCTTATCAAAAAAGAAAGATGAGGAAAATCTGAAGGAAACTGGTAGCCATTATACTGAAGACTACCCTACCATTGGTACATCCCTGCCCCAGTTAGCAGTTATGCTCCCCAACACCTGGTGGTAATGAGTTATTAATAATTTTCAGTTATGAAATACTATCCATAATTAACACAAAAAAAGGATTCCCCATAATTGTGGTGTCAGCTTCCCACTCCTGATTCTTGTCCCAGAAAAGCCAAATGCAATGATGAATTCTCCCAACACAGCTTTCCAAAGCTCCTGCAACCAGACATCTAATTTGCTTACAGGTGTAAAGTGCCACCAGATAATTGGACTGGTTGGAATTCTGTTAGCACAGCATCTGCTGATCCCTCTCCTTCCTTCTAATTACACTTATTAAAGCTTCTTTTGACTTTGCCAATTTCCAATTCCAATGTGCTCCTTGTTCACATCTTTTCAGAAAATCATGATTGTTGTTTTCCACCCATGAATTAATCCTTTTCAAATATGACTCAGAGATAATTAATTGGACCTTCATTCTCCCCATCCAAGCTCTCTGTCTCACTCTCAGCCTGGAGATTAACATTTCATCTTGCTTTGAAAATCTGAAGCCCTTCACCTGGTACCTGCAGTGAGTCAAAGGTTGTATTCACCCACACAAATCAGTTTGAATTTGTTGTTGTTGTTCCTTTAAATGAATGTTTCCTAACTTATTTGCCCATTTAACAAAAAGAAATGGAAAACATGAAGAATTCAAAGAAAACTGGGAAGACTCATATGAATGAATGGCTAACTCTTTCATTTTACAGAGAAGGAAACTGGGTCCTTTGATTCCTATCCTTTGTTCTTAACACTCCCCAGCACTGTCTTCTGAACAATCAGTAGATTTATTGTGACCTGTATCCTATCTCAACATTGCCCCTGCAATGACCTTGATTAAGAGAATTAGTACAATTTTCAAGAGTGGGTAATTTCATAGTAACAAAATCTTCCAGCCTCTACTCCACAACAATCTATGATAATGCTGTGAATAGAGAGAGATGTTCAGAGTTAAAAGGGACATCATTGGGTCATCCAGGCCAAACAGAGTTTGAACAGAAATCCCTTCAAATCAGTGGTTCTTAACCTTGGATCCATGAGCCATTTAAAATTTTTTCATCACTACATTTCAATATAACTGATTTTCTTTGTATTACTATGTATTTTATTTTGTGCTTTAAAAATACCATTATGGAAAGGTTCTGTAGCATAAGTTTCACCAAAGTGCCAAAGGGGCCCAAGATAAATAGACAGACAGACAGAGTCAAGAACTGTCTTAACCACCAACAAGTGGTTATCTGATTTTCACTGAGGAACTCTAGGAAAAGCAATTAACTACTTCTTCTTAACCTGGAGATATGGTAGGATTGTGGGAAGTAAAGTGGATTTGGAGCTCTGAGAACCTTGATTCAAATTCCAGCACTGTCACTAAATCTATGTGATGTTATACAAGTTATTCATACTCTCTGGGCCTTAGTTTCTCTCTCTGTACACCAAGGGTCAACAACTATTATTCAGTGAGAAAATTCTAATTGTGAGGTTATAGAGTGTTTGTGCTTTCTTTTCAATCATGTTAAAATCTATCTGCCATTTCGACTCATTTTTCCTTGTAATTTCTGAGACCAAGAAGAAGTCATGTATGTGTTTATGTGCATATGTGTATACGCGTGGGTATATATGTGTGTATACATATATCTGTATGTAGGTATGTATGTATATATACACGTGTAGATATATGTGTGTATGTGTGTGTGTGTGTATATATATATATGAAATGAGAAATCTGTATGAAGTATATGTGTGTATATCTTTTATAACTATTCAAATACTTCAAGGTGGCTGTGTTTCCCTCCCACCCTTCTTTAGTTGAAATATCCCTTTTTCATTCAAGCAATCATGAAATGACATAGTCTCTAAATTGTTCACCATCCTGGTCATCTTCCTTTGGATAGTCTCCAGCTTCTATATGTTCTTCCTAAGAATTGTGCCCAGAACTCAATTGAATACAATAATTCATATGAGGTCTGACACAGGCAGGCTATAACAGTGCTGTCACCTCCTTTGCTCCAGACATCATACCTGTCTTGGGCAGCCTAAGACCATGTTCACTTTTCTAGCTTCCAAATTGCACCATCACTTTTCAGAGAAATTCTTATGATGGAGAATTTGGCTGTACCCATTAAATGGACCCCAACAAAGATGTAAAGGGATTAAAATGTATGCAGAACATAAAAAATGGAAAATGAGTTGTCTTCTTTAATTCACCCTGCTTTTTTTGCTATTTTTCCATTCTGGTTGTGACCACCTTCTGAAGGTCCCATAACACATTACCTCCTGAGCCTTAGAACTACTCTCTCTCCAAACACAAGTAGAGCTAGAAACAGAGACAGACAGATAAACAGTGAGAGATAGACACACAAAGAGAGACACAGACAAAGACAGAGAGATAGAAACAGAAACAGAGAAACATTTTCTCAGAGCAAGACAAGGCATGGTATTGGAAGGATCATATGATCATAAACATAGAAGTCCTTGATTCAAGCACCCTTATTTTACAGCTGAGAGACCAGAGGCCCCCAAAATTTTAAGTGACTTGTATGGGGTTACAGAACTAATGTTTCTTTAGCAAGATCCAGATGCAGATTGTCCTTACTCTAAATCCAAAACTCAATCCAATATCATACTGGAGATGCTGCAATTATGAGCCCCTTGACATTGTCAATTGTGTCCTCTTGTCTTCATGATCTTCATGATTACTATCGTGTCTTGTAGATAAATAAATACCTACAGAACCTGACAGTTCAGTAGTATGGGCAAGTACCTATCTCCAGTGATACAGATTCTCACCTATGTATGATGTTGTGGATAGGTCCTGTGCAGTTACTTGGGATATGCACATAAGTTAAATGACTAGACCAGGGAGTCAAATTAAATGTGAAAAAGAGAGTTTAGATGTTCCAAAAACTAAGTCCAGTTTTCTCCCTGCTGAATTGCACTGCCTTTTCTCATTACTGTTCTAAGGAATTGAGTGAAAGAGGACTCAAGCTAGCAGGAGCCAATGAGACTAGGGAGAATTAGGAAAAAACCAAATCATCTTGGTTGATATTGGATATTCAATCCTGGTTTTTCAGCTTATTGTCTGAGTAACCTTGGCTATATCATCTCATCTATCTAGGCTTAGGCTTTTCCATCCATAAAACGAGAGGATTAAACTAAAATCCATTCTAACTCTAAATGCAATAATCTATGGGTTTATTGAATTTAAATACTTCAAGCTAAGGCCAGTATATTTCAGAGGTTGAACCTGAACCCAGCTCTTTCTGACTCCAAGGATGTCTCTATCCACTGTGCCATGCTGACTGGGCGGTGGTCTTTGATATGTCAGTTATCTTCCCTTGACAGCTTCCTGATCTATCAAAAGAGGGGGTTGGGATAGATAAATGCATGCAGTTTTGGTTCCTTTATCTTTCTGTCTTTGTTAGTAGAGGCACTACTGCCAGAATGTAGTAAGCATTGGTGAGAAGTAACCCATGACTCAAACATAATAACAGTTTGCAATGCAATTGTAGAAAGGACTTTGGACTTATAGCCTGAGAACTAGGATTCAGCTTCCCATTTCTTTTTTTTTTTTTGGAGGGCAGTTGGGGTTAAGTGACTTGCCCAAGGTCACACGGCTATTTTTTTGTGTGTGTTAAGTGTCTGAGGCCGGATTTGAACTCAGGTACTCCTGACTCCAGGGCCGGTGCTCTATTCACTGCACCACCTAGCCGCCCTTCAGCTTCCCATTTCTTACTTACGGACTGGAAAAGTCACTTTCACTAGACACCCCTCAGTTCTCAAATTGGTAGAAAGAGAGAAGGTTATTTAGATTATCTAAGTGCAGGGGTGGGTAACCAGCAAACTCAAAGCCACATGGGGGCCTCTAAGTCCTCAAGTGTGCCCCTTGGATTGAACCCAAATTTCACAGAACAAATCTAGGGACCAAACTTCAATGAACAAATCTTTTTATTAAGGAGATTTGTTCTGTGAAATTTGGATTCAATCAAAGGACCGCACTTGAGTATCTAAAGAGCTATATATGACCCCAAGTTTACAAGTTCCCTAAGACCAATAGGGCATAATAGTTTTTAAGTTAGAGGTCCTGGGTTTGAATCTTGACTTTGTCCCTTACCATCCCTATGACCATAAGCAATTGATTTAACCATGTGGCAATGTAGAAAGAACAAGTAATTTGGGTGCGAGGGCATCTAGGTTTAAGTAGTAGCTTTTGCTAGTTGCTATTTGTCTAGATTTTGTCAATATATTTCATGTGCCTTTCCCCTATGTACTCCTTTCTCCAATTGGTGAGTTTTTTCACCCCCCAAACACTCTTAAAGAAGGACCAAGACCAGTCTTCTTTCATTCTCCAGACTTTGCTTCCCTTTCATTTCCAGTTCCTCTTTATGTGTCTTGGTTATATTTCTCCATTGGAATATAAGTTCCTTAAGGTCAGGGCCTATCTTTACACCTGTGTTTCTTTCCTCAGGACTCAGCACATTGTCTTACACATGTTAAGTACTGAATCAATGCTTGTTGACTTAACTTGTTGACTACCTGGGTGACCTGGAACAAATTGCTACGTTCTCATCTGTAAAATGTTGGAGTTGGATTAAATGACCTGCTGTAAGCTTTCCAATGCTGAATTTATGATCCAGTGAAGTTTTCTGCAACTCAGTTTCCTCATCTGTAAACAGAAGGGTTAGGCTCAATGGCTTCTACGGTCTCCTCAAACTCTAAAGAGATGATTCTATAACCTTTGAGGTCTGTTTCATCTTTAAATTTATTATTTTATGATCGTTAAGGTCCCTTCCAGCAGTGACTCCAATTTTCTGTCACTTGAATACCCTGAAAAGGACTCTCAGGACAAACTCCAAAAGTTAGCTACGGTTATTTCTGTGTTATAGAACCTGGGTATAGGAGCAGTTTCCTACACTGAGTAATTTATTCTCCAACTACCTCAGAGTACATAAAAGTGCCGTAAGAGGAAAGGCATTATATCTAGCTAACGTTTTATTGCTGACATACCTTATTGCTGTGTTTTTTTCTGGGACTCAAGCAGGGAAGGTTTTGTAAAGGAAGAAATGTAAATGAGGGAAACTGGCCACATGACTGAAGGGAAGCTGACTTTGGCACTCTGCATTTCCTTCCTCATACATTCACTGTTTGGGGTGTTACTTGAGCGAACTGTGAATGTGACACATACTCATTGCATACAGGAGAAACTTTTTTAAAAAGAAAACATTAAAGCTTCATATTTCTGCAGAGTTCAACAATGCGAAGATGAATTTAGTTTTGGTTTAGTTAGGTTTAGTTTGCTTCTTTAAATTTGTAGACCTGATTAAGGCCTGCCCACCACAGGCCCCTAACAATGGGTTTTATATATCCCATGTAACTTCTAAAAAGAATATGGAAAAAAGTAGGGAGAATATGAGTCATAAAATCATAGAATGGTAGAACTAAATGGAAGCTTAAAAAGCGTTCTAAGGGTAGCTAGGTGGTGCAGTGGAGAAAACACCAGCTCTGAGTTCAAATCCAACCTCAGACACCTAACACTTACTAGCCATGGGACCTTGGGCAAGTCACTTAATCCCAATTGCCCTGTCTTTCCAACTCCAAAAAAAAGAACTTTGTTGCCCAATCCTATTGTTTTACAACTGAGGAGACTACTGTGATTTCTATATGACATTTACCCAACAACTTCCTATTTCCCCAACAGATATCAGTGACTAAGACAAAAATGAATGATGAACATAAGTTTGGAGGGTTGGCTTATTTTAGCAGATGCCATTTTAAAAATTATATTGCATTGTCCATTCAAATAGCTAACAATGCCCATTTTTCCTACATTCTCAAGGTATATCAATAAATTATGAATTCAATCCCTCAATAAGTATTCATTAAACAATGTTATGTGCCAGGCACTGATTCTAAGCACTGGAAAAAGGTACAAAGAATTAAACAATCCCTACTCTACCATAAGCTTACATTCTAATGGGAGAGACAGGTGCATGTACGAATATAGACAGCAAGAACATAAAGAGTACAAAAAATTACTTTATAGAACTAGAAAAAATAGTGACAAATTTCATTTGGAAGAACAAAAGGTCCAGAATATCAAGGCAATTCATGAAAAGAAATGTTAGGGAAGGTGGCCTAGCGGTACCAGATTTTAATCTGTATTATAAAGCAGCAGTACTCAAAACTGCCTGGTACTGGCTAAGGAATAGAGTAGTAGATCAATGGAATAGATTGGGTACAAAAGACTCAGTAATCAATGAAGATAGTAATATACTCATTGATCAGCCCAAAGATCCCAGTTTTGGGGGTAAGAACTTACTATTTGACAAAAACTGCTGAGAAAATTGGAATATGGTATGGCAGAAGCTGGGCATAGACCATCATCTAATGCCATACACCAAAGTCAAGTCTAAATGGACGCATGATCTAGGGATAAAGGCTGGTACTGTAAGTAATCTGGGGAAGCAAGGAATAGTTTACCTGTCAGATTTATGGAGTCAGAAAGATTTTATGACCAAACGAGAGTTGTATAGCATTATAAAATGCAAAATGAATAATCTTGATTACATTAATTTGAAAAGTTTCCCTACAAACAAAGCCGATGTAACCAAGATTAAGAGTGAAGTGGGAAAGTGGGAAAGAATTTTTACAACCGGTGTCTCTGATAAAGGCCTCATTTCTAAAATATACAGGGAATTAAGTAAAATCTATAACAATACAAGTCATTCCCTAATTGATAAATGGGCAAAGGATATAAACAAGCAATTTACAGAGGTAGAAATTAAAGATATCTATAAACATGTGAAAAATGCTCTAAATCACTATTTGAGAAATACAAATCAAAATAATTTTGAGGAACCACATCTCACCAGTCAGATTGGATAAGATGACAAAACAGGAAAATGACAAAGGCTGGAGAGGATGTGGAAAAATTGAAACACTAACGCATTGTTGGTAGGGCTGTGAACTGATACAATCATTCTGGAGAACAATCTGGAAAACTATGCCAAAATGGCTAAAAATAATTGCATACCCTTTGACCCAGTAATACCACTTCTGAGGTTGTATCCCAAAGAGATAATAGAAGTGAGGGGAAGACCCATGTGTACAAAAAAATATTTATTGCAGCTCTCTTTGTGGTGGCAAAAAAATGGAAATTTAGGGGATGCCCATCAATTGGGGAATGGCTAAACAATTGTAGTATATGAATGTAATGGAATACTATTTTGTTATGAGAAATGGGGAGAAGACAGTCTTCATATTCACCTGGAAAGGCTTATACCAACTGTTGGTAAGTGAGAAGAGCAGAACCAGGAAAAATTTGTACACAATCACAGACACATCATACGTGTGATGACCAGCTTTCATAAACTGGACTCTTCTCAGCAACGTGCAGCTATAAGACAACTCTTCAAGTCTCAGGATGGAAGAGATACCTACATTCAGAGAAAGATCTATAAAGAACAGAGTTTAAATGAAGACTGAAGCCATCTACATGCTATCATTCTTTTTCACATTTGGTTTTCTATCTTTTTTCCCATTGTTCACTCCATTGGTTACAACTCTTCTATACAACCAGACTAATGTCCAATGTGACAGTATCTGCAGATCCTATCCTTGATTACATGCCACCATGGTGGGGGGAGGGAGAGGAGAAAATTTGAAACTCGAGGGATTGTGGAACTGAATCTTTAAAACTAAAAGTAAACAAATCAATTTAAAAAATTTTTAAAAATAAAATAATGGAAAGGAAGGAAAAAAGAATGTAAAGTGAATAAGTACAAATATATACAGAGTAGTAAAATTGTTATTCAGCCTTTTTTGTCAAAGAGGACCAATGACTGAATGGTGTGTCTTGACTCTCTTGTGAATTGGATTTAAGTGAGGAAGAGTTGCATAAAGTCAGCAGCCTCACTCTCTCTTCCAGAGTCATTGAGGTCAAGGACAAAAGTCAAGACAACTGGCAATGGCTTGGCATGCAGTGGATGATCTTGGTATCTTCCATGTCTGACCAAGCCCTAAATGCCCCACAGTACCTGCTACAACTGCCTACATGATGGTTGAAACAAATTGTTCTCATCTACCCATTCAAAAAGCGGGAGCCTTTGCATGCTTGGGGTAGACATCCTTCTAACTAACTGACAAACCTGACATACTTCGCTTACCCTCAACCTGATTTAGCCAGTCTATAGAGACAGTTTTACTAGAGTATAGGCACTGCACATACTATTGTTTCTTGGAAACATAGGTGAGAGCAGAGTGCCAGATATACAACAAAGGTAGATGAGTAGCCCTGAATAGGGCTTAGCAAATCTTCACACCAGAAATTCTAGTCCTCTCTGCACCTCAAACACTACAGGAGTAAAATACAAGATAGTTTGAGAAAGAGGGGCTTGTAGTTGGCACATTCAGGAAAGGCTTCATTCACAAAGTCATGTTTGAGTTGCATCTTAAAGGAGCAGAGGGACTCTTCTAGTCAGAGAAAAAGAGGGAGTGCATTCAGTTATGTGGGGCTGTCATTGCAAAGATGAGGACCTGGCAGATGAAGCAGAGAATATGAGGAACAGAGAGAAGTCCGGTTTGCCCAGATCAAAGAATATAGGAAGGACAATAAAGTTCATTGTAACTAGAAAGATAGGTTGGAGTGAAGGACTTCCAGATATAAATAGAGGAATTTTTATTTCATCTTAGAGTCAAAAGAGAACCAGTGGGGATAACTGTATGTATGTATGTATGTATGTATGTATGTATGTATGTATGTATGTATGTCTCTATATATGTACATATGTAAAATGTCCCTATATGTGCATATACACATAGATACATGCACATGTGTGCATGTGCAAAATGTATCAATACACACATGTGCATATATGTCTCTATTATGGGTGCCTAAATATAGATAATTTTACACTGATTTAAATGGTCATGGCAATAAGAATCAAAAGTGACTCAACAAGGAGTTGTCTGTTTGACAGCATGCTGTACCCCAACAAGTCACATCAAATTGGATTTATAAACCCTTCAAAATAAGAATAAGAAAATGAATGATGGAAAAATATTCATGATATCTATCCTCTGAGCATGTCAAGACAACTTCGTGTGACATAGCAGCCAAGGTAACTACAGCAATTTGGGGCTGAATTAAGAGACACAGCATCCAAGAAAAAGCAGTAATCAACCTTTCATATAACCTGCCTTGACCAGTGTATATGTGGAATATCGTAATCACTTCTGGGTGCCCTGTTTTAGAAAGGACATGAAAAATATGGAGAGCATCTGCAATAGGACAAGCATGGTGATAGAGGGACCTGGGGTCATGTCTTATGAAGATCATTTAAAGAGAAAAAATGCTTAAGACAGAAGAATATAGCTATGTCCAAGTTTTTGAAAGATGTTCATGTGAAAAAGGAATGAAACTTGTTTTGATTGGCCATAGAAGGCATTAAGTTGGAAACGGGCAAATGTAGGCCTTATAGATAACAGATCTTCCTAATAAATAGAATCATTCAAACCTGGAATGGTTTGCTCCAAGAGGCAATCGGTTACCCTAAGCCTGAATTCTTTCAGAAGATAAATAAATTCTTTCAGAACATAAATAAATGTTCTGTATGTTGTAGAAGACTTCTTTTATCAGGTGTGATTAGACAAGATTCTTTCCAACATCCCTTCCAAGTCTCAAATTCTATTATTCTGATTCTGTGATAACCCAAATATTTATACAGTGGAAATATCTTTCTGAAAGTAAGGCATTTGGGAAGATGTTTTAAAGAGCAATGAAAGACATTAATAGCAAAATTTTAAATTGAGATTTTCAGTAAATACTAATTTTAACCTACCAATAATAAATAACATCTTAAACACTGAAGTCCTATAACTTTATATAGCTTATGAAGGTAATAGGTTATATCAAATGGTCCATCATCATTGCCAAATCCTCACACTGATTTTACCATGTTTGACTTCTTCACAAATGAAAAGATAGCCTCTATTTATCACAAATCTCACAACTTCAAATTGATCAAGTATGACTCTGTCTACATTTTACTTTCAGTGTTTGAGAAGATGTGTAGAAAGAGCATTGAAACTGAAAGCAAAAGACCTAAGACTGAGCCACCATTCTTCCAAAGACTAGGTGATAATAGCCATGTCATTTCACTTCTAAGCCTCAGTTTCTTAAACTAAAAAATGAGGGTCAGGGTTAAAACTGTATTGTCTCTGACAATAAAAGCCCTCTGTCTGTGATCCCATGGTCTGAAGGATGATAGGATTGGATTAGATTCTTTCTATTTCTGACATTGTAAGAATGCTTTAATATATAATCTTCCCTAGCCAGAATCTACAGACAAGATGAAAGAAACCCCTGATTTTCTGTGAAGCTGACCAAAAATTTGCAAACCCTAGGCATCCTGAAAAGAAATTCCTCACTCCAAAATAAAGTAGTATTGTAATACAACCTCTAATTAAAAGAAATTGCTCTTCTTATAGAGTAGTGTCAACTACGTATGGCCATGTAAGTGTTTTAGCATTGAATCCCTAGTATCTATTAAGTGAGGAAACGTAAAACAGAAAGGAATATGGGTTAACTGGAGCACCAAAAGTGATGTTTTACAAGAGCCCAGTTCCATTCAATTTTGCTTTATTTAGATTTATACCCATCTAGGTCATGGTGTACTTCCAAAGCTCTTTAACATACTTATTCATTTCTTAATAAAAGACAATCTTATTTGGCAAACATATGATACATATATAAATTCTTGTTTAAAACTTTTACAATGAAAGGAAACATGCCATAGGGTCATTTTAAAATGCCTGAGAATTAGAGCCTGACAAACTTCAAGACTCAATTCAACTCAACAATCAACATTTATTAAAGACCCTATTATGGGAAAAGAAACTGTAGGCAAGTAATATCAGTGTTCAAGGATGAATCACTTCCTCTCTCTAAGCCTTGATGTTATCTTTAAAATGAGTCCAAGGTCAAAGGCTCATTTTAAAAATGGTTGATCCTATTAAATTAAATTGAAACAGTGATGGAGGATAAGGCTTCATATTGGGGCCACACTGATTTACTTACAGCATTTAGCAACCATTCATGTGCCTACTTGTGTTTAGTAGACAGAAGGTAATTCTCCCTGATAAAAGGATGGTGAATTCTTTTCTATTTGATCAAGTATTTGTGACGCACATACTATGTGCCAAGCTAAGCACTGGTGATATAGAGAAATGTATAGAAAGAGATCCTGATATAATTAAGCAGTCTTCCATTTAAATGGAGCAAAAATGTGTAAACAATTATGTACAATCTATATGCAGACTACATTGGAAATTGTCAAGAGGGGAGATACCAATATTAAGAGGAAAGTTTTCTTGAAGAAGGTGGGATTTTGACTGTGATTTAATGGAAACCAGGAGGCTAATAGGGAGGAAATCCAGTTACATGGGAGAGTCAGTGAAAATCCAGAGTTGAAGGGTAGAATATTTTCTATAAGAAACAGAAAAGGAGACCAGATTAATTGGTTCAGAAAGCATGTGGACGACTCTTTGTTATTTGCTATGCTCTCTATTATGGGATAAACACTGGAACAATGGGGGTGGAGCCAAGATGGTGGCGTAGAAGCAGCAAAGTTTCGCAGCTTCCACACAGCCACCCTAAATACCCATAAAATATTACTCTAAACAAATTTTAGGGCTCCCAAACTCAAAAAAATACAGAAAACACAACTCTTGCTGAAGGCAGCTCGGAAGCAGGGACTCATTGCAACAGGCTGGGAGCCAAGGCCAGCCTAGCCAGAAACTGAAACCACTGCCGGGCCACAGGACAATTGGGAGGAGCTGAGCCACAGCATAAGTCTACTGGAGAACAGATCTGGAGCACCTGGAGCAATCTGCACATCTATCAAGCCAGGAAAAATAAGGCTCAGAGAAAGGCCAGTGAAATTCAAGTTTCAAGCTAAGTTTGTGGGAGGAAAAGCAGTTTGGCCAAATTGCCCCCAGGGTAAGGAAGCAGCAGGAAGTGGCTGGATCTGCTGCAAACAGCAACTGCCTCCACTGGGCTGCTTTAGAGCTCCTGGTCTGCCAATTTCAGGGGGCTGAGACAACTGATCAGGGCCAAGGGCTCTTGCATTAAGCGGCCTGGATGTGGATTGTGGTCTTAGGTGGTGGTCCTGGGGTGTGCTTTAAACAATCCAAAGCTGGTGGGGGCTGCAGCACCCCTCCAATACCTCTGGAAGCCGTGAAAACCCCAGCAAATTGGGACAGAATTTTCCCCCTGGAAACAGAGTTCCACAGAGCTAAAAAATCAAGTAATTAATTGATTGGCCAACATGAGAAGGAAGCAAAGTTCCAACAGTAATCAAACTCTAGAATCCTTTTTTGGGGATGAAAAAGCTGTAGTTATGGAGCGGGAGGATGACAGCATAGTCAGAACTACCACACCAAATGCTTCCAAGATACATGAATATTTCCTACAAGCCAAAGATCAACTTAAAAAAAGACTTTGAAGAAAAATAAGAGAAGTGGAAGAAAAATTGGGAAGGGAAATGAGAATAATGCCAAGAAAATCACAAAAAGAGAGTCAACAACCTGACTAAAGAAAACAACACTTTAAAAATTAGATTAACTCAAACAGTGAAAGAGGGCCAGAAAGCCAATGAGGAGAGGAATGCCTTAAAAAGTCAAATTTGCCAGATGGAAAAAGAATCTGAAAAGCATTCTGAAGAGAATAATTCCTTCAAAATTAGAATGGAGCAACTGGAAGCTAATGATTTTATGAGAAACCAACATACTATTAAATAGTTACAAACAAATGAAAAAATAGAAAGCAATGTGAAATAACTCCTTGAAAAAAACCACTGACCTGGAAAATAGATCCAGGAGAGAAAATCTGAAAATTATTAGTTTACCTGAAAGACATGATCAAAAAAAAGAACTTGGAAAGCATCATTCAAGAAATTTTTAAGGAAAATTGCCCTGATGTTTTAGGTTCAGAGGGCAAAACAGAACTTGAAAGAATTCTCCAATCACCTCTAGAAAAAGATCCCCAGAAGAAAACTCCTAGAAATGTTATTGCCAGGTTCCAGAATCCCCACACCAAGGAGAAAATATTACAGGCTGCCAAGAAAAAACCATTTGAATACTGCGGAAGCACTATCAGGATAACCCAGGATCTGGCAGCTTCTACACTGAGGG
>CM053601.1:171253396-171274251 GCA_028646575.1 Pseudocheirus occidentalis | reverse complement strand
AAAAAAGAGAGCAGATCAGGGGAGGGGCTTTACAGTGGGATCACTGCTTGGGGGTTAGGGGTAGGGGAAAGATGGGGAGAAAATTTGTAACTCAAAAAATCTCATGGAAATGAATGATGTAAACAAGAAAACAAATAAAAATTTATATTAAAAAAAGACTGGACCAATGTCTTCATCAAAATTGGACAATCCTAACTGAGAAGACTCTCTTTGGCAATTCATATCAGAAATGTCTCTGTAAATTGTAGTTTGGAAATTGATGAGAAAATTGAAAGTTTAGATGATTTAGACATTTCCTTTGTTCCAGAAGTAAAAAAAATGTGAACTAAGGATTTTCTAGTTCAAAACTCTCTCTTTCTATTAAGCTGCAAACTTCACACACTACCCTGTTTCTTCTCTAATGTTCTCAGATGGTGAATTTTTCTCCTGTGTCCTTTATATTGTGGTGATCTTCAGCTCCTTCAACTCCATTCTTCTATTATGTTGAACCTCATGGTGTCCTCATCAGTTCCATCCTTCCTACCAGACTACCTATAGTTTTGTTTGCTAGAGTTATGGCCTAACCCTCACCTTCAATCTCTCCCCTCCTATTTCTCCCAGAATGACACTCATAAATCCTCTTCTCTCTTATGCATCTTCAATCTTTATCTCTATACTGAAAAGTAAACAACCACCACCGTGAAGGAACATTTTTAAAACAACTTCCACTCCAAAGCTACCATGTTTTCTATCCTTTATTTGACAAATGTGTAAAGTGCATTCCTCCACTTCCTCTTCATTCATTCACATTTCTTGCAATCTAGCTCCTAATGCTACCAATCTACCAAAAATAGTTTCTCAAAAGTTGTGGCTTCCGTCTTACAAAGATCAAATTTCCCTGACCCCTCCTTTAAGGTACCTCACTGTAGCATTTGTCATTGAAAAGCCTCTTCACTATTGATATACTTTCTTCCTTCTGATCACCAAATACTGTACTATCAAAGTTATTCTGCTGCTTCTCAGACCACTCTTCCTTGTTTGTGGTGAGCTCTTCATAAAACAATGGGTGTCTTCCAAGATTCTGTCCTTGAAATCATTCTCCCAGTACTTTCTCATGGTCTTGCCCACACTACTAATGCATTCAATTATCATCTCTGAGATGAGACTCAAACTATGGCTCTATCTCTTACCTCTTTCCAGGAACCCAGGCCTATATTTCCTTTTTTTTTTTTTGTTATCACAACTTGGATTCCTCACTGGCATTACAAATTTAATATATCACAGCATAGCTCATCATCATTTTTCCCAACGTTCCTGCTCTCAGTTTTTACTTCTCTGCCTTTTCTGATAGTCCCATAATCCCCTCAATCACACAAACATACCTCAGTGAAATCTTTGACTTCGTTAGCCCTTTAAGATTCATTCGGTTAGCAAACCCAATTTTACCACTGCAATATCACATAAATCTACTCATTCTTTTCTACTTTTACTGGAACCATTTTATTTCAGGGACTTCCCTCCAATTGACTGGACTGTTTACCTATACCCAGTCCATCCCTTTTTCCCTTCCACGTCCAAACAACCCCTGTGAAAATCTTTCTAATGTACCATTATGACCAAATTGCTAGGTAAGGGTGGGGAACCTGCAGTTTTGAGGCCACATGTGATCTTCTAGTTTTTTGGGTGTGGCATTTTGATTGAGTCCAAGTTTTACAGAAAAAAAATATTTTATTAAGGAGATTTCTTCTGGGAAGTTTGGATTCAAAGGGTCACACTTAAGGCCCTAGAGGGCCACATGTAGCCTCAAGGCCAACCCCTGTACTCATCTATTTAAAAGAAAATTTATTTCCTATTACCTAGCCTAAAATATATAAACTTGGTGCTGGAATTTAAGACCCTTTGCAATCTGGTTACAATCTAACTCTTATCCTTTTTCTCCTTTCAATTTCTCCAGGTTCAGTTAAAACTGGACTATGCCATAATCTTTTCTTGTTTTGCCTTCTCTCATTTCTGTGGCTTTGCTAATGCTGTTCTCACCTGTTGATGCTGAAGAAAATGGAGTGAATTCTTCTCCTATCCTGACTGCTTGAAGAAGCCCCTCCCTTTCTTCAAGACCTGAATCAGGTATAATTCCTTCCATGGAATCTTTCCTGACCAATGTACCCCCAAACGAAGAATAACTTTTCCTCCTCAGATTTCCGACACTGCCTAGACATCTCACTTGTATTCACCATATGTTTCTTTCTATAAGAATTTTATTTTCAAACATTTCTCCCTCTGCTCTAATTAGTTCCTTCAGAGCATGGACAATGTCATATTTACCTTTGTATCCCCAGTACTTAGCACTTAGCGCTATGCCTATGATTATAGCACTATGCTATAATTAATAAATATTTGTTGAATTTAGGTATGAATTGACACCAAAAATTTAAAAAATCAATCAGTGAAACATTTGGTGAATTCCTAATGGGAGAAAATATTGAACTGGTGATTTTAATAGAAACATTTTCTGAACTGCATTATATAAATGTATACTGAAAAAAAATGGGGAAAGTCAGATTCCTTAGGCAAACTAATTTGAAATGCTCAGAGGTGAGAAACAGACCTAAGAGATCATTTGTCCCAACACCTTGCAAAGTGTGAGAATTCTTCTCCCACAGTCCCAAGAAGTGTTCTTCTAACTGGTTTATAAAAAAATATATGGAATCATAAATTAAACCAACAAGAGATCTTAGGAATAATCAATTACAAGCCATTAATTTTTCAACTGAGGACAGTGAGGCACACAGAGGAATGGATACTTTACCATGATCATTTAGTTACTCTACTAAAAGACAAAGCCAGGACTAAAATCCAACATTCATTATTTCAAGCTTTGGATTCAGATTCCAATACAATATCATATCTCACTAGACTAAGTTGTTTTCAGTGATGCTGATTTTGAGTGATTTGTGAAAAAAGAGTTTAATATCATCCAATGGACAAAATAGTATTACATGGGGAATAAAAGTTAATATTGAATAGAGTACTGGAGATAGAGTTTAGAAAATTTGGGTTCAAAGTAACATTAGATACTTGCTATTCATATGACTCTGAACAAGTGGCAACATCTCTCATCTTCAATTTGCTATAAAATGGGGTAGCAGTAGGATCTTCCACACTGAATTTTTTTGAGAATCAAATGAGAAAACATATCAATGGATCTGCAAATCTTAAAACTATCTTGATTATCAAGTATTATTATAATTATTGTTGCCAATGAAAAACCATTTAAGAAAAGCAATGTGAAAATGTTATCAGAGTAATGTGTGCTAAGAAAAAGTCAGTTATATGGCAAGAAGGAGGACTAACTGGGGGACCATCTGAGAACTCTGTTAATAACTACACAATGTCAAGACATCTAAACAAAGACCCTTAGGATGTGGGGAAATCTCTTAGTGGATAATTTACTGGTCAATGTAGGTAAGTGATGCACAGAATGAGAGATGTGGATGGGCTGCAGCCAACAAAAGTGATTCAAAATTCAACATTCAATATGCATTTTAGCCATTTTCAATTATGTACAACTGTGCATGAGTCCATTTTGGGTTTTCTTGGCAAAGATTCTTGAGTGGTTTGCATTTTCTTCTCCAGCTCATTTGGCACATGAGGAAACTGAGTCAAACAGGGAGAAGCAATTTGCCCAGTGTCACAGAGCTAGGAAGTTTCTGAGATGTAATTTGAACCCATACCTTCCTGTCTTCATTACTTCTTGACATCCCAGAAGTCTATCCACTTCACCACTCAACTGTCTCAATATGCATTTATAAATGTTTGTTATAAGGAACAAACTGTACTAGGTACTAGACAAGCATAGTTATTTGTCCTAGGATGCATTTACATACTATGAGCAGAAAGCATCACATACATAAATTATATACACACATATACACATAGTATATACATATACACACATATACATAATCACATATACATACACACACATATATACACACGCACACACACACACAGAAGGCAAGCTGAATTAAGCTATACATAAGTATAGAGAGGAGAGATAAAATGAGAATTAGAGAAAGAGGCACTAGCAAATGGGGGAGATCAGAAAAGGCTTCTGTAGGATGTAGCATCTGAGCTGATTCTCAAAAACTATGTATTTTAATTGTTTTTAATTATAAAGCTTTTATTTTTATCTCCTTCCATCTTCAGGCCCCGTTCTCTTGCCCAAGTGTGGAGAAGGGCATTTGTAACAAATATGTGTGCCCAAGCAAAACAAATTTCCACATTGGTCACATGCAGGAACATACATCTTGTTCTCCCCTTGGAATCTATTGTCTCTCTGTAAGGAGCTAGGTAGTTTGCTTCATGCCTGGTCCTATGAAATTGTCGACAATCATTGCATTGATTAGAGTTCATTGTCAGTTCATAGCTTTTCAAGCTATTAAAATCAGCATCACTAAAAATAACGAAGTCTAATGAGAGAAGACATGATATTATAGCTGAGTCTGAAACTTGCAATAATGCCAATCAACATCTGTTTCAAAACTGTCTCAACAATGGTGTCATTGTGGTATAAATCATTCTCCTGGTTCTGCTCACTTTTCTCTGTATCCATCCATATAAATCTTCCCATTATTCTCTGAAACTGTTAAAAACAAAGGATCTTAAGAGGCTGAGATCAGGTGGAAGTGAATCCCAGTGTTAAGTAGCAGGGAAGCAAAATGTTATGTTCAATTTGGCTGGAATATATTGTGTGTGAAAAGGAATAATGTGAACCTAAAGTGTAAAGGTTGGTTATAGTCATAATATGAATGCCAAATCAAAGAGTTAAGATGTCCTCCTTGGGGGACTAGAGAGCCATTGGAGCTTCTTGAACAGGGAAGCATAAAAGGCAAACATATGATGTAGGAGAATAACTTTGGCAGCTATCTGGAGGACAGATTAGAGGAGATAGAGGAGACAAGGCTGGGAGAGCAACATAAAGGCCATTGCAATGGTCCAGGTGAAAGGCAATAAGGACTGAACTAGGTTAGTGGGTAATACATATATCTATGTGATGAAACACCTAGTGAAGCCTGACAGCAGCCTATTTTAAAATATTTTCCTATCCACTGAATTCCAAGTTAAAAGCCACTGAAGCTTTGAAGGACCTCTGCCAGGAAGCACCTATAAATATGCCCACATTGCTTAAAAATTAGTTCTCCCTTAACTGAATTCTTAAGCATATTTCACTAAACATGGCTCTAGGAGCCTCCAAAGTTCATTTGTTCCCACTGCTTCAGCCTCTCTCAGAGTCATAATCTCCTGTTTGCGATATCATAATCATCCCTGCAGTCTCTCATTGGGATCTTGCAAACTGAGTATTATGACTGCAAGACGTAGAGCAAGACTGCTGAGCCTCAGAATCCTTAGCAACCACAGTTCTATTCTGGTTCAGTCCCAGGAAGAGTGAAAAGAGGGATGGGTATTGAAGGAACAGTTTGGATAGGAGTTAATATGTCACTCATCTCAGAGGTTAGGGAAAGTTTTCTACAGAACATCATCGATTCTCCAGTGCCAACTGTGCTACATCCTAACCCTTCCTGCCCTCCCAGGAATGCCTTTTACATTTCACTTTCAAACACAGAAATTTCAACCTCAGCTTGGTCTCTGAGTACCCAGGTGGAACACATGTGCCCTCAAACTGCTCTGTTTTCCTTGCTGTCTTCAGTTCTCGTACCACTGTTTATTTTTCCGATCATTTCATAGCAACAATTCTGGAAGGCATAGCTACTCCCATTCACTACCAGGTGTTCTCCTTGGCAACCTCACCACTGGAAGGAGTTGACTCAGATGTTCCCCACACCTGTGAATTGGCTGCCCAGTCCCAGCCAGCCCCCATGAACTTAATTAGCATGCTCCATTTCCCAAAGCCAAAACAAGAGAGTTCAAGTGAACATGCATAAAAAAATTAGATGTTGCTGTTCCCTCCCATTAGTCTCTGTCTCCATGCCCCAGAAGAATTCTATTGCAAATGAAAAAGTCAACTCTCTTCTGTTTTTCATTGATCCATAAAATGAGGAAAAGGAATGTGACTTATTAACTCTCACATGCTACTCTATTTCTGATATATATTAGCTTACTCAGAGGAGGATGGGATTGGGCTGATGATGTGCAGACAGAGACAGGTAGAGGAACTGATGGATATCTGTAACTATAAGTCCTGTCTCCAAAGGAATTCTGTCAAGCCTTGTCTCTAAACACATCTGACCCATTCAAATTTAGGACATTTGTAAAGGGCCCAATCTCCTTTTTTTCAACCTCAGTCTAAAATCCTATATTCTCTAACATTCCCTGGACAGCTGGTGGTTAGGCTTTTATGGAATGCATACAGCCAAGTTTGGAGTAGTCATATATGCAGTCTTACTTCTCTGGGTCAGATAAAGAGGAGGATTCAACAGCTGTGTAAATTACTAGCAACAACAATGACAACAGCTAAAATGTATTTAGTGCTTACTATGTATGGAGCACTAGGGTAACACTTTTCAATTCTCAACCCTGTGAGATGGGTGATATAATTTTCTACATTTTCTAGATAAAGGACCAAAAATTACCAAAGATTAAGTGGACTTGCCCAGGGTCACATAGCTAGTAATTTTCTGAAGTTAGATCTCAAGTCAGGTCTTCCTGACTCCAGGCCAAATGCTCTAGCTACTGTGCCACCTAGATGCCAATAAACTGAGGAATGTGTATTTTCTTATGTACTGCTATGACTGAGAATATTCATTGGCTTGATATATTCCCCAATAAGTCATATTTTAGCTTAACATTATACTGTGATATTCTTAAAAATCCAATACCAGTTGGCTTACCCTAAAAAAAGACAAATACTAAATTCTGATCACTTTTTTGCATGTAGCCATATAGAGACAGATCTAAGTAGTGACTTTAAAAATTCTTACTATATAATGTTCATAAATTGTTCACCTATCCACAAGTCTTATAAGTAATATGCTATATGTTCTTCTAATGTTCTTGTAAAATCTCTGTTTATGTAGAAGTCATTTTGACCTTATCTTTGTAAATAGTGTGAGGTATTGATTCATGCCCAGTTTCTCCATACTGCTTTCCAGTTTCCCCCAAACATTTTACTGAATAATGAATTCTTATTCAAAGATCTTAAGTCTTTAGCCTGGTCAAATACAAGGCTACTATATTTATTTGCTGCTGTAAATTGTCTACTCTCTTCCATTGATCTGCCTTTCTGTTTCTTAGCCCGTATCAAATAGTTTTCATAACTATCACTTTATAATACAGTCTCTGGTACTGTTAAACTCCTTCCTTTACATTTTTAAATTAATTCCTTTGATATTCTTATAATGTTGGGGAATAATAACTTTAGTAGTTCCAAAGTAATACAATCAAAACAATTAAATGATCCAGGATTATACAACAAGTGGACCAGGAACTCCTCTGCTAATGTTCTCCACTGAGTTATTGTAGCAAGGAATTGAGCCTGGGAGTATAACAATGAATATTTCCCAGCAGAATCCAGGTACAGAAAATTGTATATCAAATTAGAAAGTCTTCAAATGACAGCCCAACATATCTTTTTAATTTTAACCAAGCGAGCTAAATTCACATAAGTCTTTGCATATCCTAAGACTGTATGGTGATTTTTTTTAAATAGAAATTTCCGAAGACCAACTAATAAATCATAGACAGATGCAGGTTACAATTGGCATTTATGGTGTCTATATACTTCAGTGTAGTATTTTTTTTCTTGAAATGTTCACAGAAACATAGATCTAGAGTTTGGAGAGACCTCAAAACTTATCAAGTCAAACTCCGAATGTTATATAAGAGGAAACTGAGGCTTGGAAAAGCTTAATGACTCATCCAATGTTACACAGGTTCTAAGTATTAAAGATGAGATTTTTAACTCATGACCTCTGTCTCCTCATCTAAAAGTGGAGAGAGTAAATTACAACTAAAGTTTCTTCTAGCAATAAAAACATGATCAATGATACTGAAGATAGCTCATATGTACAAAGCTCTTTAAAGTTTACAGAATAATTTCTTCACAATATACTGCACCCTTTAAGATGGAGGTAGTATTAATATTGTCATTATCATTTTACAGGTGAGGAAACTGAGTTCTGGAGAGAGCAAGTAACAATTCATTTTTCCAGTACTTCCCAATAGCTTCTCCTCAAATTAAACCCAATGAATGAGAAATGCATTTTCTATTTTCTCCCTCTCTTGTCTTTCTATTCATGTTCAGGAGAAGAAAGATGAAAATTTTCTGTTGGTATATCTATTAAAATATATCTTCTAAAAAGTAAACACCAAAAGTTAAACTTAAGTTTAGAGAAAATGTGTTCATTTTAATTGTTTATTCAGTCCTTACATCATATGAAAGAGGAAAAGTATGTATATGTGCATATATGTATATCTGAAGTGTGAATGTATATATATAAATATATATAGATATATAATATGTATGTAGATAGATAGATAGATAGATAGATAGATAGATAGATAGATAGATAGATAGACAGATAGATATACAGCTAGGTGGCACAGTAGATAGAGTTCCAGGCCTGGAGTTAGGAAGACCTGAGTTCAAATTTGACTTTAGATATTTACTACCTGAATGATCCTAGACACGTTACTTCACCCTGGTAGACTCAGTTTCCTCATCTGTAAAAGGAGCTAGAGAGGGAAATAGTCAATAATTCCAGTGTCTTTGCTAGGAAAATCCCAAATGTGGTCACAAAGGGTCAGACATGACTGAAAAACACCTGAACAATAACAACATGGTCATTCTATCATACCAAAGGTAGAAACTGAGCTTCAGTGTGAAAAGAATTAGAATGGTGACCAGTGTGCAAGAAACATGATTTGGAAATAACAGTTTCAAGGGTTGAAATTCAGACAATGTTTTAAGCTGGTTGTGCAGAGTTTTGGAGGTAGAAAATCCTTTCACCCGAATTTCCAAAATAATAGTCTATTTTGCCTCTTCTTAAGGACACTCTGACTGACCAAGACAAGGATTTCATTTTTAAAACTATGTAAATTCTCCAAACCTTTTGGCAAGTAATCAGTTAGCCTTAGAAGAATAAATGAATCAGTCAATCAGTAACCATTCACAAAACTGCTAAACAACTAGGTGGTGCAATGAATAGAATTTCAGAGCCAGGAAGATCTGATTTCAAATCCCACCTCAGACATTTACTACCTATGTGACCCTGGGCAAGTCACTTAATCCTGTTTGTCTCAGTTCCTCATCTGTAAAATCAATTGGAGAAGGAAATGGCAAAGCACTTTTTGCCAAGAAAATCCAAAATGGGCTCATGAAGAGCACAAAAATTACTAAGAGCCACTGCCCTTTTGAAGGAAGATAATTTATATGCCTAAGAAAGAAAAGGCAATCCAAGGTGAGATTCTGTTCTTCACACTCCTGTCTTGGTCAGTAAGTAACAATTCAGAAACCATAAGATTATAGAATTCCAACTGTAAAACACCTTAGAAGTCATCCAGTCCAATATCTTCATTAAACACATGAGAAACTGAGACCCCGGAAAGTTACTAATCAGGTCACATAGATAACAACATATCAAGCCAGCATCTGAACCAAGGTTCTCTGACTCAAAGTCTATATCCTGCACATTGAAAGCCATGACAGCAATGCTCTGATAGAAGCACCATAACCACAATATAAAATAATATGCAAGAAGACAACGTGTTATCATTTTTGAAAGTATTTTCATATTCATTGTTTCATTTGATGCTTACCCCTTCCCTATACAATATGCAATGCTAACATGCTGATCTCCATTCTAAAAATATGCATATTGAACTATGGGAAGAGACAGATAGTTTACATGACTCTGAAAGGAAAATCTAAGTCTCTCAACTCATAGTTCTGTACTCCTTCCTCTACCCAAAGAAATCCTCAAATCTTTGCTAGGTGAGGTTACTATTCTAAATGACCAACATTTCTCTTTGCTTGACTTCTATTCATTAATGGTCACTGATCCAATAAGCCACTTCAAGTTTCTGTGAATTTTTTTTCTTTTCTTTTAAAGATTTATGGACAAAATAAAATCCACTCACAGCAAAGAGAGCTTATTTGTATTCATTTTTAGTTTTACCACTTCTGGGTGATGCACAGACAATGCACTACACAGACAGCCCAAAGAGTCTAGACTTTTACAAAGAAATTCTAGGTCTGATCAAACATAAAAAAAACAAACTTTGACACCTAGAATGTCACAACAAAATCACAGGGTAATAACCCATTCCAAATGGCTGACATGAAAGATAATCAATAGGTCATTAGCTGAGTTTTATTCACAAACTAAAATAACAAAATTAACAGATCACAATCAGCTCCTGTGCCCTACTCAGAGGAGCAGGACACATAGGCTATTGTACTAAAACCCCGGTCGGTTCAGTTGTCTCTAAAACCCTGAGAGAGTAAGTTGTCAATCAATCCCAAGCTCATAAAGGAAAGAGCATGGAAAGAAGGAAGCACACATGTATTTAGTCCTCCTACAGGCTGGGAACTTAACAAATTTTATGTCATTTGAGCCTTACAACAACCTGGGAAGTATATGCTATTATTATCTTCATTTTATGGCTGAGGAAACTGAGGCAAGAAGGAATTAAATGATTTGTTAACTGCCACTTACCCAGGGTCACATAGTAAGTAGGTATATGAAAGAAGATTTGAAATCAAGGTATACCTGACTCTAGGTACAGCACACTATTCATGGTGCCACCTAACTCAGAGGAAGTGAGTAGGCCATTACATATAAATGCAAAGTAATTCCATAGGAGGCACAGAAAATTAGGGAAAAAGAAAAGAACCTATATGTTCTAAAATACATATAACAACTATCTTTGTGGTGGTGAAGAACTTGAGATTGCAGAAATGCCACTCAATTTGGGAATGACTGAAGAAGTTACAGTATATAATAATAATGGAGTTTGACTCTGCTATGAGAAATGATGAACTTGTTGATTTTACAAGAACAAGGATTGACTTGCATAAAGTAATGAAAAGTGAAATGAGTAGAATGAAGAGAATGTTGTTTCAATAAAAGCAATATTGTTTTAAGA
This sequence comes from Pseudocheirus occidentalis, assembly GCA_028646575.1. Classification (NCBI taxonomy): domain Eukaryota; kingdom Metazoa; phylum Chordata; class Mammalia; order Diprotodontia; family Pseudocheiridae; genus Pseudocheirus; species Pseudocheirus occidentalis. The sequence goes on along the minus strand of CM053601.1, from coordinate 171,263,169 downwards.
ACAACTTTGAGCAAATAAATAATTTTAACTATCAAAAATGCCCAAATTAACTACAAAGGACCCATGAAGGAAGACTATCTGTATCCAGAGAAAGAACTGATAAATATAAAAAATGTACAGAATTATTCTACATACACACCTATATCTAATGGTAGCCATCTCTAGGGTAGGGGTGAGTAAAGAAAAAATGGGGAAAATAAAATTACATCATACCTTTATTATATATTTAAAAGGAATAGCAAGCAGTACTTAATATATTTGCATTTCCATATGCAACCAACTGTTTTCATTATACTATGTTATAGAAATGTTTGCCTTATTTCATAAATTAAAAAATAAAATTTAAACATATATGTGTACATATAATATCTAAAAATGCAAGCTATTCTCCAATAGATCAATGGTCAAAGATATGAACAGTTTTCAGAAGAAACCAAAGCTATCTATAGTCATAAAAAAGGAGCTTTAAATCATTATTGATTAGATAACTGTAAATTAAAATACTTCCATGGTACCACCTTACCCCAATCAAATCGGCTGATATAACAGAAAAAAAAATGACAAATACTGGAGGGGATGTGGAAAACCTGGGAAAACACATTTTCGGTGGAGTTGCAAATGACTGAAACACTCTGAAGAACCATTTAGAACTATGCTCAAATGGTTAGCAATCTGTGCATACCCTTTGGCCCAGCAATACCACTACCAGGTCTGTATCCCAAAGGGATCAAAGGAAAAGGAGAAGGACCTATATGAACAAAAATATTTATAGCAGCCTTTTTTGTGTTGTCAGAGAATTGGAAATTGAGAGAATGCCCAACAATTGGGGACTGGTTCAACAAGCTGTGGTGCATGATTGTGATGGAATACAATTGTGCTCTAAGAAGTGATTAGCAGGTAGATTTCAGGAAAAAAGTGAGAAGACTTATATGACCTTTTGCAAAGCAAGATGACCAAACCAGGGGAACATATATACAGCAATAGCAATATTGTACAATGATCAACTGTGAAAGACTTAGCTATTATAATCAATGATGATTATAGATGATTCAAGACACTTTTGAAGGGCTTAAGATACAAAATGTTGTCCACCTCTAGAGAAAGAATGAATGTCATCTGAGTTCAGATTGAACCGTAAGTGTTTATCTTTATTTCTCTTTCTTTTTTTGCAACTTGACTAATATGGAAATATGATTTGCCTGATTTCACACATAAAATGATAACATATATCATTTTATCAATGTGTAGGAGAGAGGCACAAGGGAGGAATAGAATTCAGAACTCAAGTTTTTTTAAAGTGTGTTAAAAATAAAAACATGATAAATTTATTTTTAATCACATTAGAGTTATAAAAACATTGCATGTGAGTCTTTAAGTGAAATAGTTTTCATGATTCTGGAAGTCTAAACCCAAACATCAAAATTCTTTGCCAAAGTTCCTACAAGTCAAAATGACTAAATTGTTTGTCTTTCTGTTTCTAGATATTTTTTCAGAAATTATGGTTTGACTTAGAGACCACATGCCTTGATTAGAGGTGACAGGTGGTGATTATAATCTATTAATTCCTACTTGGGTATTTCCTACAAGCAATCAGCCAACTAAGCTTAATAGAAATTTTGAAAAATTACTAAAAGAAAAAACCGCATAGCAAAATTTTGTAAGACTTTTTTGTCATCAAACTGTACAAGTCCCTCAGACAGGCATGACTGAAAGCCAACTTTCTAAAGCAGTGGTTCTCTGTGGGTTGAGACCCCTTTGGGGGTTGAATGATCCTTTCACAGGGGTGACCTAAGACCATTTGAAAACACATATTTCTGATTGTCTTAGGAACAGAGACACTGCTCCTCTATTCATCTCCAGGAGGGTCCACCCATGTGCAGATATGCTCAAATATGAGTATTAAAGGGTCATTAGGAAGGTTGAGAACCATCGCTCTAAAGACATGTGATAAACTAAAACAAATCAGGAATATCTGTACATACCAAAAAATGCAAAACTGTGTTGATTCCCTCTCATAAATATAGATTATTCTGAATGCCATCATTGGGAGTTGACATCCAAATCCATGATATTACACGTCAATTTAAGCATTAATTTTGTATTTGCTTAAAACTATGCACATTCTCTCACCTATGGATCTTAAGGGCAAGTACTAATTCACTTTTGGTTTTGTGTTCCTAGAGCCTGAGACTGTCACAGTGTCTGGCAAAGGGTAAGAACTTATTAAGTGACTGTTGATTCATTGATTGATTGAGATAGTATGATCTAATGCAAATAACCTGGAAATGAAGATTATGAAATCTGTGTGATCAAAAAATACATAGAGAATTCATCAAAATGCATGCATGTCACTCACCCAGAATTGAAGGCCACATATAGCTTAGACTCTGCATCTTGGAAGAAAATGTTCATGTGGCTAAGATCACATATCCATCAAGATTTTACTTTGAAGAGTGAATGGATAAGAATGCATTCTGAAAAGTAAAATATTTTGTATGTATTTTATTATTTTTTCTACTAAAGTCCAATGATCTTTTTCCCCTTAATTCATGTATTTATTTTCTTGTTTATAAGATTCATTCCATGAGATTTTGAGTTACAAATTTTCTCCCCATCTTCTCCCCACCCACCACCCCAAAACAGCGATCCCACTGTATACCCCCTCCCCCAATCTGTTCTCTCTTATGTACTCCCCCATTGCCCATCTGATTCTCCAGTAGGGCAAGATGGATCTCAGTACCTCAGTGGCTGTATATCTTAATTCCCAGTTGCATGTAGCTAATAATAATAATAATAATAATAATAATAACAATATGTATATGTATATGTGTATATATATATATTAAATATTTAATTACAAAAATTTAAATTCTAGATTCTTTCCCTTTCTCCCACTGGAAGGATAAGCAACTCAATACAGGCTGTACATGTGTAGTTATGCAGAACATCTCCACAGTGGACATATTGTGAGAAACATTATATGTTCCTCCTTCCTATCCTGCTGCCCCCTTTGTTCTATTCTCTAACATGTACCTGTCCCTTTACAGAAGTGTGTGCTTCCAGCAACCCTCCCATACACTCTGCCCTCCCCTCCATCATCCCACCTCTCATCCCCATCCCCACTACACTCCTATGTGGCAAGATACCCAGTTTAGAGTTTATGTCATTCCTTTCCTAAGCCAAATTCAATGAGAGTAAGATTGATCTTTTCCCTTTTGCCTTCTTGGTAAATTGGTGAATTCTTTCAAGTCTCAAGTCAATTCTCTTTGTCTTCTGGTTCTAAAATATCAGGGCAACTTTCCTTGAGAATTTCTTGAAGGATCCTTTCTAAGTTCTTTTTTAGATCATGGCTTTCAGGTAGTCCAATAATTTTCAAACTGTCTCTCCTAGATCTATTTTCCAGGTCAGTGGTTTTTTCAAGGAGATATTTCACATTGCTTTCTATTTTTTCATTTGTTTGGATCTGTTTAAAAGTATATTGATTTCTCATAACAGCATTTGCTTCCATTTGCTCCACTCTAATTCTGAAGGAATTATTGTCTTCAGCAAAGACTTGAGATTATTTTTCCATCTGTCAAATTCAACTTTTTAAGGCATTCTTCTCCTCATTGGCTTTTTGGGCCTCCTTTGCCATTTGAGTTAATCTATTTCTTAAAGTGTTATTTTGTTCAATCAGGTTGTTGACTCTCTTTTCATGATTTTCTTGCATCATTCACATTTCTCTTCCCAATTTTTTCTCCACTTCTCTTATTTGGTTTTCAAAATCCTTCTTAAGCTGATCTATGGCTTGTAACCAGTCTACATTTTTCTTGGAAGCTTTTGGTGTGGGCAGTCTCATTTTGTTGTCTTCTTCCCATTCCATGCTTTGATCCTTTTTGTCCCCAGAGAAGGAATCTAAAGTTTGATTGCTGTTCTTATTTTGCTTCCTTTGCCTGCTCATGTTGCTAGTTAATTACTTGACTTTTTAACTCTGTGGAACTCTACTTCCAGACAGGAAAGCTCTGTCCCAAATTGCTGGGGTTTTTGTAGCTGCCAGAGCTATTAGAAGGCCAACTTTGCTGCAGCCCCTACCAACTTTAGCTCACTAAAAACGCACCTCAGGACCACCACCCAAGACCATGATCCTGATCCAGGCCAGTTAAGACAAGATCACTCAGCCTCTAAAAGATGGATTAGCCCCTCTGCAATCTGCAGGCCTCAAACTCTGAAGCAGACACATGGAGCTGGCTGCACAGCTTCTGCTGCTTCCTTGCCCTAGGGTCAATTTGGCCAGACCCTCTTCCCACAAATTTGACAGAGTTCCACTATCCTTTCACTTCGTCTTTATTTCTGATGGCTTGATAATTCTGGAAATCACCACAACTTCCACTGATCCATTCTCCTGAAGGCTCCAGCTGCAGCTTGTCCTGGATGCCCCTGGGCCAAGCCACAGTTTCAGGCTGGCCTGGTTTTGACTCCCAGCATGCTGTGATGAGCCCTTCCTATCAAGCCTGCCAAGCTGTCTTCAGTGGGAGATGTTTTTTCTGTTCTTTTGTGAGTTCTGGAGTGCTAAAATTTGTTCAGAGTCATACTTTATGGGTATTTGAGGTGGCTATGTAGGAGCTGCAGAGTTTTCCTTCTTGTACACCACCATCTTCTAAATGATCTTTTAATATTTGTTAAATATCCTGGGATACTAAAGCATTCACTAGTGGATCACTATCTGGTGCTAATCCATTAAATAAGCTCCAAATATAGACAATGTCTGTCAGTTGAGGAACAGCCTCACTAGCTTCAGAGAAACACATCAGCAGAGCTTTGGCCACCATGATAATTTTTTAAGGCACAACAACACAGGAAATTTGAAGGAAGGGGATTTCAATATATCAATGGGGGAGATACCCATATTTTTGAAGTCTTAGGTCCCTGAATATGTTTTCTTTTGTAGTTATTGCTGTAGGTTTGGGGGTTTTGTGTATAATATTATTATCCACAAGCAGGGAAATATTTTTTTCATTTTTTCATTTTGATCTTTTTTTTTGTGACTACTCTAGTGATAGTGATGGTCAGCATAGGAGATAGGACTAAGTTTGTCCCTGCATTCAATATGACTTCTTAACAGTAACTTATTGGACAGGATATGATCCTAATTCTCATCAGGAGACACATGTTCTATGGAAGGCAAATAATTTTCTTGTGAAATTTCCAACTGCCACATTTGCTAGATAATTATGGTATTTGAGTGCAGATTCCAATATATTTATGTTTCTTTTAATAACATTTTCTTTTCCTTTAGATGCGTTGTCCTTTTTGCATGGAGAATCACAACCTTAAGTGTTTCCCATTTTTTGCTGTGCTAATGTCTCCCCCACATTCAACACAATATTTATGTCATGGGATCCCACCTATCTTTCCACTAAATCAATTGAAATCTACTCTTTTAAACTAGAGTATGTCCAATTTTTCTGGCTTTCTTTTTTCTCAGACAAATTCTAAAATGTAGCACTTGCTTTCTCCCCAACTTTTCCTTTATTTCTCCTTCAACAACCAATCTGCCTCAAGAGGAATTATTTTCTTTGATAAGACTGAGCTGGATGAGCCTTAAGGTCTTTTTTAGGCCTAATATTTTTGAGTATATGATTTTTAAATTGGCAAAAGGACGTATGGGAGTGATTGGTCCAAAACTCAGGATGTTCATCTGAGAGAATGGTCCTATGTATGGTTTCCTAGACAGCCTATGGAGCCTGGACAATTGGCGTGATGTAAACAGAAAATAGCAAAAGGGAAAATAAGTGTTAAATGAAGGAGTAAATATTGTGACTACATCAATTTAACCTGTAACCAGCCTGCATATTTGTATTCATAAGTGTCAACTTCCTTGGTTGCGTGTCTTTCAGCAAATGATTTAATTTCATTTAGGTCAATTTCCTTACCTGTAAAATGAAGATGGAAAGAATGGTCCCTTATATATCAATATACAGATATTAATAACTTTATACATATACAATATTAAAATATGCAATATTAAGTAAAGAAGGTTTCATAATAACAAGTGAGAAAAAGAGACAAAGACAGGGGCCAAGAGACTACCTGTAAATTGGAGAATAAATTGTAAAATATTATTATATTATAATAAATGACAAATATGAGGAATTATGGAAAAATATGAGGAAAATATGGAAATTATGGAAGATTTGTATGATTACTCACAGTGAGGTAAGCAGAGATAGGAGAAATAATATATTATAATGTATAGCTATATATTATATACATGATATATATAGTAGATTATACTAAATACTATATATATATATACATATATATTTAGTGTATACATGATATATACACTAAACAATATAAATTATCCTGATATTTTAGGTTTAAATCTTTGCCCTATAAAAGAGATGAGAAAATTCACTTTCCTCCTCTTCTTGGGGCAAGGAATGCTTTACAAGTTATCATGCACCATTGTTGAGTTAGTTGACTTTGCTTAACTTTATATTTGTTATAATGGAAGAATTATTAGATGTCTTTAAGTGGGGTGTCATATCTGTAAATTATTACAATGGAAAAATAAGACATTAAGTAATTTAAATACAGAATAAAATGAGAATGACATCTACGATGTACAACTCACAGAGTTCTTTGAAAAAAATTTGTAAATTGAAACTTTGTAAAATAATAAATGTATAAATATAAATAATCTTATCAATATTATCATCATTATTATTTCACTTACAAGTGGCTATGGTATCAAAATGTGATGCTTCACCAAGAGAAATTAAGCAAAACCATAGGTATTCTTCGCTGATCACATATGGGGAAAATGGGATGGTAGGAAATATATAGTAATCAAAATTGTGAAAAAATTATAGGAAGTTTCTCTGCTAAAGACCTAATTTATTCAATATACATAGAGAGAACTGAATCAAATTTATAGAAATAAGAACCATTCCTCTACTGATAAATGATTGAAGATTATGAACAGGCAGTTTTCAGATGAAGTAATTAAGCTACCTACAGTTATACGAAAAAAATTCTCTAAATCATTATTGATTAGAGAAATGAAAATTAAATAATTCTAAGCTACCCCCACACACCTATTAGATTGGCTATTATGACAGAAAATGAAAATGACAAATGTTGGAGGATATATGGGAAATTTGAGATGCTAATTCACTATTGGTGGGGTTGTATATTGGCTATATATATGGAGTACCATTTGACCACTCTGAGGAGCAATTTGGAAGTATGGTCAAAGTTCTATAAAACCATGCACACCCTTTGACCAAGCAATACCACTACAAGGTTTGTATCCCAAAGAGATTAAAAGAAGACAAAAGGAACTATATGTACAAAAATAATTACAGTGACTCTTTTAGTGGTGACAAAGAAATGGAAATTGAAGAGATGTTCATCAATTGGGCAATGACTGAACAAGTCGTTGTATATGATTGTGATGGAATACTATTGTGCAATGAGAAGTGACAGGCAAAATGCTCTCAGAAAAACCTAGAAAGACTTACATGAAGTGATGTGAAGTGAAAGGTGCATAATCAGAAGAATATTGTATATATCATCAATTATATTGCATAAGGATCAACTATGAATGACTTGGCTATTCTCAGCAATGCAATGATCCAAGATAGTTCTGAAGAACTTATGATGAAAAAGTCCATCTATATCCAGAGAACTAATGAAGTTTGAATGCAGACCAAAGCATATTTTTTCCTTTACTTTCTTATTCTTTTTTGTCCTCTTTCACAACATGACTGACATGGAAATATGTTTTTCATGAATGCACATGTATGACCCATATATCCAATTGCTTGCCTTTTCAATGAAGGGGAAGAGCAGAAAGGGAAGGAGGTAATTTGAAACTCTTATGTTTTTCAAAATAAATATTAATTGTTTTTACTTGTAATTGGGGAAATAAAATGCTAAACTTAAAATAAAAAACAATAAAATCTCTAGTTTTCTTTAATTTTCTCTTCGAATTAACAATTTGGGAAGTTTTCTTTCATGAATTCTTTAATGTGATATGTGATACACAGGTTTTCTTTATCTACTTTTTGTCATAGCTTCCAGGTAGTATACTGGTTTTTAAATGATTTCTTCTTAATCTGTTACCCAAGATTTTTCATTTTCATATGATATGGCTTATATTTTCCTCTCTTCATAGTTTTGACTTTATTGTACATGCTTATTGTCTCATGGAGGCTTCTGTTTTCTCTATTCAAATTTTACAAGGAGTTTGTTATTTGTGTATTGTGTACTACTTGAAATAAGCTATTAATTCTCCTTAGAAGTTTATATTCCAAAAATCTTATTAATTTTCCAGTTCTTTTCTCTAGTGTTCTCATTTCGCCTATGAAATTATAGATAAATAGCAATTAACTGTTATTTTATTTTCCCAGGAATTATAATGCATCTTATAAGGAGATTGTGTTTTTCTTTAAAACTTTGCTGGAAAACAGTGTGAACTTATTATCTACATTTTTTGTCTTGGATTTCTCTTGACACATAAAAGCTTTCCATGGCAGTCATATTATCGTTCATACATACTTCCAATCAATTTCTTAAGTAGAGGCTTTGTATTGGAGGCTGCAAGAAATGTCTGAGTCTTTGTTCCATTAATATTTTTTTCCTCTGGAGTCCTCCTCAGGTGTTCTTTCACTGGGTACTGAATTCTTCATGGATCTCAGGGCAGCTTATGCCAGAGTTCTACAAACTTTTGGTGAGTCCAACACCATCTAAATGATGTTAGAGTCTGATTGTCATTCTCCTTTTCTGAGTGTTATAAGCTACTTCCTCTGGTTGGGCATAAGGAACGCAATTCTAGCCTAGCTCCATCTTCTGTCAGTTACATTGAGAAGTGGCCATCACTTCATAGCTAGAAGATATTTAACAAGTGGTGATATATTACAGCAAACTTCTTAAAACAGCAGTTTTAAAGAAGTGGTAAAAACTGTGCATTACTGAAAGTTACAATTATTTAACACTTACTAAATACTTAGAACATCAAGGTCAAGTGATCAGTATTATATACAAGAGTCTTGAAAAACTTGCAAAACAAAAAACACTGATCCTATGGAGACAGATAACAAAATATTCTTGGTTTTTGTGGGAGTGGGATTATTGAAAATGGAAAATAATTACAGTCAAAACTACCTTAACCAATTGTTCAAAATAAAATTGATCTATAAAAAATTCAGAACATTTTACATGTGTCATTAAACCAAGTACTCAAAAGCTCAGAATGACAATAAAAAGAACTCCAAACAGAGAGGCATAATCAAATAAATCAAAACCATGTGCGGGTAGAATAAAGTATGTAGCATTTTAATTATCATATCTACCACCTGAATGATCACATCCACTAACCCTGAATAGTAGTCCTAGAGAAGCTGAAATTACAAACTGTAAAGCCAATTAGCAGTAGATTCCTGAGAGAATGCTACTGTGGACAGCTTTTAAGATTCGGATTACACAGTATTAGTGAACACTCTGTTTATTCCATTACAAATCAAGATTCAGTACAATGTTCACAGTATCAACGATTCACAATATTATGTACAATATTTAGAACAAGAAAAGTACAAAAAGTAACAAGGAACAAGAGAAGAATCACTTGGTTTCCCTAAGGGGGGAACCAGCTTCACATTTTTAGATTCAATCAGTCAAGTTAAAGATCCAATCAATTAACAAAAGGAATGACCTAGTTTCCCTAAGAGGGAGTTTATTCAATCAACAATTCACAATATACTGATCTTCCACTCATGGGGCAAGCATTA
>CM053601.1:171172201-171252896 GCA_028646575.1 Pseudocheirus occidentalis | reverse complement strand
ACACACTGAAGTTCACAAGGTTCAGCACACCTCAAACCCTTCAGGGCTTCTCTTGCCTGAAACTCAAGGATCAGCCAGGCCACCAACAAACAAAGTCCCATCCTGTTCATGTCTTCAGTTAGCTTCACTGAGGAGCCAAATCCAAAATCTGTCTTGACTGTCTAAAATAATTCCTTATAAGCACTGGCCTTCTCCCAACAAAACAGGGGAGTGTCTCAGCCAAGGAGTTCACATCTTTTCACCAATGGACAGAGATCTATACTTGGCCCTAAGTTACTAGGATCTACTTAGCCCTAAGTATATGATCTACTTAGCCCTAAGTATTTGATCTACTTAGCCCTAAATATCCAACAAATTGATTACCATTACACAAACATAAAGTATTGATGACACAGCAGAATTTCATACCACATCTATTTCAATGAGCAAATAATGATGATGCTAATGATGATCATGATGATGATTCTGATGGTGGTGATGATGATGATGATCATTGTGATTTTGATGAAGATGGTTATGGTGATGATGATGCTATTGATTGTGATAAATAACAAATTTAATTGAAACCAGACAGATAAAACTCAAATACATGATAATTGTATTGACATCTATGAAAACTTAAAATATCTATCACAATACCAAATGTTAATAGTGATCAACCAAATGGACTGAAAAGCTTTAAAAATAGTAAAGAAAAAAATATAGCAGAAGAAAACAAAATCACATCGAAAAAACCAGAACTGTATATGATCCTTGCTGTCCCATCTACTGCTAAACTTAGACCTAAGAAGTTTTCTCTGAGCCTAGAAAGGATAAGTTTATATCCTGTTCATTTTATTCAAATCTTTAAAACATCACTTTTAACCACCTCTGAAATATGGTGAAGACCTTTAAATATTAAAAAATAATAGCATGATAATCACTTGTCTCAGGGTCATTTCTGACCTATCTTTGTGAAAGAAGACATGAAGGAGATGATGAAGATGATATTAATAATAGATGCCACTTGCATAGCCCCTTAATATTTGCAAAGTATTTTGCAAACATCCTTTGATCATCATGACAACACTATAAAAAGGCTATGATTATCATTTCCATTTTAGAGATAAGGAAAGTGTGGTGCAGAATGGTTTAAGTGGCTTCAGTATGTTCACATAGATTCTAATTGTCAGAGATGTGACTTCAAGTCTAGTCTCTCCTGATTCCATACCTAGCACTCAAGCAATTAGTAACTATTCTCTTTTAGAAGGAAAAAAATGTATGACAGCTATCTGGTCATTGAAGTCCCCTGATAATAGTTTAACATGTCTTTGTGCCAGTCTTTTGATCTGTAACTCCTCATTTACTTCCTATGTCTTTCCAGAAGGTCAGGAATAAGGACTGTGCCCTAGAGTTAGAGTCAAGTGACTATTCTAATGGAATACCAATATGATACAAGAATATGGATACCAAGAATTATCCTATTATGATCCTTTAACTCAATTCCACAAGCATTTATTACCTGCCTGTGATGATAGTGCATAAAGCTCCAAATCAAGAACTTTGCTACCATTAGATTTAATATGCTAATACAAATTGAGGTGTTCAAAAATTGGCATAGCATGTTTCTACCATTTCTCCAGAATTTCCAGGAATTCATCAGCTTCTGAGAAATACCTAAATCACAAGGAAAGGATCTGACTTTTTGTGGCCAAAAGAATTACAAAATAATCAGGAGGTTATGGAAACTCCATTACCTTATATTATTCTAGCCCATTTTGATGGTGCAACAAATTATCTAAGAACAAAAGCCATTGGGTAGGAGAAACCAAATGTCCATCCCTTGTTTTGCTGTAGAACACCAAAAACAAATGAGGAATAATAACTTTTGTATCTTTTGGTTCAGCCTCTTCTTCTGGAACCTAAGAAGCTTTCTTCCTTATGCCTTATGTAAATAATAGTTAGGTTGGAATTTGAATTTCTTAATAAAGAATGGGATTGCACCAGATTTTGGGATTTCAGTATTACCATTTTTGCTCTGCTTTTTGAGTTGTCTATAATTCTATCAATCAATGAAAAATCAAGAAATTCCATTAAATTCCTATTATGCAGAGATACTATGCTAGATTAGAATGACATGACAAAAAAGAATAGTTCCTTCCAGCAAGGAGTCTGTATAATGTGGGAGGAATCAGTGTCTACAGAATATACACCTTAAAATACATGCAAATTAAGTATGTACAGAATAAATAAGAGGAAATTCAGGAGGGAGACCCTAGAAGCTGAAGAAGCTAAAAATAAAAAATATTTGATGAAAGGATGAGTTGCATTTTGAAGAAAACTAGGGATTCCCAGAAGTAGAGCTGAAGAAGGAAGTAGTGCATAACTACTATGGGGAATATCTTTGCAAAGGTGAATAAATGTCAAATGGAACCTTCTGTGTAAGGATCCTGAAGAAGTCTAATTTGGCTGAACTGCAGGATGCTTGAAGTCAGGAATAAAGTGAAATAATCCCGTAAAGATTTATTTCAAGAAAAGTTATGAAAGGCTATAAATTATCAAACGAAAGAATTTCTATCTGATCACAGATACGATGTAGTTTATTGAGCAGAAAAGTGGGTCAGTCGAGTTTGTGCTTCACAAAAATAAGTTTGGCAGTGGAATCTGGACTGGGGAGGGAGAGAGAGAGGGAGAGAGAGAGAGGGAGAGAGAGAGAGAGAGAGAGAGAGAGAGAGAGAGAGAGAGAGAGAGAGAGAGAGAGAGAGATGTGGGGAGCTATTGCAATAGCCCTGCTGAGAGGTGATAAAATTTTTGTTCTTGCAGTTGTTCATTTCTGTTCAGTATTGTCCAACTATTTGTGACCCCATTTGAGGTTTTTCTTGGCGATGATAGTAGGGTGGTTTGCTCTTTCCTTCCACAGCTCATTTTCTAGCTGATAAATTAAAACCAATGGGATTAAGTCACTAACCCAGTGTCATACAGCTAGTAAGTGTCTGAGGATGGATTTGAACTCAGCAATATGAGTCTCCCTGACTCCAGGCACTCTATCCACTGCACCACAGGGGTAATATAAGAGATGTTATAGTTTTATAATGAGAAAGATTTAACAACTGAATTAGATATGGGGGGAATTAAGTACCTTGTTATTTACTGAATTGTTGATTTGAAATACAGGGTTTGCTTTTGTTTGTTTGTTTTTTCTAGCATTCTGGATCTCAAAGTTTTGCTAGTGTACCAACGCAATTAAAATATGTGTGCTCTGAATATTATGATAAATTCAGTGGCTAATCAATGACCTTTTTTGTTTCATTTTATTTTCTTTATGTCCTATTTTGAAGCTGTTATGAAAATCTGAAGATCTTCCCTGCCCCTAGGCCCTTTGATAGGCTTAACTGGCTCTGAGAACCTTCCCTGATTTGAAAGTATACTCTGCCCCCAATAGGCTGAATGTGGTCACATGCAGCCTGTGGTGGTAGGCTTGTTCTTCAAGAATGCCCATGCCTTATTATTTCGTGATTGGGCAGTGGGTCAAGAGGGCTGGGACATTCTCTGACACAGGAGAAAGCTATATATACTGCTGTTGTGAGGTTTTGCTTTGGGGCTTACTTTGGAAAGAGTTGTGTGATTTGGCCAGACAAGACTTTGGGAAGCCGTTGAGCACCCTGGCTTTGAAAACCCAGATATTGATGTTTCCCTCTCTGGTAACTGACTAGGTATGGATGTAATGGTGAAATGGTGGGAAGTCCCTCTGCTGATCTGTTTCTTGGTCTGCTTGTAATTTCTGCTTGGAACTTGTGTTTGTATTCTCGGAAGCTAAGGATGTTGACTTTTTCCCCTGAACTAGGTAAATGATATGTGTCTGATTGGTTAAAGTGAGACCATTAACCCATTTGAGTTGCTTTCCTTTAGAAAAGCAGATCTAAGAATCTATGCTAGCAGCCACCCTGGGTATGCTAGGGTGCTTGCTGATACAGAAGCCAGTTGCCCCTGGCTTTTATGTCCAATTATTTAACTGGGGGCATTTTAAAGAGGAGGGAAAGGGGAGTGTCATATAATGGAAGAAGCGTGTGATAAAAATAAGAAAATAGGCTCTATTTTTATAGTCTATATGAGTGAGTTATATAAAGGCTCTAAAGACACAGTTTCCTCTTTTGTATGATGGGGATGACACTAACCTATCACTTCTACCTGTCTCACATGGTCATAAGGATCAGTTGGAATGTGTGTGTGTGTGCATGTGAGGGAAAGAGAGAGGGAGAGAGAGAGGGAGAGAGAGAGATGATACAGATATACAGATTAGATGTAAATAGGTAGATAAACAGAATGGGAGGATAGATAGATAGATAGATAGATAGATAGATAGATAGATAGATAGATAGATAGATAGATACATACATACATACATACATAGATACATAGATAGATACATAGATACATAGATAGACAGACAGATAGACAGATAAAGCCAAAAAGCATTTATTAAGGCCTTACTAGAGCTATGAATGTGAAAATATTTTGAAAATTATAAAGGGGGACAGAGCCAAGATGGCAGCATTAGAAGCAGCAAAGCTTCACAGCTCCCACACAGCCACCTTAAATACCCATAAAATATGACTTTAAACAAATTTTAGGGCTCCCAAATACACAAAAATACAGAAAACAATCTCTCACTTAAGGCAGCTCAGCAGGAGAGTCTTATCACGGCAGGCTGGGAGCCTAGGTAAGCCCAGCCTGAAGCCAAAAATCATGAAAAGAGAGTCAACAACCTGACTACAGAAAACACTTTAAAAAAATATTAACTGAAATGGCAAAAGAGACCCAAAAAGCCAATGAAGAAAAGAGTGCCTTAAAAAGTCTAATTTCCCAGATGGAAAAAGAATCTCAAAAGCATTCTGAAGAGATTAATTCCTTCAGAATTACAGTGGAGCAAGTGGAAGCTAATGACTTTATGAGAAACCAAGATACTATTAAATAGTTATAAACAAATGAAAAAAATAGAAATCAATGTGAAATGTTTCCTTGAAAAAACCACTGACCTGGAAAATAGATCCAGGAGAGACAATTTGAAAATTACTGGTCTACCAGAAAGCCATGATCAAAAAAAGAACTTGGAAAGCATTCTTCAAGAAATTCTCAAGGAAAATTGCCCTGATGTTTTAGATTCAGAGGGCAAAATAGAACTTGAAAGAATTCACCAATCACCTCTTGAAAAAGATCCCCAAAAGAAAACTCCTAGAAATGTTATTGCTGGGTTCCATAATCCCCACTTAAAGGAGAAAATATTACAGGCTATCAAGAGAAAACAATTTGAATACAGTGGAAACACAATTAGGATAACCCAGAATCTGGCAGCTTCTACACTGAGGGATTGAAGGGCCTAGAATATGATATTTCAAATATCAAGGCAACTGGGATTAAAAGCAAGAATCACCTACCCAGAAAAACTGAGCATAATGTTCCAGGGGAAAATATGGTCATTCAATGAGGTGGAGAACTTTCAAGCATTCTTACTGAAAAAACCAGAACTAAATAGAAAAATTGGACCATCAAACACAAGAAGCATGAGAAGGTAAACATGGGAAAGAAATCATAAGGAACTTATCAAATTTGAACTATTTATATGCCAATATGGAAAAACAATAATAGTAACTTATGAAACTTTCCTCAGTATGAAGACAGGTGAAGGGAATATAAATGTATATATGTATGTATACATACACATATGTCTATGTAGGAGGCTGTATATGCATATGAATACATATCTGAGCATGTGTGTATATGTGTACATAGAGGGTATAGGATCGATTGAATACAATGGGATGATACTTTAAAAGGTGAAATTCTGAGGTGGGAGAGGACTAGAACGAGAGGAGACAGGGAGAGACAAAATGGGGTTAATCATCCCATATGGAAGAGGCAAGTGATAACTGTTACAACTTTACTTTCATTTACTCTAATTGAATTTGGCTTAGGGAAGGAATGACATAAACTCTAAACTGGATATCATGCCACACAGGAGAGTAGGGGGCATGGGGATGAGAGGCAGAGGAGGGCAGGGTCTAGGGGAGGATTGCTGTAAGCACACACTTCAGTAAAGGGACGGGGACAGGGTAGAGAACAGAACAAGGGTGGACAGGATAGGAAGGAGGGACATATGATCAGACTGTCACAATATGTCCACTGTGAAGATGTCTTGTGTAATTACACATCCACAGCTTGTATTGAATTGCTTGTCCTTCCAGTGGGGGTGAGTGACAAGGGAGGATCCAAAAGAGTCTAGAACTTAAAGCTCTGTGATACATGCAACTAGGAATTAAGATATACAGTGACTGGGGTAGGAGGACCCTCCCTGCCCTACCATAAAGTTAGAGGGGTGTTGGAGGAGGACATAAAAGAGAGCAGATTGGGGGAGGGGCTTTACAGTGTTATTGCTGTTTTGGGATTGGGGGTAGGAGGAAGACAGTGAGAAAATCTGTAACTCAAAATCTCATGGAAATGAATGATGTAAACAAGAAAACAAATAAAAATTATATTAAAAATCTCTAAAATTTTAAAAAGTAAAAAAGAAAATAAAGAATAAATTTAAAAAAAGAAAAGAAAGAAAATTATAAAGGACCATAGAAATATTAGAGATGCTGATGTTAGTGGTAGTGATGGTGATGGTAATTACAAAAATGTTGATGATGATGACAATGACAGTGGTGATGATGATGGTGATTTCTCACCATCAGCTCCCCAAATTACAGGGAATTCTTAATTTTACAAATTTCATTTAGCAAAATGCATGAATTCAAAACATTGGATGTCCCAATGATCATCATACCAATTGCCAGTACCAAAGATCAATGCAAGCGTAGAAATGCCCTTCTTATTATTCTAATTCCATACATTTCTCCATAACCAGAATAGGCTATGAACAAATTCTTTAAGGTCCTCCTTTTAGAAATAACAAAAGAGCTGGCGACAAATTATTTGATTTGATTTTTTTTTGATTTGATTTTACACCTCTCCCCAATTTTACTCATATTGTATTTGACAAACAATTCACTAGATTTTTGTATTTTAGCACCATGCACAATAATCTAACCTTCAGAAAGCCTGCTTTTACTCTGAATATCAAACATAGGCTCTTATTCAACATAATTTAAATAACAACTAGTAAATTTTAGCACAATAAAAGGAGGTGTGAAGAACAAAGATCACTCCCTTCTCTGGGGAAAAAAGTCCTATTCCAGAAAACCTGACATCCAAAAGCCATTCCTTTGATTTTTTTTTAATAAAAGGCAATTCCCAATCACAGTGGAGTGCAATCATCCATCATATAAGTACAAGGTAAGTTGGCTATGAAATTTAATTAGAGATATCCTGACATGCAAAGAACCTCCAAGTAGAAAGAGTTGCCATTGCTCACAGTGGGAAAAAAGGAAGATAAAAGGGGGAAAAGCTCACAGTCACAAAAGAAGTCTTAAGACAGGTGTAGATGGGCACAGATCACTTTCCAAAAAGACCACCTCAGTACATTGCCAAAATCTCCCAAAGAGCCATTCTGTATGAGGACACTGATGCTCCAAATTAAACAGCTGTGCATTACCCCATGTCACCTGTTAGAAATCAGTCTATACAGTGACCAAGGAACTATTTGTGACTTTCTTGCTCGGTACTAGGCTCTGACTCAGAGTACCTGAATCCTAGATCCAGTTCTCTACATTAGTCATGTCATTTCTGCCTAACATCAATTCTTTCCCATTCTTAATCCTTTGCACAGAAAATATCCTTAAAACAGAAGTTTCTCTCTGTCACAAGATTATTCACAATAAATGGGTTCTTCTCTATTGTCTTTAAGTATACAACACAAAGTTGGCATTTAAGGAACCACTAAATCTGGCTCCATTTCCTTTTGAAACATATGGCATGTCATCCCCTTCTTCATGAACAGTAATCCAACTAACCTGGGTTCTCTTATTCTTACTATATTTCCCCTTTGGGGAGGAGTGAGGAATTTGTCATAGCATACTTTCATCAAAGGTTAAACACCATCCTTTTCCTAGAATGCTTTTTGTCTTCACTTCTAATTGTTCCAAACCTTCAAAACCCAGTGGAAATGCCATTTTTTTTCTAGATTCTCCAAGCCACTAATATTATCCTTCCAGAAAAGTTGTTGTATTTATTGTGTGTGTGTGTGTTTGTATTCTATGTATCCTCATTATACATGTGCCATGTTTCTAATCAAATGCGAGCTCATTGAGAGATCATTCCAGTTTTATCTTGGTAGCCCCATGATTTACCATTGTCTGACCTATAATGAATCCTTAATAAATACTTGTTGGTTAATATATTGACTGATAAATCCTTTAATGATCCCATCAACTGAGATGGTTTCCTAATTCATTTGCCCATTTTTAGAGGACTTTATCTGGATTTCTCCTTTGTCCCTGTTATCACCTAAGTGTTATGAAGAGACTAGGTGAAACAGTGGATAGAGCATTAGTCCTTGCATTGTGAAAACCTAACTTGAAATCCAGTCTTAAATACTTATTAACTTTGTGACCCTACACAATTCACTCAAACTCTTCTACCTCAATTTAATTATCTGTAAAATGGGCATAACAATAGAATTCATTTCCCAGGTTGTCTTGAAGAATCAATTGGGATGATTTTGTAAAGTTCTATACAAACCTGAAAGCATTATAGAAGTGTGAGGATGAGGATGATGAGGATGATGATGATTGATGTCATTATTGTTGTTGTTATTATACCAAAGCAAAAAAGATCAGCAAAACAGATATGGCCAGGTCCAAAGAAACTGAATTTGCTGAAACTTATGATTATTGTTCTGAGATGGCCTGGGGGATTTTAGATGAGACATGAAATCAATCTCACCCACCCAGACCCATCAGCTCATGTCAATGTCCTCTTAAATAGGACATGACTGTGTTGAAACTGGTAGAAAATACATTTAAGCAAAAAGAGTCCAACCTCTCTAGGCATAGTTTCTTCATCAAGTGATTATATTCTTACCACTGACCTCAGCATTAGAGCAAGGACCAAATGACATAATGTCTGAAAAGAGATTTCGAAGCATGGAAGTATTATAGAAATTCATTATCTTTTCCAGGGAGAAAGGGTGCTTCCTATCATGCCTGTGATTTTTGTAATTGTAGAGAACTCTTGTTTTGGAAATCACTTAGCTAATTAAGAGCTACCACTTCATGGAGCAGATAAATGACTTGCCCAGGGCCACAAAGACACTATGTGACAGAAGCATAGTTTTAACTCATTACTTCCCTTCTCTATAGCCAACCTTCTCTCCACCATGCCATATTACCTCTCTAATGTAAGGTGGTAAGAGCTGCTTCCACAACAGCAGCAGCAGCATCAATAGTAGTACTCATAGTGATAGTAATAAATAGAAAATTGTATAGCTAGAAGGGACATTAGAAACCTTCTATTCCAACAGTCTCATTTTATAGATGAGTAAATTAGTCACATACCTCCTCAGGGTGACTTCAACATAAGGATGCTGGCTCCCACTCAGGATGAAAACTAGACTGTATCACCCTGTTCCCTATATACAACCAATCTGGATAATTGAAAAAGGAGAAGCCTCTTTTTGCACCAAAGAGGGTTATGAAGTTATTTTGAGAGGCAGAAGGCAGAATTATCCAGATAATTGCCTTTCCGCTTTATTTTGTCTTGTATAGGAGAGAGAACAAGGCTCTATCCCCAAGGATTTCATTTCAATTTATTGTGTTAAGCCTCTGAAATCCAGTGTCAATATATAATTTGGAATTTAATTTGAAAACTTCTATGCCATGGAAAAGCCTAGCATTATTCCTTAGCTATCATTCTCATAAAATTAAGATATTCACAACACATAGAATTTACAGTACAGTGCCCACACCATGCAACTAAGGGCATTTATTACAAAATTGTATTTTATCAAGTTGCTAATAAAACAGTGATCTTTGGTTAGTAGTACATACTGGAAATCTTAGACTGGGTCTTCCTGAATTTATCCCACTACCTTTGGTGAAGCTACTATGGTTTTGATTAGACAAAGGGAACATAGTCAAAATAACAATAAAAATAGCAATTTACATTTTAATAGAACTTTAAAGATTACAAAATGCTTTTACATACATCACCTCATTTTAACCTCATTACAATTCTTTGATCTGAGGTAACTAGACCAATACTGTGGTCTCCATTTTAAAGATAAGAAAGGTGAAACACAGAGATAATAAGATCCATCCAGGAGAGCCAAGACAAGACCCAAATCTGAATCCAAAAAATTTCCACTCAGTATTATGAACTGAAACTAGAGCTCTTCCTCTCCCTCTCTCCCTCTCTCCTTTCCTCTTTCCCTCCCTCTCCCTCTCTCTCTCTCTCTGTCTCTCTCTCTCTCTGTCTCTCTCTCTCTGTCTCTCTCTGTCTCTCTCTCTCTCTCTCTCTCTCTGTCTCTCTCTCTCTCTGTCTCTCTCTGTCTCTCTCTGCCTTTTCTCAGCATAAATTTAATACACCCATTTATATATTTTATATATGTGTGTGTGTGTGTGTGCTTTTGTGGTTCTACACACATATACATAGCCTTGACATGCTTTACAGAACCATGGTCAGGGATTATGATGCCAGCCCCTCCTACCTAACCACACAATCAAGCAATTAGTCAATCAGTAATAATTCTTTTAAATGTTAATACTGTTTATTTAGTTTGGAAAACATTTTAGCATTCTAAACATACAAAAAAATCAACAAAATGTTCCAAGTATTAGGTACAGAATGTCAACTTCTATTGCTGTATTGTCCCTTTAGATTTTTAAAAAAGTTTCCATTTTAAAATGACAGCATTTAACAACCACAATCAAAAACCATTTTTCATGCCTGCTGAAACCCTCCCCCCTTGCCATATTCAAGAATGGTAGCAGACTGCTATTTCACTATATACAAAAAGACAACTTTTAGCTAGATGAACAATCATTGTATAAAGCTACTCTAACAGTGCATGCTTTGGGCCATGGCATCTAATGAAAGATCCAAATTAATTTCCACTTTCTAAGGTGTCATAATCCAAATATATGAGAAATTTTCTAGTACATGTAAACACACACAGTATTATGTATTTGTGTGTGTACTTACATGTGCAATCAGTAATAATTTATTTAGTAATCATTTATTAATCTATATATCTACAGTAGACCAGATGTGATTTTGGATAACAAGGATACAAAGCTAAAAATTATATAGTCCCTGGTCACAAGGAATTTCCATTTTATCAGGGGAAATAAGATAAGCATATACATGCAGATAGATAGATAAGCAGATAGAAGAGAGAGAGAGAAAAAGAGAGAGAGAAAGAGAGAGAGAGAGAGAGAGAGAGAGAGAGAGAGAGAGAGAGAGAGAGAGGATTGACTGATTGATTGATTGATTGAAATAAGCATGAGGTAATTTTGGGAGAGATGGAACTAGCAACTGCGGAGAAGGGTCAGAAAAGTTTTTATGTAAAAGGTGGAGCTTGATCCTGAAGGAAATTAGAGATCCCATATGGTAGAAAGAGAGTGCATTGCAAACAATAGGCAGTTGATAATATAGACCTTGAACTCAGGTGAAATACTGGGTTCAATATTTAGATCTAAGAGGCACCTGTATATAGTAGGCCTAACTCTCTTACACTTCAGTAATATTTTGACATGCCTCTGTGTGTGTATGTTTGTGTGTATGAGTGGGCACATATGTATATGTGTGTATAGGGAATAGAAACCATTAAGAATATATAAGAAGAAAGAACTATGATGAGAATTCCAGGCTAGTAGACATAATTATACTGTCCCACTTCTGCACATTTTAAATGTATTGATTTTTTAATGTGTCAAGGGTATTCAGAGAACATGAGAGAGATCCGGATAAGTATGCTGTTCAATTATCCATGTTTTCTGAGAAGAAGCTTCCCTGATGTGCACAGGTCTTTATGTCTCTCTTCTAGTGCACAGAATATGATGGAAGCATATGAGAAAACGTATGTATGTGTCATTCCTCAGGAATCTCATTGTTTTATTTTTTTAACATGTCTTAGCATAGTCTCCATGGGTCAAGGAGGCAGCAACCAAGCAAAGGCAAACTCCATACTGTGAAGGCCTTTCAGGACCAGATTGGGTTGCCTTTCTAATAAGCATTAATTTTAGAACTCTATTAAATAATCTGAGATCTTACTGTAAGTCTAGACACGAAACTTAATTCCCCACTTATGGATAGGCAAAGGTATTCAAGCTTCTTATTAACCAAACATTTTTCAAAATTCCATAGGAATAAATGACACCCTCCAAGCTCACTACTCTTTCTATATTATACTCCCAGTTGACAGGAAATCATTTTACCCCCACAACATTACTGTTCAGATTTATTTAGAGCAGAACACAACTTGTATTATAACACTTTACTTTGGAATATTCTTCCCTATCTTTCCTATTGATTATGGTGAAGAGAAAGAAAGACTTCACCTCTTAAATAATAAAATTAAATTACTATTTGTAAGCTAGCATATTTAAGCCCCATGATACAAAACCCAATAATTAAAGTGCTGATGGCTTTGCCTATAAAAGCATCAGTGCCTAAGGGAGCAGTATTTGTTTGTATTGCTCCTTTGTTTCAAGCTAAAAAAGATTGGAAAATCTCAATTTGCAAACAGATAAACTTGAAAGTGACTAATGGGTAGAACTTACAGAGGTTAAGCAGATATAAGGAAACTTTTCCTCGTTATTAGAACTACCCCAAGTAGAATCAAATGCTTTAGGAGGAAATGTACTTTCCCTTACAAGTTCTTCAAAGGGGAGGATGGAGGAAACTTGGGGAGGGAGGCATCTTAAAGGAAAATTTTTTGTCGAATATATGTTGGCCTAATCACTAGATGATGCATAATTTATTTCAACTTGGAGATTCTGTAACAATTTTCTTCTATATCATAATCATAATCATATATCAGCTCTGATAAGGCACTATGTTTTGTGGTAAAAAAAAAATTATGTTCTTCACTGGAATATTTTTAATTAAGCAAAAAAGAGGAATAAATATTTGTGGACCATACCTTCTTCATATGCCTTATACACACTTGATGTTCAGCATCTGTTCCTTAAATTAAAAGGAATTGAATTTCATCATTTGAGGGGGAAACCATGGGATCTTCGGAATTAGATTACGGTCATATTCAAGTTTTGTCTTGATGCATTTTCTTACCTTACTGAAATATAATTAAAATATACTTATTTTCTCAATATGGCCACTCTCTCCAGCAATGAAGACAGAAACTCCTCATAGGTGGCATCATATGCAGTGAAATTAGCAAGGCAAGTGATTTGATTTTTTTCAACCTATTTCCTGCTATCTCAAGACTGTCAATAATCATTAATCCCTTCCCACTTGAACTTATAACTCTGACCCTGGATCCCCTTGGCCCTAAAGAATGATTATTTGTTTTATCATGCTAGGGATCAGGCCTACATGTTCCTAAATTCTGATTAGTCATCCTTTTATCTATATCACCCTATTAAATACATCATTTTCCTTCATTGGAACATAAATCCTTAAGGTAAAGGAGTATTGTGCTCACTTGTATTTGGATCTTTAGTGTTTGGCAAATGACCAGCACCTATCTATTGATCTATCTATTCATCCATTCATCTATCTGCTTACTCTACCTGTATGAGATTGGGAAAGTCATTTCCTTCTCTCAGTCCTCAGTTTTATTATCTGAAAAATAAAGTATGTCTTTTCTATAGATGACCTCTAAGGTTCTTTCCGTCTTTGAACATATGGTCCTATCATGCCATGTGACTCTAGGAAGACATTTGTGTCTGGAAAAGGGAGGTGGGCAGATCCTGCAGTAAGAATAAGAAAGAACAGATAGCATGCCAGAGTGGAACTGTGGTACCATCAAAAATATAAAAAGAACAAGGGGAAGGCTTCTGGCACACTAGGAAAATCTTATATAAAAGACATATGGGAAAACTGGTAAGCGTTATATCTTTATTATGTGTGATTGGCTGATTTGGTGGTGCTCACAGGATGACAGATTTCCAAGAGAAAAGCTCTAACATTTTTACTTATTACAAGGAACTATGTAACTCAGACACCCTACTTTTCATCACTGTAAAACAAAAGCGAAAAATCCTGGATGCCTAGATTTTCTAGGCTTTATGTAAAAGCTGCAAAAATCAGGGCAAAATACAATTCTCAAAGCAAGATAAATTTCAAATTAATTAGATGAAGCCATTTCCATGGGTGATTCATTTTGTAAAGTAAATTCATCCATTTTATACATGCATTCATTCATTCATTCAATCACTACGCATTAAGTGGCCCTGCACACAAAGCACTGTGCCAAAGTCTGGAAGAGATACATAAATGAAATGTCAAAGTCCTTCTTTTCATCAAGTTCCAATGTAATATAAATAAAAGCACTCTCTGAGTTTAAAACAATATCCCAGATCTTATGTTTTAATCCATAACCAAGAATTCTCCTTAAAAATATCCCCACTTTTTCCTTTCATAACCTCAAGTAATATGCAACTAATTTCCTCCTGATATGATAGATTTCATTTTGGGATAGTTCTAATAATTTGGAAATATCCATTTACATTGAGTCTAAATCTGCCTCTTAGTAACTTCTACTCATTAATAATCACCTCACTTACCTTTCAATCAAATACATATTGTCCTAACTGAAGAAATATAAAAGAACACCCTTTCTAGAGCATTGGACTTAAAATCAGGAAAACCACGTCTGAGTCTAAATTGCTCATGACCTTAATTTTTATCTGGAAAATGTTGAGGTTTAGTGTGACAACCAATGAGATCCCTTCCAGCTTTGAAAATGACTGCATGTTTGTTCTGAGTTCAAAATGGTCTCAAATTTGTGCATTGATAATGGAGGCCTTTATCATAATTCTCTTTTTGTCATTCTCTTCATTATCCCTAAAATGTAGATACGAAAGTTGATATTTTATATCTTCTATTAAGCCCATGTATGGATTTGCAGTTTCATTAAATAGCTTTATATAAAACCAGATGGAGAATTCATATATCATGAATAACAAACAGCTTGAAAGCACAGGGGTTTGAATATTTAGCTATAAGCCTCAGTATGTGTTGAGATACATTGAGAATATTCAAAAGGTCTTGTAGAATGAAATTTTGAGAGACGAAATAATACTTACTGGTTGCCAGTTGTTAGGAGAGCATGATACTCTTTATTCCTTATAGTTGCAATGAAAAAAAACTATTAGGATTTGTGATCAGAAGCTCATAATTTCACTTGGATTTTAAATTTATAAGCTATGTGGTTCTTACAAATCACTACTCTGAGCCCTAGCTTTCCAATCTATAAAATAAGAATATATTCTTTGCACTACCTATCTTATGGAGTTATTGTGAAGAAAATAGTGTGTAAAACACAGAGTACTTCAAGGGGAAAAGTAGGGAAGAACAAGGCATAGTGAATGCAGTACGGCCTTTGGAGCCAAGAAGATCCAGTTTGGAATCCAGCCTCTGAGGCTTACTAGCTATGACATCTTTTTCAAGTCAATTAACTTTTATCAGTTGCCTCATCTGCAAAACGGACAAATTATTACCTGTAGCACTTTATTCAGAGAACTGTAATTGAGGAGGGAAAGAAAACTGACAATTCAAAATTTGAAAAATTATATAAATGTATACTATTACTATTACTTTACTATTATATCAGCAAGGTGTCCTGAGGGAGAAATTGTAGGCAGCACGTGCTAGACAAGTCAAACAACCACCATCATCACCTTGACCACAATTTCCCCTTAGACCATAATGGAGACAGCCCAGGACCCTGAAGCCAAGAACTCTGAGATTAGCAATGCTTTTAGCCCAGTGCTTTCAGCATCATCTTGGTAAGCAATCGTTAGTGCTGTTGCTACAGTCACATCTACTGAATAATCAGAAAAGAAAATCTTTGCCACTGAAGTCCTTGGGACTGTCAAAAGCTTCAAAATTAGCAAGCAACATGAATTGATCAGTGGAAATGTCATTAAAGAGGAGGCATTGCCATCTGCTTTGCCACTGAACCCTTAGGACCAAAGGCTCTTTCCATCTCACTTGGAATTGTAAATGTGTGTCTATCTCTTCTCCTCTATTAGAATGACATCCCTGTGAGAGCAGGATCTTTCTTTTCTATTGTATTCTCAATACTTAGCACAGTGCTTTGCACATGGTAAGCCTTTGATAAATGCTTATGGAGTAAATAAAAAAGTATTAGCATTCTATTTATTAATATGTCTATTAGAGTGTGATACAGAAGAATGAATAATGGATTTGCAGCAAGAACACCTGGGTTTTCTTCCAAGTTGCCATGCATACAAGTAGTAAATCATTGTAATCCTAGGCAAGTCAATTAACTTCTCTGTGGCTCACTTTTTTCATCTGCAAAATGAGGAGGTTGTACTGAATTACTTCTGAAGTCTGAGTGAGTACTAAATCTTTGATCCTGTGAGTGTATGACATTTTATTTTTAAAATAAAGGGGTGGAGGTGGGGAGCCCACATGTTTGCATCATAATGGTGATTTCTTCTTTCATCGCTTCCCAAAATTCCCAGCTTTTCACTTCCATCTCTGTCTCTCCCTGAAAAAAAAATCACTTTTCTTTAGGGTTCATTTTAACACATCTTTGAGGACCTTTCCTATCATACCCATGTTTATTGCTCTCTTGCCCCCAACACAGATCATAAATATGAGTTCTCAGTAGATGGCTTCATGGCTGGTGGTGGCATAAAGCATTTCAGCTCCTGACCAACCTTTGGCTATTTGCTATTCATACTTATTCAGGGAAATCCTCAGACAACACAGTCTGCAGTCTATAAATTGTTCCCTACTTAAAACTTTTGGAATCAAAGATTATTAGCAGAGAGCTACTTTTTAAAATCTTGGTTAAAATAATTTTTTAAATTCTAAGAAGTACTTTGACTTTTAAACTAAAAATAAATATTTCCCAGAAATTATCTACATTTTACTAAACCTGATAAAGAAGTCCATTTTTGCAACAGACAGAAGTTGAATAGGACCATAGATGCAGACCTGGGAGAGACCTGCGAGGTCATATAGCCTCCAAGTTATCTCAATTATAGCCATTATACTCAGATAGGGTGAAAATCAAACAAAGAACTCAGTCCCTGGAGATGGCTTTCTTTATTGCTCTCTGTGGATACATTACTTTCATCCAGAAGAATATAAAATGATAGGTGAGATGGTGGTGTTCAATTCTTAATTAGGTGAATTTGATTGCAAACTCATTCATCACAAATTTTCTGTAACATTCTAGAAATTATCATTTAAACATTTCCTCTCTTAAATTCCCTTTAAGCCTCATGAGTTTGACTCAGTTTAATTCGGTTTATAACAGAACTTTTTTTCTCTCTACCTAGGAAAAAGTCAAGAAGGAATATTAGAAAGTAGGTTAGTTGGGCTAAAGGTCAGAAGGCCACCATTTTAGATCTGGTGTTGAGGCGAACTTACTGAGGGAAGTCACTGCTTATTTAGGAGCCTCAGCTTCCATCACTGCAAAAATAAATGAGGCTGTAAAGTAAATGTTCTTTGAGTTCCCGAAAGGTCTATATTTTTGTTTTTGTTTTTAATCTGAACACTTCCATATAATATCATTAAAAGATTCTACAGAAACATAACATTAGGGGACCCAGTCTACATGGTTTTAGTACAGTCTAATGGAACAATGCTATAAATGAATAATCAGTTAAATGGTTTCATAGTAAGATTTGGTGACATGATGACAGTGCTGTGGTACAATCCATTAAAATGTCTTTTCAAGATAGCATTGGTCAGAGAGGTATTCTATAGGGTATTTCTGTTAATATAGTGAGAGTATTGGTTGTTGACCAACTGTCAATGGAATTTTCTTGAGAAAGATACTGGAAGAATTTGTCACTTCCTCCTCCTATGGATCCAGTAGATGCTTTTGTCAGGTAATGTGAGGTTAAGTGACTTACCCAGGGTCATACAACTGGGAAGTTTCTGAGGCTGAATTTGAACTTAAGTCTTCTTAATTCCAGGCTAGATGCTCTAACCACTATCTCTAACATAAACATACAAGTTGCCAAAGAATTTTTTGAGTCCTTATTCATCACTGGCTGGTTTGTAATTCACACAAAAGGAAAATGAAATTTAACATAGATAAAAATGCAAAGTCTTACATGTGGATTCAAACAATCACTTTCATTGGTATAAGATAAAGGGACTGTAGTTCATCTGAATAAAGATCTAGCAATATTAATGGGCTGCAATCTCAGGACAAGTGGATCAAGTGTTTACTAAGGCAATCAAAACAGTTAATGTGATTTTAAAGTGCATTAAAAGAGAAATATATCCCTAAATAGATTTTAATACGTTCTGCTGCTTATTGTTAAATATTCAGGTCAATTAAATTTTTCAATCTAATTATTATTCAAGATATCTATATTCTTAGTCTAGATATCTGTATTCTAGTATATATATATATATATATATATATTCTAGTATACATTCAGTAAAACTGCAAAACACACAATAATGCAAATTGATCCAGTATTTGGAGGTGTGCAGCAATCCTGCAGTACTCTGCCCTTGTCAGATGACATCTGAAGCACTGTGCTTTGGGTGTCACCTTTTAGGAAGAACATGAACAACATGGATACCATTTAAAAAGGAGTGTTCGGTGTGGGGAAGGGTTCTTGTTCATGCCACATGAGAATTCTTGAAAATGTATGGGGACATGTAGCCTAGAGATAAGATTCAGGGAGAACATAAGAGCTGTATTTGAAGTGCAGCCAAATGGAAGAGGATTAAGCTTGTTCTGCCTGAATCCAGAGGCTAGAACTAAATCTACAGAAACTGCAAAGAAACAAATTTGGACTTGATTGAAAGAAAAACTTGATAACAGTTAGAGCTACCTTAGGCAGGTAATGGATCACCCCTTACTAAAGGTCTTCATGCAATATATAGAAGGCAATGTGGATTGTATGTTTCTATAGGGTCTGATCCAATTTCTGTGATTCTCCATGAGAAAGGGGGTAAAGAAGGAGGGATAGAAGGGATGGAGGGAGGAAGAGGAAGGGAGGGCAGGAGAGAGACTGAGAGAGACTGAGTCAGAGAGAGACAGAGACAGAGAGACAGAGACAGAGAGAGAGAAAAAGTTAATAAAGAGACAAACCTACTCTAAATGTGTTGAATCCCAGATTTTGCTTTCAGTCAGATATGCCTTAGTATACATTCCTGTTCAGAGAACAGAAGTCTGAAAATGTGAATATCTTGTCAACCAGCTCGAGTGTCTTTCTTTTGGTTTTATTTAAAGAGCCAAAAACCCTCTATTACATAAGCCCATTACAATCTTCTCCTTCACACAACTCAGGCCCAATATACACCCTCCCAAAACAAAGTTGTTGTTGATAACCAACTCTCTATTGAAGATTGTCCCAGAATGCTGGAGGCCTTCTTTCTTTATCTCTAGCCCCTAAACCATCTATCATTCTCTGTCCTCTGATGTTACCTTCCATTTACTCTGTATAGATTTTGTCCATGCTCATTATTTATATTTACTCTCCCCCCAATAGAAAATGATCTCGATGTCAGACATGCTGCTGTCTTTGTTTTCTTTTTGCCTTTCTTTGTATGCCCTGCTGTGTAGAACAATGACTGGCATATAAGAGGCACTTACTAAATGTTTATTTTCTGAGGGACTTACTGGAAGTATTAGTACTTAACCAAGCACCCTCATTTGTTTGCTCACAAAATCACCCCAGATAAAAAGAATGGTAACGTTTTGATCTGTATTAGCAGAGGGAGTCCTGTTTGTGATTTCCCTGTGGAACTTACACTGATAGAAAAAGTTCCTAGATTAAAACCAGGCACGGAAGACACAAAACTAAAGTCACTCCCAGTAATTCTTATAGTCACATAGACTCTTTCTGGACATGGGGATATCATCTAACACAATTAGGCATTTCCAGAAGTTGTGCTAACTCCATCAATGACAATGACTTCTGGAAAATATTTTTATGTAAAGAGGAAAAGAAATACCTTTCAGCACTAGTATTAAAGTGCAACACAGGCAAAGTGGCACTACCTTAACTGTTTATGTGTACATATACTTTTTTTCCCAATCCTTATCCAAGAGAATATTAACCTTCTATTCTTTCTAGAAGACCAGAACGAGAGTCTTTTAGATCAAGGTTCAAGTTCCAACTCTGACACAGGTCTTAGGGCCCCCAGCCATTCAAAAACTGTAAGTGCCAAATGACGACTTGTTCTTCTGTTTCAGAGGAGAAAGGTTTCATACCAAGAGCCCTTTATATCAATAAAATCAACCCCCCAATAAAATTGTATTGTTTTTTAATTGAAGGAGACCTGACTCTTAACTTTGGGGCTTTTCCTATCTAGCAACTTATGTTTCAGGGTTTGGTCCATAGACTATCTATGGGTATTATCATAAGTTCCAAAAAACAATCTATGAAACATAATTAGGAATTTTCCATTCTCTTTGGATATTACAGTAACTAAATGGAAACAATAAGAATGTATGTATTTAATCATCAATGCCTGATAATAGAAAAAAAGAGTAGAGAGGCAAGGCACCAATCCATAAGAATGTAAGCCCCTTAAGGGCAGGAACCATTTAATTCTTTGTCTTTTTCCTCATCTAGCACAGTATATAGCACATAGTAAGTGCTTAATAAATATATGTCTATATGTATGTGGTGTGTGTGTGTGAGTGTGTATGTGTGTGTGTGTGTGTGTGTGTCTGTGTCTGTGTCTGTGTGTGTATGGATTGGTGGAGCAGAACCAGGTGGTACAGTGGATAGAGCACCAGTCCTGGAGTCAGAAGGACCTGAGTTCAAATCCAGCCTCAGATATTTACTAGTTGTGTGTCCCTGGGCAAGTAACTCAATCCCAATTGCCTCCAGAAATAAATAAATATTGATTAAATGAAGTGCACAAATTTTGAAGGAGAACAAGGTGACAGCTTCTTTATTCCCTAACATATTCTCTTCTATAATTAACATTGTGGCTTGTCCTCCCTACCAGTCTAAAATAATTTACCCCATTGAAGTGCTTCACTCATTTCAAAAATTGTCATGATGTCGATATTGTGAAAACATCCCAGTGTAGTCAACTTTCTGGTAACCATGGAGGCCATAAGGGAAGATGTACTATAAACATATGTAAGCCATTTCTGTCACACTACAAACTCTGCTTCCCTGGTGACACTTCAGAGGGTCTGTCTTATAGGAAATAAAAAAGGATGAGAGAACAAGTCCAAAGTTCTTACATATTTAATTTTAAATGGTTTCAATTTGATAGGACTGGTGGGATTTTAAAATGCAGGGGGGGGTGTCTTTCTATAACAAGCTATATGTGGAAATGACTTTTAACTGAAATGATTACCCTAAATTTTAAGTTTTAGTTTGATATAATAAATGTCTTGACTTAATGGTTTGGGGAAAAACCAATAGGATTTAAGACACCTGCAAATGATTCTCAGAACTAGCATTTCTAACAGCACTGAAGTTGCTGCTTGGTAGATGGCCAACGGGGCTGAAGTCACTGCTTGGTGGACGGCCAGCCTCATTAACTTTTTCTGGACATTACAGCATTGTTTAGTGTAATTTAGCCCATTAAAACTTCATTCTCAATTTAAGAAATTATTTCAATGAGCAATGATATGAAACAACTTTGTCCATAGCAGTCATTCTGACCACAAGAAAGTAATTTCAACAGCAAGGAGGTGAATAAATGCTTCTACTGTAACTCTAAATGCTTAAAAGTGCTAGGGAGGGAAACTAGAACAGCTTATTGAATGATAAGTAAGTTAGGAGTACCTGGGTTCAAATCTTCCCTCTAAGGCTTCCTAGCAATGTGACTCTGGACTCATCACTGATCCCCTCTATGTACCTCATACAATTCCATAAAAGCATTGATTAACAGTTGGAATACAACTTAAGGGTTATCTACTTAAAACTCTTCACCATCCTCATAATGAAACTGAGGACCCAAAATTACATTTGACAAATTTTCTGCTTTGTAACTTCTTCATTCCTCTCTAGGCTTTGCTCTTAATTCATAATATATTTTTTCCTTCTCATGCTGAAAGGTCACTTTGCCCTTAGGTTCCTTTTTCAAATTGGTCATTTCTCCCTGGAACCTCCATTTTAAGTAAGTGTCTAGGCCAATCATGTTCCCCACCTCCTCCTATTTCTCCAAATTTCTTTCTACCCCATGCCTGTATAATCTTTACCTCCCACTCCCCATCCATCCTCCTCAGCTTCCTTTTAGGCATCATCTTCCCCATTACGGTGCAAGTTTGTTGAAGGTAATAACTGTCTATCTTTTTTGTCCTTTCATTTGTATTTCCAATGGTGTTAGCACAGTGCTTGGCACTTCACAAGCATTTAATTTGCTGACATATCAGTCTTATGTCACCCACTAAGAAGTTGAGTGACTTGCCCAAGGTAACAATATGTCAAAATAAGGACTTGAATCCTAGTGTGTCCTTTAAGACTGGTACTCTATCCACTATACCATGTGTGCTACACCTGCTGCTGTGATATGGTGTTGTCATCATCACCACCACCACCACTGGTCACATCAACACTGTAAGTATCACTCTCTCCCAGATTGGAGCATATTTCATTGACTTTCACACTTTAATCTCTGGAAAACAAATACTATCCTTGATGCTAATGCAGAAGAAATGTTCAGAAGTACGTTGTAGATAATAATACTGGAGCTGAGGATAACAGACTAGGCCTTTTTATTTCTAATTTCTCAGCTTTGGTGCATAAAATGGAATATAACGCATTATTTATCAACAGAAATCCAGAACTATGGTGCAAATATCAGGTGATAAGATTTCCATACATGCAAACATGACCTGGACCTCATTTGATGTTATAGAAATGTTGGTAACTCCACAAGGAATTCCTCAAGCCAAATGTGGAATAGAGCCTATTCAGATTAGGTGTTAATATTCTGAGCCAGAGTGAGGATAAAAGGTTTCAGCCACCAAGGCAACTTTGACAGAAAGACGGTGGTAATCTTAGTTGGCAGATGTATGTCTGGAGCCCTCTCTCCATAGGCACCTCCACTTCATATACTGACATCAGCAGCTTACACTAGCAAAGATGTTTCATGGTGTCATAGTGGAGTCTTGACAGACATGGAGAATGTACTCCTGGGGCCCAGGGAAGATTGATGGTTATCCTCTCTAGCTTTAATGGGATTTTTCTTTGCCTTGATTTAGTACTTCCCTGTCTGAAGCCCTTCAGATCATTTCATGTTCAGAAGTCACATTAGCAAAGGATTCTGTCCCTCATGTTACCGTTCCCCCCACCCCAGTAAAACCATTCTATTAAGTAGATATAGCAAGTTTAAGCAGAGATGGGGAACCTGTGGCCCGGAGATTGCTTTGGCCCTCTAGGTCCTCAAGTGCAGCCCTTTGAATCCAAACATCACAGAACAAATTCTTTTATTAAGGGGGTTTGTTTTGTGACATTTGGATTCAGTCAAAGGACTGTGCTTAAAAACCTAGAGGGCCACATGTGGCCTCAAGGCTGCAGAATCCTTAACCCTGAGTGGGGGGATAAACAAAAAAAGGCAAATCAAGATACCAAGATCCCTGGGATCATAGATTTTAAGCTGTAAGGGATGTTAGAATCAATCTAGTCTAAACTCTCATCTTACAGATAGGGAAACTGAGGCAAGGTAAGTAGAGTGACTTATAAAAGCTCACATAGCTAATAATTATCATAGGATTTGAGCCCAGGTCCTATGAAATAAAATCCAGCTAGATTATTAAGATTGACATATAGATCATTAGGATTGACACATGAACTACATGATTGCCTTAAGGGATTCTGGAAATTTCAAAAAATGAATCGGTGCCACTAGTACTTCTAGTCTCCCATGAGTTACATGATTTCACCCACATTGTACTTCAAGTTTTATAGAAAGCTGTTTCCTCCATGAAATGGACAGTGTTGATTTAACACATCAGAAGATGAAGAAAATGAAGTTACTTCTCCATAATTACTTAAGTATAAATGTTAGGGTAAAGGTGTGAGTTTCAGAGTTTAGTTCCTAAGGTCACCAATCCACACCTGCAAGGAACCTCAGAGACCATCTAGGCCTACCCACTCAATTCATGCCAAATATGTTTAGGTGACTTACCCTCCCTCCTCACATCTGCCTCATACAATTTCTGACTTCCTTCAAGACATAACGACAAGGTTAGTGCTTCCCCTCCCTAATTCTCCTAGAATAATTTTTGTATTTATTGTAAACATAGTTATATATACACATATATAAGATCATTTAGAGTAGGGATTGTTTCATTTCGCTTTGTCTTTGCCCCCTTGGTACTTCATACACTTCTGAGAACTTAGAGGGATCTTAATAAATGATTTTTGCTGATCGATTGATTACCCTGGGCCACAGAGATGGTATCAGAGGAAAGATATGAACTCAAGTCTTGTGTGTTGTTTCAAAGCACTATATTATCTCCAAGTAACCCAATAGCAACCAGAAAAATTTTATATGTCCCAATTAGCTTAATCTTGGGATTTTGCCCCTTTCCAAAAATATTAGAGGAAGCTCTAATAACCATAAAGATAAATTCATATAATTATCTTTACAAATGTAGCTAAATTGTACTGAATGGATCTTATTTCATTCTAAGTGAGTATATGAAAATTCTTTAGCCTAAAAGGGTCAGGGTCTCCCACTGAATCCTGAGTCATCTCCCGTCATTCTGATGAATATCTGGTCCCTAGATCCAGGTGACTCCGGAGGAGAAAATGAGGCTGGAGACCTTACATAGCCTGCCCTCACTCAAAGTCAACTGCAAGTCGTCATCATTTCCTTGATGCCATGGTCCTCTTCACAAATGAAGGACAAACACAACGACAATCAATCTTTAATGTAGGTGCAAATGATCAGTGGATCAGTCTTGGTGTGGGAGTGTACTTCACAATATAAAGCAATTTCCTATGCAGATTTTACAATCACAGAACTAAAATCAAACAGAGACCTCAGAGGTCAGTTACTCCTAATCCCTCATTTTATATAAAGGCAAGACAGAAGGCATCCATGCTAACTGATTTACCTAAGATCACAGCGTAAGACACAAAACCACGCTTCAAACCTGACTTCTAACCAGTCTAACAGCCATCTTTTGTCATTTTTTCTTTAACTCCTAAATAGTTGTCTGAGGCATATAGGCATTTAGTGAGCTATGCACAATCACAAAGCTAGGGGGATCAGAGGTGGGGGTTAAACCAAGATTTTCTTGTCTCTAAACCAGGAGTACTCAACTGTTTTTTGAATCACAGACCCCTTTGGCAGACTGGTGAAATATGGATTCCTTCTTAAGATAATAGTTTTATAAACAAATTAAAATATGTAGCACTATAAATAAAATGAATTATATGGAAATATCAAAAAATGGAATTTCAAAAACTTTATGAACCCCAGTTTAGAATCCCTATTTCTAAATCTACCAACACACCAATCTTGCAATTTCATCTAGAATGAAGCCTGATTCTGTTACTCCTTTTTTTCAGCCCAATATTGTCTCCTACCCTTTTTATTACAAAAGTATTTTAGATTATTCCAATAACCAATAAATATCTTTAGAGAGGATTTTACCCACCCACCCCCACCAAAGAATAGCAACAAAACTCTTGAAGACTCAAAATGACATAAACCTAATAGGGCAGAAGGATGCTAAAACTGGGTAGAGCCATGCTCTTCCCTGATGATATGACATAGAAATAGCACCCTTATTTCTCACAGATTTCACTTCCCTGATGGTTTGTTAGCTCAGAACACTAACAGCTGAGTGACCAGGAAAAAAGAATTCCATGGCTACTTACTGCTGTGCTTCATGCCAATATTTTCCACCCCCTAATTTAAGCTGTGGGAGGCAGCTCAGCATTGTTCTGGAAATAGCCCAGGAGGATGAGGTGGGAGATATGGCCCTGCCATATTATTCCATGTGTCTTTCTATGTCGGTCCGAAAGCATTCTATGCTCCACCAATGGAGTTGTTCCCTTTGGTTCTGACACATAACATTCAATTTCTCTTCTCTCTGCCTTTGTACAGGCTGAGGGCTCTGCTTCAAATGATCCCTCCTTCCACCTCCACCTCTTGGCTCCCTGACTTGCTTTAAGACTTAACCTAAGTGTCACTTTCTCCAAGAGACTATTGTCATTGTGTATTTTTGGTGCTGACTGGGCCTCTAATTTCATTATTGGTGAGCAGATCGCTGGATGAAAAATTACCTCTACCAATGTGGTTTAGCACTTGGTCTGCAATTTATGGACTTAAAGAATTGCCTAGGGCACTGAGAGGCTAACACAGTCAATATTTATCAGGGATGGGATTTGAACTTCAGGTCTTCCTGACTCAAAGACTAGCTTTCTGTCCACTGTACCATGGTGACTCTGATTTATTTATTTTAGATATGCTCTACTTTGCTATATGCCTTGTACTAAATGTGTAAAATTATTGTAAAATTTAAAATTGTAAATGTAAAATTATTAAATTTAGATTTAAATTATTACATTCCCCTGGGGAAAATAAAAGCTCTTTTAGGGCAAGAACTGCACTCCTTCTGTTCAATACCCTCAACACTTAGATCAGAGCCTGGCCATTGAAATGCCCTTAATAAATGGTGAATGATTACTATCCAGTCAATAGCAATTTTTTTCATTCTCTTCTTCATAACATCTCTGGGCTATATGCCCTTCTCTCTGCTAACATGAGAACGACTCTATTTTGGGGGGGGGGTGTCTTGGAGGTTGAAGGGCAGGACAATTGGGGTTAAGTGACTGGCCCAAAGTCACAAGGCTAGTAAGTGTGTCAGGTGTCTAAGGCTGGATTTGAACTAAGATCCTCCTGGCTCCAGGGCTGGTGCTTTATTCACTGTACTTCCTAGCCACCCCATGGCTCTATTTTAAATACCCATTTCTGTTGACATGGATTATTGCAATTGTCTCCTAATTGGTCTTCCTGACTCCATTCTCTCACTAAAGCAATCCATCCTCCACATAGATGAGAAGGGACTTTCCTAAAATGCACAGTCTGACAATGTTATCTCCATTCTCAATAAACTGCAGGGGTTCCTCTCCACCTAGTTACTCTAGAATAAAATAAAATTCCTCTAGTTGGCATCACCTCACCATTTCCATTTTTTAAGTTTTCTTACATATTAATCTCCTAATGTATGCTATGGTCCACACATGCAAGCTTCCTTGTTTCTTCTCAGAGATCATATCCCATTTTCAATCTCTGTACTTTTGCACTGGCTACATCTTCTGCCTGGAATGCTCCACTTCATCATCTCTATCCTTCTATCCCTAGTTGCCTTCAAGATTCAGGTCAACCACCATCTCCTGGAGGAAACCTTTTCATGTTCTCTGCAGTCTAGCATCTACCCCTCTAAGGTTACCTTGTGTCTTCTTTGTGTGTATGTGGTATGTCCCTGTTTATGTAAATACCATTCCCATCCTTGGCGTGCAAACTCTTGGAGACAGAAAATGCTTTCTTTTTCCTCTTCCTTTTCCATCCTGAGTATCTGGCACAGAGTTAGTACTTAGAAATGGTCACTGTTGGATTGATAATAATTTATCTGTAGGACTTTGGACAGATCCCATAACTTTTCCAAACCTTTCTCATTTCATCAATTAATCAAATATACCAGAAAAAGAAATTAGCATGTACTGTCTCATACAAGATTGATAGACTGAAAGGAGATAATCAATCAAACACAAACAATGAAGCAATTGCTCTCTATGAGTATACATTCTTCTCATTCTTCTCCTCTTCCTTTTCCTACTCCTGCTCCTCCTTCTCCCCCTCCGTTTTCTTCAGCATTGCCATTACTGACTTACTCCCCTACCCACAATTTCACACACACACAAAAATATCCCTTTAACCAATCAGCACAGTCAAACAGAATGAAATTATCTATATGCAATGTCCAAAAATATCCATTCCTCCTTTTTCAGAAGGTAGGCATCATGTTGTATAAAGTTTCGTTTCTATAAAGGAGTTTATATTCTGCTAGGTCCTCTGAAACTGCCATGTACTTAGATCATATCACCTGACTAATAAGAATAAGTCACAGTCATGTGACCCTTTGCAGTCTTCAGAGTTCTCCCATCACACTGATGAGGAACAATGAGGTTCGATAGGATGAAGTGATTTGTCCAGACTCCAGAAGCAAATAAGTGGCAGAGATGTGGTTCAGATTCAGTCTGAAACTTAGCTAGGTACGTCTTTCCTCTTTTGACTAAAAATCAACTGTTAGAGAAATTTTACTTTTCATTGTTGTTATCTGACACTATTTTGTCATCCCACTACGCCAGCTAGCTGTTTGCAAGGGATGCATGCAGATACAGTCAGTAGAAACTAGACCCTTCAGCTCCCTGCCACTGACAGTGTATTTTAGAGCGATTACTTGGAGGATAGCATTTGCTTCTTTATGCAAAAACTATCATAAACTATTTATTTCTTCCCCCAGAGAGCATTCTGAATCAAATCAAAATGCCAGTGGGCCAGACTGCCTGCTTTACAGTTATGCCTTCTAAATTAATCTAACCAGCAACCATATAGAAAACTACAATTTCTTAACATTCTCAAGGGGGAAAAGTCAACTTTTAATTCACCTAAATGTTTTTTTCTACTGAGTCGAAAAGTCAACATATTTCTCCCCTTCAAGTATATACCAAAGATAATCTTGTGGGGGCAAGGTTGAAAGGAGGCATTATGTGGCCCTTTTTTCATCTTTGGTCACCTTCTAAAGGAACATAGTCCCTGTTCTTCATTAAAAGGTAATGCATTGAGCATTTAATTTTGAGGCAGGAAGAACTATGTTCAACTCCACTCACCTATCTGTGCCTTGGTTTCTACAAATGTAAAATAAGGGGATTGGGCTCAGACTCTCTAATTTTTAGGTTTCCCTACCCCTACCAAGGAGAAAATCTCCTTATTCTCAGTCTGTACTGATTTCCTTTTTCTCTCACTTCTTGAAAATCACTGGGATGTACATATGGCCACTTAGGTAAATGTTGCCTTTGCAATTATTTTTACCATTCTGTTTATATGAGTCTTGTGTCACCTACAATAACATAACTTTGACAGTCAGGTACTGTTCCTTTTACTTATTTTTCATGAATGAATAAGGCATCTATTAAGAACTACTATGAGTAAAGCACTGTGCCAAGTAGTGGGGATATAACTACAACAGCAAGACAGTTGCTGCTTTCAAGAGGGCTCATTCTAATGGGACATAAATAGAGCATACATATGATTCATATGATATAAATTAAATAAATATAGTATAAATAGTAAAAATCCAAAGGAAAGTCTAATTACTAGATTTGGTTATGAAACTAATTTGCTGTGTTTCTTAACCTCTATGGGCTTTATTTGACTTATCTGTCAAATGATGGTGTTTCAGTGGAAATACTCTAGGTACCCTTTGCCTGTTAGTATTCCATGTTCTTTGTTCTAAGATACCTAACACCTCTGGACATTCCATGTCTTGTGCGCTAAGATCCCCTGCCAGATCTAATAATCCACATTCTATATTCTAAGTTCTCTTCCAACTTTTCTCTAATAATCTCTAAAATGCTGCATTCCCAGTATCCAAAGTGATTTTTTTACATTTCATAGTATACCTACAATATAACTATTGCCTGATTGGTTGAGAGTCCTACTTCTAATCCATATCACAAATGTAGATTTTTTAAAATTCTTTTAAGTCCTGGATGAAAAAGTAATCATTAAAGTTATGAAGGTCTTCTCAAATGTAATGCCTATTAAAATATATTGTGATTTTCATAATATAAATTGTATTTTGGTACTGTATGCACAAACATTTCTGCCATACTAGCCAGATAACTCTGGACAAGTCACTTAGCCATTAAAGTCTTTTAGACAATTTATAAGTTTATAATTTGCAAAGCAGGTACAGATCTGCACTGACGAAGGGGCAGTCCTTACTAGAAGCCCCCTATATTAATGAATTCATAAATTCAGTGGGTTTTTAGGTCGTCTCCACAAAAAGGTATATGCTGGAAAGTGAGACTTAAGGCTTATGACGTGCACTATTAATGATGCTCACAACCCTCATTGATTATCTTTTCGCCCATTAACACTGCTGGGTCACAATACAATCAACTACAAGGTTATGATGCACTTGAGTTCATTAATGGATATCTGAGACAAAGACATCAAGCCCTAATAGCTACCATTTGCCTAAGATAACATTGCATATGGCATATCCTGCTGAGACTCCCTTTGCAAACCTTTGGAAAAGGAGCTGTGTGTGCTCAAAGCTGTATGGCTGTCCGCTAATGATCTCAAGTTCAATAGCATCTCTTTTAGTTACATGCAGAGATATTACTCTGCATGGTTTGAACGGCCAACTTTGCATTCAATTATTTTTTTTAATCAGACTAAGAAAACAATTATGGCCAAAAAGAATCTAGAATGCTAAGAACTGTATAAGGAATGATATTGATGCAACATTTACCATATATTATCTCATTTGAGACTCACAAGAGCTCTGTAAGGTATATGTGATCATTATTCCAATTTTCAAAATGGAGAGGCTAAGGTTTAAAGAGGATAAGTGATTTTCCCGTGTTCGCTTAGTATTCCCAGCATCTAGCCTAGTCCCTAACACAGAGTAGTTATTTAAAAATACTTGTCGACTAATGCATTAAAAGTCAAAGTGTAAGGCTCTTTCCATTATATTACCTCTCAAGATAAGAACAATTTTAATTTATGTTTATTTTGCCATCAGGACCTCTTGCTCTGAGAACCAGAATTTAATCAATAACACTCTAGGAAAGTACAATTTCTGTTGACTCCTTTGTTGTACTAGTCACCATCCCACTTCTCTGTGTATGTTGTGTCCTTTGTAACCTATATTCTTTGAGGGCAGGAACTGTCTAACCCAGAGGTTTTCAACCTGTGGGTCGTGACACCTTTGGGGGTCAAACGACCTTTCCCAGGTGTTACAGGGGTCACCTAAGACCATCAGAAAACACATTTCCAATAGTCTTATGAACTGAGACACTGTTCCTCTATCAGTCTCCAAGCAGGTCTGTCCATATGAAGATATGCCACATACAAGTATTAAAGGGTCAAGCCATTAGGAAGGTTGAGAACCACTGGTCTAACCTTCATTCGCATGTAGCAAACAAGTTTCATCCATTCATCTGACCATTCATTCGTTTCCCTCCCTATGGTAGGAAGTGCAAACATCTCACAGAGTTGTTATGAAGACAAATGAGAAAACATTTTAAAGTGCTTCACAGTGCTTGACACTTACATGGTAGGTCTTTTAAAAATATGTTTCCTTCAAATTCTACAATTATGGAAACTGAGTTTTAGAACAGATACATAGGTCAAACAGCTAGTAGGTATTAAGAATGGTGATAGGAAACAAATGTTTCAGTTAATTCCTTGTTTTGTTTTTACTACACAATACTGTCTAAAACAAACACAAATTCGCATCTAGGTGATAGCTATCATCTTAGAAGGTAAATGGCAACCTGCTTATGTGTGTCCTATGCATACCATATTCTGCTTGATATGATGCATGTGCATATGCTTGCATGCACACATGTCTTATCTCTCCCTAATAGATCTGAGCTATGTAAGTATCATTTAATTTTTGTATCCAGACACAGCATCTTGATATATCATATTTATAATGGTACTTTGAATTCTCAAAGGGAGGACTGTTTCATGAAGCCCAAATCCTCAGAGCATGCTCATGCTCTTCCTGGAGCTTGAGCAGTATTTCCTGCCTGGTTGTAATCCAACACATGGAGATTGGGTGGGTATATATCCAGCCATGAGTGATTGAAGAACTGGCACTGTATGGTGATAAGAAGGATTCTGAATCTCTGAGGGAGCTGCAATTAGTTTCAAAAATGAATGTTTCTAGCAGAAGACCTTCCCTGATAACTTTCAAATGAGAAATATGCCTTAAAACTGCTGGTTGGAATAGGACAAAGGCAATGTGCATTCCATATCATGCTTCCATATGATACTGAACACACAGTACCTGTCCTGGTGCTGTGTTTCTTCTGTTCTAATTTTAAATTAATTAATATTGTGAGACTGAAGTTCCTTCATGATGAATGTCATAAAATCTATTCAAGAACCCACCTACAATTAGTTCCAGAGCCAATCTTAGCAGCACTTAAATCTATTAAAATTTTCTAAAACTAGAAATGGGGGGAGGAGTGAGAGTTGGATATATTATGGATATTAGGCATATTCAAATGGAGACTCTAGAGTGACAGATTTTTATGGAAGTCAAACTCTGTGGTTTAATGATTCTAAATTCTGATATCCCTAATGGTAGCCTATCTTTCATATTTCTAATTTTTTTTTGCTTTTTGGAGTGGGAAAGACAGGGCAATTGGGGTTAAATGACTTGCCCAAGGTCCCACAGCTAGGAGATGTTAAGTGTCTGAGGGGGAATTTGAACTCAGGTCCTCTTGACTCCAAGGCCAGTGCTCTATTCTCTGTGCCACCTGGACTCCCCTGTCTTGCATATTTCTGTCAAATGAATGATTAATCTTGGCCATTGAATCTCATGTTGCAATATGGGCATCTGTACTCAGTTTCATAAAGCAAGCTTCATAATTTTCCAACCCATAATTGCAAAGCAGAATTTCCTTCTCAAGGCAATAATTGGATACAATGCATATTTCTAACTGGAATAAATCTACTGATGCTACTCCCTGAAGCAAATGTGGGATATCCCCAGTGCTTACCACAGTGCCTGACCTATAATAAGTTATCAATAAATGCTTATTAAAACTGACTGATTGAAAGTAGCAAGTAGATAGTAGCAAAGAACTTCCAGGTCCAGTAGTTATAAGGGAAACTTTAGTCCCATATACTCTTTCTGCACATGTCTGACTACCTTAACATTTTAACCTTAAGCTTACTCTCCAATGAACCCTGTATATGCAAAAAGAAAACTGTTAGCCCAGCTGGAGTTGTTTTTCATACCTTTGCTATACTTTATAAGTAAATGTCCCTTTAGAGTAATGAATTTGATAATATTACAT
The DNA here is from genome assembly GCA_028646575.1 of Pseudocheirus occidentalis. Taxonomy (NCBI): domain Eukaryota; kingdom Metazoa; phylum Chordata; class Mammalia; order Diprotodontia; family Pseudocheiridae; genus Pseudocheirus; species Pseudocheirus occidentalis. Next base: position 171,219,759 of record CM053601.1, on the reverse strand, counting down.
ATGATTGGTTAATAGTGGGAGTGGCATATGCGGGCAATAGTATTAGAAGTTACAATCCCTCAGGGCTACCCTTAGAATCCTGAAAGGAGGAGTAGTCATCTGATTTCTGTAGACCCATCCTGACAGTGTGAGTGCAAGTAAAGGAAGGAGCCCAGAGGAGGTAATACAAATTGAAATGGAATAAGATGGTTTTCAATAATTCCTTAATAGCAAATATTTTACTCTTCCCACAATGCCTTGCTCCTAAATTGTATAAGCATTAATTTCTACTTTTCTTAGTGGAAGCTATGATTCCTCAATTTAAACACTGACTTTCTTGTGTTATAGTTCAATGTTCCTTATTTCAAATTTGACTCTTCTGGCAAAGACCATTCAGATATAGGTAGCTTCCTTTGTGGGCCACCATTGCATTACCCACCCCAGCCCCATAATTCCCTAGCTGCTTGTATTCATTTCTGTATTCCCACTCATCTTGTTTTCAGAAATCTCTCTGGCTTACCAGTTCTCCTTATCAATTGCAAAGCCTTGCTTTCTCTGCTTATCTAAAATACCTCTCAGCTGCTTTTTCATGTCCTTGGTGCTTCGTGGAAATCATCTAAATCAGGATTTTTCCCCAAAAAGTTTTCTAAGCAATCTATGCAGTAAACTGCATGCTCAAGATTTGTTAACTCATGCCAAGTCTGGCCTGGTGAATCAGGGAATTGGTAACTGCCCAAATAGTGTATAAAGGGAGCATTAGGTGTCTCCTGCCTCATTAATCTCACTGTTCTTCATTCTTTGGATCTTAGAAGGCATTATTATTTTTAAGGAGTCTCCTTTTAAAGCACAAATTCTCTGGAGAAATTTCCGATTTTAAGTCTTCAACAGGAATGATCATAAGACTTAAATCTTAAAGAGAGCTTAGGTAAAAGCTACCTTGTATTTATTCTACATATATGTATATATGTACAAGTTGGTAACCCCAATAGTTTGTAAGATAGTTATAGGTGGATATCATTTGTTTTCTAAGTATTATTTGTTTTCCCAGTAACTATCATATTCCCTGACAATAAGTATACACTTAATACCTCCTTGGTGATTTATTGACTATAGAAATAAGACTTTGAACCTGCCCAGATATGGGGGAACAGGAGGACAAGTAAGAACAAAGAGTCAATGTGACCCTGCATGCCTAAAAAAGCTGTAGACCTAAATAGGAATAGGGAAATTAGGAAAAGGAATGAGTAGGGAGAGGGGACTAATGGATTGCATTTCAGATAACTTGATTCTATGATAACTATGGAGCATCCATTAGTAGGACTCAATAAGTAATTGATGCTGGGAGACCAAAGTTCAGGAGAAAAACCAAGACTAGATATTTAAATCTAGGAGCCATGTGAATAGACATGGCACTTGAATCCTTGGGAATGCATAACATTACAGAGTAAAGATGTAAGAAGGAAAAAAAAAAGAATCCAGGAGACTTCAATAGATACAACTAGGAATAATGGTTGGAATTAATTGGAAGGAATATATGTATCCAAAAGAAATTATTTTCCAATTGAATTTTCTAAAACTAGAAATGGGGGGAGGAGTGGGAGTTGGATATATTATAGATATTAGGTATATTCAAATGGAGACTCTAGAGCCACAGATTTTTGTGGAAGTCAAACTCTGTGGTTTAATTATTCTAAATTCTTATATCCCTAATGGTAGCCTATCTTTCATATTTCTTTCTCTTTTTTTGCTTTTTGGAAGGGGAAAGACAGGGCAATTGGGGTTAAATGACTTGCCCAAGGTCCCACAGCTAGTAGATGTTAAGCATCTGAGGCTGGATTTGAACTCAGGTCCTCCTGACTCCAAGGCCAGTGCTCTATTCTTTGTGCCACCTGGCCTCCCCTGTCTTGCATATTTCTGGCAACTGAATGATTATTCTTGGCCATTGAATCTCATGTTGTAATATGGACATCTGTACTCAGTTTCATAAAGCAAGCTTCATAGTTTTCCAACCCATAATTGCAAAGCAGAAGTCCATTCTCAAGGCAATAATTGGAAACAATGCATAATTTTAACTGGAATAAATAGGTTTTCCAGGGACTCTACCTTGTTGACTCAGGATTGAGAATCTTTGACTTGTAGCAGAAAGAGTATCTAAATGATCTTCTCACTTTTTCCTTTCCTCCTCTGTGTGTGTGTGTGTGTGTGTGTGTGTGTGTGTGTGTAGATGGGGGGAGCAGAAGGAATTAGTTCAAAGGTTAGCACCCCTTTGATTTTGTACATATTTTCATTTTTGTCCTCGCCATTGCCAACCTAGTGACTGACAAATCTGATGCTTCCCTCACCATCCAGAAATATCTTTGCACCATTGTCTTCAATTGCTTTTATATCTAAGACCATCTGCACTTTTCTAATTGAGTAAAAGGTTTTGAAATATAGCGTGAAAGAGGGATGGGATGCAGAATAGCTGTCCTGTGCAGTATTACACATTATTTTTCAAGCTGCTCTCTCTTGCAGCATTTATTTTGCTAGTAAAATGAAGAAGTAGTGATGCCTCCAGGGCTCAACTTTGCTTTTTCTTAATCATAAGTAATTAGAGAAAGTGCCACATGTTGTTTTCGATTGGGTTTAAATTCAGAAAAGCTTTGAAAGAAGGATTTATACAACCAGATTAGAGATATCCAAAGGCAAATTAGTATCTTCAAAAGCTCAAATGGGTTGATTTGTTACTTCAATGCCTTCTGCAACACCTGGCTGTGCATAAAACTGAAATCTCAGCCTGAGAAGGCTGGGAAGGGAAGGAGAGAGAACCTAAGTAGGAACCATAAGGAAGTCATGGAATCCTTATATACATCTTTAATGCTGTCTGCTTCTCCTACCAATGGATAAGCAGGAATTATTGGTGGATTTGAGGCTTCCTGGGAAACCATACTACTTGCCCCAAATCTTCAATAATAATAACATTTTGCAAATACTGGCTATGTATCAGGTACTGTGCTAGAAACTGGGGCATAAAAAGACAAGTGGGAAAAGGATATTCCCAGTGAGCTCAGTGTCCTCCATCCCATGAATAACTTATGCGATGAGTTGGATGAGAGTCACACAGAGTGTGCTGTGGAAACACAGTTATAGGGAACCCTTATATCAATGAGATCACAGATCAGATCAATTGAAACATTTGAGTTTGAAACAATCCCTGTCCTCCAATAACTTGATTGGAGAGATCAACACAAAGAACAGACAAAAATAAAATATGTATAGTTAATACAAAGTAATTCTGTAGGGTTAAGGGGACAGACAAGAAACAACTTGGGGAAATCAGGATTGACTTCCTGTAGGAGGTGACACATAAGTTCAGTTTTGAAGGGTACAAGAATTCTAAAGCATGGAGAATACCACAAGGCTCACAACCTTGGTGCCAGCCTCATCCCATCTATGCAATCCATCATTAAAATTTTAAATGCCGTCTCTAGTTGTACAGCATCTCTCCTATATATCCCTTCAGTACAGTCATGCAGGTGTAACCCTAGTTCATGTCCTTATCACCTCCTTCCTGGACTATGGCAATAATCTAATGAGTCTCTTTGCCTCAACTGTCTCCCATCTTCTCTCAAGGGTCATGATTATTTCCAAAGTATAGATATAATCTTGTCATCTCCCACTGTTTGGAGAGTGAGAGATAATGGTTTCAGACACATACCAGTTATGTGACCCTGGGCAACTTATTTAACCTGTTGGTTTTAGCTTCCTCAGCTCCAAAATGAGCAAAATAACAGTGCTTAGCCTCATAGGGCTCTTGTGAGAATCAAGATAATAGTTATGAAGCCCTTAGTAAAGTAAGTACCTGGCATGTAGGAGATATAATATAAAAGCTTATTCCAGCCCTTTCCCCTTCTCAGTGAGTTCCTCTGGCTCCCTAATGTCTCCAGGATGAAATACAAGTATGTGTGTGTATGCATGTGTGCATATGGGTATGAATAAGCATATGTGTGCATATAAGCACATGTATGCATGTATGTCTGTATGCATGCATGTATGGGTGTGCGTGTGTATTCTGGTCCTCTCTTTCCTTTCCTTTCTTTTACCATTGAGTCCTCTCCATGTACTCAATGCTACTTCTGCCCAGGTCTACTTGCAATAACTTAAACAGAGCACTCTGTTTCCTGTCAGTGCATTTTCACTGGGTGGCCACCATTCCTGTAACTGTCAGCCCTCACATCCCTATTCTTTCTTTTTTTCCCAAGATTATTTCAGGACTCAGCTCCAAACCAATTTTCTTTAGATGACTTTCTTGCCTCCATAGCCCCATCTGCTAATGCCTTCCCCTTTCAAATTACCATCCATATCTTCTATTTATAGTTATTTACATGTGATCTCTCCCATCAGAATGCAAACTCCTTTACAGAATTTTATTATCACTGATCATGATCTTATTGTTATTATAATTATCATGGTTGTTTTGCTTTTCTTTAACTTCCCAGGTATTAGCATGATGACTGACACATAGTAAACACATAATAGTCAGGCAATAAACATTTACTGAGCACCTCCTATGTGCATCTATGCTGCTAAGTGTTGTGTAGTGACTCGCCAATTAGGGTTTGAGTAAATTCTAGACCTGGGGGACAAACTGTGTAAAGAATGGAAATGAAAGGTGGAATTTTGGGTAACAGAAATAGCAAAAAGTACATTTTTCCTTGAACAGAGTATGTGAAATAGAGTAATAGGAAATAAGCCTGGAAAAATAGGCCAGAGCCAGAATGGGGATGATTTTACATGCCAACCAATTTTATACTTGACCTGAGAAGCATTTATTGCTGAAACTTCTTGGATATTGACATGTCTGGGTTTACTTTAAGAGGCAGCCTGCCAGAGTTCCCTAAATAAATCAAAGTAAAACCTTGGACTTGAGAAATCAGGAAATCATGTAATCACAAAATCACAGAAGCATGAATTCAGATGTAGAAGGGACCTCTGGCCACTGAGTCTAACTTGGTGATTCTACAGTTAAGAAAACTGAATGTGGGGGCAGTGAGGTGTTGCAGTGAATAGAGCACCAACCCTGAGTCAGGAGGACCTGAGTTGAAATCAGGACTCAGACACTTGACACGTACTAGTTGTGTGACCTTGGGCAAGTTACTTAACCCCAATTGCCCTGCCTCCCCCCCCAAAAAAAGACCAAAACTGAGTGTTGAAGTGATCTGCTCAGAGTCACATAGTTGAAAGCTGTCCGATGAGAGAAATTAATCTCCCAGATGCTAATGCACCATAATGTGTTCACCACTAGTGTTATTTGAAATTAGGCTTGGAACTCTTGACAAGTCCTTATCTTACTGAGCTAAATGCTTCATTTACAAGGTGCTTTAGGCTTCAGGAACCTTTGACATACAGAGTAAAGCAAGTCTTGTAAGCCCTAAAGGCTATAGAAATGTAAGCTCTAATTGTTGTTTCCCAGACATTCTGCAAAAGCCTCCTATTAATATTCAAAAATCACTTGAAGTAGAACTCCCAATGGGATCATCCCCTAATGTCTTGTGGAATTAGCTTTCTCAGTTTCCTGAAATAGTGTGGTATAATGGAAATAGCCATGTATTTAGTCACAATACTAAATACAGAACCTGCCACTTGCCACTTGTATGACTTGTGGCACACCACCCTCCTCTTCAACATTAAGAGCAATTGGTGATGCAGTGGATAGTGACTTGAAACTGGGATCAGGAACACCTGATTTCAAATCTGCCCTCAGCTACTTATTACCTTATGACCCTGGGAAGGAATTTAACCTCTACCTGCCTCAGTTTCTTCAACTGTTAAATAAGGATGATACTAGCATTGACCTCACAGCTTCATTGTGAGGATTGAATGAGACAATATTTGTAAAATATTAACACGGTACCTAGTGCATAGTAGGTGCTATATGACTATTGTTCCTTTCACCCTCCCCCAGGAAGGGGTCAACTAGATGCCCTCCTTTCCAGCTCTAGATCTGTGATGCTTTAAATATTCTTCTGTAACAGCTTTAATTTATATAGTGTTTTAAATTTGGCATATGACTTACTTTGTAACAACTCTCCAGAATCAACAGCAAAGTATTATACCATTTCTATTATACAAATGAAGAAATTGAGGTATAATGACTTGTTCAAAGTCACATAAATAATAGGGAATGAAACTAGGATTCGAACAAAGTTCCTGTGACTCAAATCTTCTTGACTTCTCTGAGGCCTTTGATACCATCAGTCCTCTTCTCCTTCATACTCTCTCCTGTGTAGGCTTATAGACATTGCCATTTTCTGGTTGTATTTCTACCTATCTGTCTATTCTAATCCCAGTTATATTTACTAAATAGGGGTTTCCTATGAGATCTGTCCTCAGCTCTCTTTTCTTCTCCCTTTACAATATCTTGCTTGGTAATCCCATCAATTATCATACATTCAATTATCATCTCTATGAAGATAATTTTCTCATCTATTAATCTATCCCCACCTCCTCTCCTGATCCCCATTCTTACATCACTGTCTACTTGGTATATCTAACTGGATTTCCTATAGAAATCTCAAACTCAATATATCCAAAATAGAACTTATTACATTTCCCTAAAAATATCCACCTTTGCCATAAATGGAACTGCCACGCTCCCAAAGAATCACAATTTCTGTGTTATCCTTGACTCACATGCACAGAGCCCATATATTCAATCTGTGGCCAAGTATTGTTTCAACCTTCATAGCATCTTTTTATGTATCCATTTCTCTCCACTTACACTTCTATGACTCTGATCTGGCTGTCATCACTTCATATCTGGACTATTGTGAAATGAATATTTTAGTTTTTCTCTCTGCCTCTAAATTATAAATCTGAGCATGTCACCTCCCCCATTCAATAAATGCCAAAGACTCCTTATTATGCTTAAGATGACACAAATCCATGTTTGGCTCTTAAAGTGCCTTTGAACCTAGTCCCTTCCCACCCTTCTAGTCTCCTTATACTTAACTGCCCTCTATATAATCTCCTACAACCCTAACCTTTCTTTCTAATCCCTGTTCACAACACTCAGTCTCAAAATTTGATACCTTTTACTGGAAGTCCCATGCACCTGGAATGCTCTCCCTGCTTACCTACATATCTAGACTTCTCTGGTTTCCTGCAAGACTCAGTTCAGGTGTCTTGAGGGATATATGAGTCATTTCCTAGTCTTCTCCAAGACTGATTCATTCTATAAATAACAAATTTATTAAATAATTTCTGTGTGCCAGATACTTTCCTTAGTGGTGGTATGCAAACAAAGACAAAAATTCACAAAAGAAAGATTCCCTATCCTCAAAGAAGTAATATCAGTTGGAAGACATTTATATCAATAAGTACATGCATAATATATACAGAATATAGAAAAAGGTAATTGTGGAGTCGAAGGCTGTAATGTTGTGAATATTATATTGTGATTGGTTGTGAATGCCTTGATTTGTAATGGAATAAATGAAGTGTTTGCTATACTGTGTAATTCAAACCTTAAAAGCTGTTCGCCTTTTGAGAATCTGCTAGTGCATGGCATTACAGTAAGCTATTATCAGCTATCAAAGGTCCCAAGATGAAAAAATAAGAGAAAAGTTGATATGAACAACCTGTTAAAGTCAGTTACCTTGTCAAAACTCCGGAGAACTCTTTTGACCCTATTCATCACACTTAAGGAGGTTGTGGGGAGGGGAAAAATGATTAGATGGCCTAAATTCTCCCAAATTCCATTCTAAACAACTTTAATGTTTCAAATCATTTTCTTGAGCAGCAGAGGCAACAAAAGGTTGGCGTGAAAAAATTTTCCAGGCTAAGAAAATCTAACAGGTTGATAACAACAAAAAAGACCTGTCAGACCAGGATGGTGGTTAAGTCCATAGGAAAAGCCAGAAGTAGACCTTGGAGGTGACTACAGCAGTAGCAGCAGAAATGTCAAGGCCACAGATGGTAAGAGTACAGGAAAAATGATCAGAAAGAGATTACTGTGGATCCTTTTTTGGGCCTGGGTTCAGGACCTGTTCATACACAGTTCTGGGTTACAGTTACATGACAAAGAGGTAGACTAGAGGTTGTGGTCACAGGGAGGCAGGGGCCCTGATAACAGTTCTGGGGCAGAGAACAGTGCTTGTGTTTATGCACAAGAAAGTAAAGGAACTAGTCACAGTTCCAGGGTCAAAAGGAAGAGTAGCAGTTGTGGTTGCAGGGGAGTGGGGTATATAGTCACAATTCCACAACCAAGAGGAGTGATAGCAATTATAGATACAAGGGCACAAGGTCCTTTCCTAGGTAAAGACAAGAGCAAAAGTCAAGAGAGTGGTGGCTATACCTCTCTTTAGCTCCATCACCTTGGAAAAATTGAAAACCTACAAACCCCCAGAAAAAAAACATTCCGAAAACAGCAGCAAGAAATACCTGAATTTTGTACAATGCCCCCTACACATTACATACAGATTCCAACTTTACCATAAAGTTAAAAGTCAAGAAATGGGATAGGAAAATGAGCAAACAACAAAACAAGAACCTAACTAGAACAAGTCCCTATCACAACAAGTGAAGATCAAGACAGAAACTCAGAAGAAAATTAAGTAAAAAGAGCCACAAGCAGAAAAAAAAGTGAATTGGACACAAGCCTGACAGAAAATCCTAGAAGAGCTCAAAAAGGATTTTAAAAGTAAAATTAGAAATTTAGAGGAAAAATTGGGGGGAAAATGAGAGTGATGGAAGAAAAGTATGAAAAGAAAGTCAACAGCTTGGCAAATGAGACACAAAAAGAATATTGGAAAAAGTAGTATCTCAAAAAAACAGAATTGCACAGATGGTAAAAGAGTGACAAAAAATTTACTGAAGAGAACTCTTTAAAAAGCAGAATTGACCACATAGAAGAAGAGGAACAAAAATTCACTTGAAGAACAGAGCTCCTTAAAAATAAAATTGGGTGAGTATAGAAGATAAGGACTCCATGAGATATCAAGAAAAAGTAAATTCAAAAATGAAAAAATAGAAGAAAACAGAAAATTTCTCATTAAAAAACTGACATGAAAAATAGGTCTAGAAAAAAATTTAAGAATTATTGGACTATCTGAAAGCCATTATAAAAAAGAGCCTAGACATCAAGACATTATCAAAGAAAATTCTCTTGTTATGCAAGTAAAATGGAAATTGACAGAATCCACTAATCCACTAGTCCACTAATGCTAGAAAGAGATCCCAAAATAAAAACTCCCAGGAATGTTATAACCTAATTCCAGAGATACCGTGTCAAGGAGAATATCCAGAAAGAAACAAGAAAATACTTAAAGTACCCAGAAAGAAACAATTAAAATATCATGGAACCACAGTCCAGATCACACAAGATTTAGCACTTTATGCCTTAACATATCAGAGAGTTGGAGTATAATATATCAGATGGCAAAGGAGCTGGGATTACAGCCAAGAATAACTTGCCCAGCAAAAATGATGGCATTCCTTCTGGGAGAAAAAGGATATTTAATGACATAGCAGACATTCAAGCATTCCTGATGAAAGGACTAAAGCTGAATAGAAAATTTGACTTCCAAATACAAAACTCAAGAGAAGGATAAAAAAGGTAAAAATGAAAAAGATATCATAAGGGATTCAATGAGGTTAAACTGTTCATATATGTGAAGAAAATACTTATCACTCCTGAGAATTGTATAAATATTATGGCAGGTAGAAGTATTGTACATATAGAGAGGGCATGGATGTGACTTGGATAGGGTTGGATGATTTAAAAAATAAAATTAAGTGATGAGAAATATGGATGCACTGTGAGAAGGGGAAAGGGAGTGGAAGAATGTGAAAATTACCTCACATAAAAGAGGCACAAAGAAAAGTTTTTAAAATAAAGGGGGAAATGGGAAGGCAGCAGGCAGCTGTTGAGCCTTGCTCTCATCAGAATTGGCTCAGAGGGAAAAATGTGTGTACTTCATCAGATACAGGTTCTATCTTAACCTGCAGAAAAGTAAGACGGGAAAAGAATAAGAAAAGTAGGTGCTGATAGAAGAAAAGGTGGATTAAAGAGACAGTGGTCAGAAGCAAAAGAGACTTTTGAGGTAGAACAGGGTAAAAAACAAAGCTGTTGAGTCACTTGAACTTGTTGTATCCAACCCTTCATAACCTCATTTTTAGGTTGTCTTGGCAAAGACACTGGAGTAATTTTCCATGTCTTTTTTCCAGTTCATTTTAGAGACAAGGAACTGAGGCAAAAAGGGTTAAGTAATGTAGCCAGTGTCACATAGCTAATAAGTGTTAGTGACCAGATCTGAACTCAGGAAAAATAGAATGGAGGAAAATACATAGTGATCATAACTATGAATATGAATGTAATGAATTCACCCATATAAGAGAGGCATGTTGCAGAAGAGATTAAAAATCGGAATTCAACAATATATTGTTTTCAAAGACACACCTAAAATATAGAGAAACACATAGAATAAAAATAAGGAGCTGGAGCTGAATCTGTTATGCTTCAGCTAAGGGAAAAATAGAAAAAAAGGAGTAGCAATCATGATTTCAGACAAAGAAAAATATACCTAATTTAAAAGGGTAAGCAAGAAAACAACATTTGGCGAAAAGGTACCATAAACAATGAAGTAACATCAATATTAATCATATGTTCACAAAATGGTATGGCATCCAGATTCTTAAAGGAAAAGTTAACTTAATTACAGGAGGAAATAATACAGCTATACTAGAGGGCGACCTCAATTTTACTCTTTTAGAACTAGGTAAGTCTGACTATAAAATAAACAAGAAAAAAGTTAAGGACATAAACAGAATCTTTGAAACATTAGCTATGGTAGACCTCTGAAGAAAATATAATGGAGGAAAAATAGGCTATCTAGGGGGGCGGAGCCAAGATGGCAGAATAGAAGCACAAATTTAGTGTAGGCTCCCCTCCAATCACTTCCAATACATGTAAAAATTACTCTAAACAAATTTTAGAGCTAAGAGAAACAAAGCTCCTACTGAAAAAAGCCTGTCAGGCCAATAGGAAGGCCCTATCACACCAGGCTGGGAGCCAAGCACAGTCCCATGTGAGCCACATGGTTCCAAGGCCCTGGGTGGCCCACAACCAGTGGCAAGCCTGAAGCAGACTTCAGGAGAGAGAATCACCAGCAGCTGTGGCAGTTTCAAGAATTATCAACCCATAAATGCCAAAAAGAAAGTAAAAGGTCAGTGTGGAACTTTGTGGGAACATGGGGACCAAGAACCTTGTCCAGCCCTTGAGTGCCATGTGAGCAGTGGGGGAGACCTGAGTTCAAATCCAGTCTCAGATACTTAACACTTACTAGCTGTGTCACCTTGCGCAAGTCACTTAACCACAATTGCCCTGCCTTTCCCCCTCCAAAAAAATTATTGAAAATAGGGAGGATCCTCCCCCCCCCACTACCACCACCAACCACTTTGTGAACCACTTTTCAAAACTACTTGCGTTGGGTTACTTGACCTGTGTTGGACTTTTGAGATATAGAATAAAACTATATGTGAGCATGTGTATAATTAATCATAGAGGCAATCTAAAAAGAATCAGACATGGAGTATTGCGATGAGTTATTGATTAACTACACTGTTTTTCCTAATATGTCAAACAGTTTAAAAATAAAAACAGAAACAGCATTCTGACAACGGTCTGGAGTGTTTGTTCTAAAAGGGAAAGAACACAAGGCACGGGTGGTGGGACCTTCCTGTGCCCTGGAAGTTGTCCCACCTTCTCAAAATCTTTCCAAACTCAGTGGAAGGGGGACTGTGTGCTCTTGGGAGTTTGTCAATATTTCACAAATGTCCTTGTCTGAATTAATTTCTGCCTGTCTAGAAGAGACAAAAGGGGAGAAAGAGAGGTTTCATTAGAAAGGAATTGGGGTTAGACAAGACATATTAAAAACATTCCAGATAATTAATTGGGTAGATCAAATCTAGGTCAGAAAAGAGAAGCTCAAAAATAAAAACTTCCAAAAATCAAGGGTAAAGAAATCATGAGAATCTCCAGTGAGGGAGATGCAGAAGTTGAAGGGAAAGGGGAAAGTGTCTAAGACGAAAGGCTTTATGTCCTTGATATGGAGAATGAGACAAGAGCATACTAATCTTCATTAAATCCATTTCTCAAAGTTGGTCTTGAAGAGTTGTCAAGCTCCAAGCATTTCTCTACTGACCAAAGGAGAACACGTGCTTATTTTGTATATAAAATTTGACAACCCTTCAACTAATTTTGTCTTAAATTGTAAATATGTTCTTTGTCACTCAAAGTTTTCATTGGACACATGACCTAATTTTGGCAAGCTCTGAATTAACACTTTACTTAAAGTATAATGATAGACAATGTGTAGTACTTGAATTTGAGAGGACTTGGGTTCAAATTCTAGTTCAGACACTTACTTGTTGTGTTAACTTCAGCAAACCACTTAACACTTCTCAGTAGCATGACCTGTGAGGTAAAATAGGGATAATAATAGCACCTCCTCCTAAGATTGTCTCAAGGATCAAATAAAATGACAGTGTCTTCAAGCCTTAAATAGTAGCTATAAATATTAGGACACATAGCAGCTACATTTTCCCCACTGTCCACCTGCCTCAATAGCCAGTGATGACATTTCCTTTTTTTTTTTTTTGCTTTTTTTTCTGGAGGGCAGTTGGGGTTAAGTGACTTTCCCAAGGTCACATGGTTAGTTTTTTGTGTTAAGTATCTGAGGCTGGATTTGAACTCAGATCCTCCTGACTCCAGGGCCGGTGCTCTATTCACTGTGCCACCAAGCCACCCCGATCACATTTCAATTGTCCCTCCTCTCCTTTGATTTCAGTTAAGACTGCTCCCTGATTTAAAAGTAAGGTAAGTAAAGTAAAGAGAATAGGTAAATCATGCCTCAGAAATTTCTCAACTGTTTATTCCTGGGAAAGCTCCTTACTCTCTCTGAGCCTCTAAAGCCAAGCACAAGCAGCTTTCCAGAGAACTTCTGCTGTGAACAGCTTTCAAGGTTCTGATTACACATTATAGCGAACTCTCCATTCAGTAACAGACTAAGAAAAAACATTCACAGAAAATCAAAATACAGCATTCACAATGTTACAACTTATCACTAAAATGGCAACATAGTTTTCACCAAAGTGGTCACAGAGTTTTGAACAAAATACATACATTTAGTAACTCAATCATTTAGTACCTCCTTAATTCAATCATCCTTAAGGAAGCAAGCCTAATTAATTGACACAAAGTACAAAGGTCAAAGTCCTCTACCCCTAGGTTACAATCAAGTTACAATATCATCAGTCACTACTAAATACCCTCTTAAGAGATAGAGGAAAGTATAAAGGCCAGCCACCCCTCTGTCACAATTAAATTACCATGTCATCAGTCATTACTAAGTACCCCCTTCAGGGGTAGTGGATAGTACAAAGGCCATTCATCCCTAGGTCACAAGTTACAATCTCATCACTCAGCATTAAATGCTCAAGGAGAGCTCTTTTCCTCTTGACTCGAGGTGGGCTCTCAGCTTTCATGGTTCCTCTTGCGTGGTCCTAGCTCCTGCTTAAATCTAATGAACTAGCACCTGATTTCAAAGGCATACAGCTGCCATTTCCTGGTCCGGCTGTCTGTGCAGTTCATGCTCTATATTGAAGACCATGGTGTCCAGACCACAGCCACAGTCACACTTCCTCAGTTCTTAGCAGCTCTGACTGGCCTTCAGAAATCCTCAGGATCCTGGAAGTTTTCTTTCTCTTAGCAATTCTGGCTCCCTGCAGTTCTCTCTGTCTCTCTCTGTCTCTCTGTCTCTGTTTCTGTCTCTGTCTCTCTCTCTCTCTTTTTCTCTCTCTGTCTGTCTCTCTCTATCTCTCTGTCTCTGTCTCTCTCTATCTCTCTGTCTCTGTCTCTCTGTCTCTGTCTCTCTGTCTGTCTCTCTGTCTCTCTGTCTCTCTCTGTCTCTCTCCCTCTCTCTCTGTCTCTCTGTCTCCATCTCTCTCTGTCTCTGTCTCTCTCTGTCTCTGTCTCTCTTTCTCTCTCTCTCTCTCTCTCTCTCTCTCTCTCTCTCTCTCTCTCTCTCTCTCTCTCCAGCAGTAGCTCCTCAGCCTCCATGATGCTTGCCCCCAGAAGTTCTGGCCTCTCTCAGCTTGGGCTTTTTCTTGTATATGTTATTTGCTCCTCCCTGTTCAGCCCCTTCCTGTTACATCAACAAGTCCATCCCACTGTAGGATTCACAAATTCTGGGTTTTAATACTTAACTTGAAACTAATTGCTAACTACCTATTAACTAGTCAATACAAGGGCAGGGAGAATCTTTAAATTCCTTTTACCTTTAGAGAGCCTAAGTCTCCTCATCTGCAAAATGTAAACAATATTAGTTACTTATGAGGTTATTGTAAGAATCAGATGAGATATTTTTGCACAGTATTTGGTGTATTTTAAAATGAGCTGTTTACAGGCCTGTGGCATCAGCAATTTTCATTCAGCTGTATTCACTCTGACCCTCCCCATTTGCTCTTCCTCTTTTTCGGTAATACTCTGATGCAGCACTGCAACTTTATGAAACCTTTGTATGAAAACAAAAAGACTGCAAAGTCATGCTTTCAAAAGAAATAATTCATTGCAGGTTTATTATGCAAATTTAAACTTCAGAAGCAAGTTGAGCAATATGAGGGAATTTTCACGATAATTATATTCATAGTATTAAAGTGTTGTGGGCTTTATTGTACATTTGGAGCCAGTGTCATCAGCCAATAATGTGACACATTATAAACATGACAATAATTTTGAATTTCTTTCCCTTTTTTGGTAGGCCACCTGTGATTGGTTGTGGAATAAGGACTTTCTTCATGTCAGGCCATTGTTTTAATCAAAGTGAAGCAATATCCATTCAGGGATTTCATCAGTTGCATCACAGAACATGGATGATGGTGATGATGATGATAATGATGATGATGATGAAGTTGTATACATCAATCCATTTTGAGTCCTTTTAAATTGTAGTGCCAATATTTACAAATAAAAAGAAAAATTAAGAATGGAAGCAAGATCATTTTGCTAACGTTGGAGCTCTTTTATTACCAAATCTGCCTGTTAATTTTAGAACTGTACAACTGCTCTGATTAAACTATTTAACAAACAAAGAAATAAAATAAAACAAAACAAAACAAAATAAAATATAAAATAAAATGAGCCGTTAAAGAAATGTGAGCCATTTTTCTTCCCAGAAGGGGTGGGTGAGGAAGGAAGAAGGGAAAGGATCTGGAAATCAAAGTTTTAAAAACAAATGTTTAAAAAGGTATTTTTTACATGAAACTGAGAAATAAGATATACAGGCACTTGGGTATAGAAATCCATCCTGCCCTACTAGAAAGTTAGAGGGGATGATGGGGAAGGATATAAGAGAGAGCAGATTGGGGGAAGGGGTGTTCAGTAGGCTCATTATCTTGAGGCAGGGGTAGGGGAAAAACAGGGAGGAAATTTGTAACTCAAAATCTTGGGGAAATGAAGGTTGAAAATTAATATTTTTTTAAAATGTGAGCCATAATAAAATGAAACCCTGGCCACCCTCAGGTTTCCATGAGTTAAAAGAGTGCATATCAAAATGCTTCCACTAACTCTCCACCATTCAATTTCTCTGTTCTCTCCTTCCATTTTAAAGTTTTAAAGTAATTCCATGTCATTTGATCTCTTTACAACATTAAGAATAAGAGCTCATATTGCTATAATATTTTATGGTTTCCAAAGTGCTTTCTTCATACTTCTCTGAAGTGAGTAGTGCAAGTTATCATGATACCCATCTTACAGATATAGGTGGGAAAATTGAGGCTCAGAGAGGCAACTTGATTTTTCTCTAGGTCACCAGAATATTGTCTCTAATATTAAGTCTCTAAACTAGGATTCAAGTTCTTTCCTAATTCCAAGAAAGCAGGGTTTTCCTCCATAAGGGAAAACAAAAATGCATATTTCTTAGAAAGTTTTAATTCTGAGGCAGAGGCAAGATGGCAGCAAAGAAACAGAAGAACTCCATGAGCTCTCCTCAATACCACCTCAAATACCAATAAAATATGACTATAAACAAATTTTAGAGCTCCAGACTCCACAAAAATGATGGAGTAACAAAGCTTCCACTGAAGGTAGCCTGGCAAGCGGTCATCACAGCACTGGAAGCAGAGCCCAACCCCATGTGGTTTCAGCCCCAGGGCATCCAGGAGAAGCTGTGGCTATAGCATTCAAGAGAGTGAATCATCATCAGCTGTGGCAGTTTCCAGAATTACCAACCCACAATAGCTAAGGACTAAGGGGAAAGGTCAGTGAAACTCGGTTAAATTTGGGGGAGATGGTCTGGCCAAACTGCCTCCAGAGTTAGCAGCAGTCTGGAGTGGTGGCCCTGAAGCCACCTCCAGAAGCTCCTGGCATGCAGATTGTAGGGGGACCAAGAAATTATTAGGAGGCTAAGTGCTCTTGCCTTGAGCTGCCTGGATAGGGATTACAGTCTTGAGTGGTGGTCCTGAGCTATGTTTTCAGTGAGCCAAAGCTGGAGGGGGCTGCAGAGACTGTGGCCTCCTAATAGCTCTGGCAGCTGCAAAAACCCCAGTGATTTGGGACAGATCTCTCCCCTCTGAAAGCAGAGTTTTATTACTGAGCCCAAAATAATTGACTGACAACATGAGCATGCAAAAGAAGCAAATCAAACTTTAGATTCCTTTCCGGGGGACAAAGAGGACCAAAGCATGGAATGGAAGGAAGACAACATTGTCAGAAATCCCACACCAAAAACTTCCAAGAAAAATACAAAGTGGATAGAGGCCAGAGAGGAGCTTTAAAAGGATTTTTAAAACCAAATAAGAGAAGTAGAAAAAAAATTGGAGAGAGAAACGAGAATGATGCAAGAAAATCATGGTGAGAGAGTCAACAACCTGACTGAAGATAATAACATCTTAAAAAATAGATTAACTCAAATGGCAAAAGAGGCCCAAAAAGCCAATGAGGAGAAGAATACCTTAAAAAGTCAAATTTGCCAGACAGAAAAAGAATCTCAAAAACTCACTGAAGAGAATGATTCCTTTAGAATTAGAGTGGAGCAAATGGAGGCAAATGACATTATGAGAAATCAAGATACTATTAAACAGATCCAAATAAATGAAAAATAGAAGACAATGTGAACTATCTCCTTGAAAAAACTCTGACCTGGAAAATAGATCCAGGAGAGATAGTTTTAAAATTATTGAACTACCTGAAAGCCATGACCAAAAAAAGAACCTAGAAATCATCCCTCAAGAAATTCTGAAGGAAAATTGTCCATATATCTTAGAACCAGAGGGCAAAATAGAACTTGAAAGAATTCACTAATCACCTCTTGAATAAAGATCCCCAAAAGAAAACTCCTAGGAATGTTATAGCCAGGTGTAGAGTTCCCAGATCAAGAAGCAAATATTACAAAATGCCAAGAAGAAACAATTTGAATAATACTGTGGAAACACAATCAGGATAACCCAGGATCTAGCAGCTTCTACATTAAGGGACTAAAGGGCCTAAAATATGATATTCCAGAGATCAAGGGAGCTAGGATTAAAATCAAGAATCACCTACCCAGCAAAAGTGAGTATAATGTTTCAGGGGAAAATATGGTCATTCAGTGAGGTGGAGGACTTTCAAGCACTCTTCTGGAAAAAACCAGAACTGAACAGTAAATTTGACATTCAAGCACAAGAAGCATGAGAAGGTAAACATAGAAAAGAAATCATAAGGAACTTTTCAAAGTTGAACTATTTACATGCCAACATGGAAAAATGAGATTTGTAACTTGTGAAACTTTTATCACTATGAGGATAGATGAAGGGAATATAAATGTGTATATATATGTATGTATGTATACATGTATGTATGTATGTATGTGCGTATACATACACATATGTCTATATAGGAGAGTACATATGCATATGTATACATATGTGAGTGCAGATATTTATGTGTATGCAGACAGAGGGCATAGGATCAATTGAATAGGAAGAGATGATATTTCAAAAGGTATAATTAAGAGGTGGGAGAAGAATAGAATGACAGGAGACAGGGAGAGACAAAATGGGGTTAATCATCTCATATATGAGGCAAGGAATAACTGTTACAATGGAGGGGAAAAACAGGAAGACAAAAGGAAATGGATCACCTTACTCTCATTTAATTTGGCTTAGGGAGGAAATGATATACACTCTAAAGTGGGTATCCTGCCCTACTCCTGTAGGGGGGATCTGAACGAGAGGGGGGAAGATGGAAGGGAGGCAGGGTAGGGGGGAGGGATGTTAGAAATACACTTCAGTAAAGGGACAGGAACAAAGTAGAGAATAGAAAAAGGAGGGGGGTAGGATAGGAAGGAGGGAAATATAGTCAGTGTTACAAAATATGTTCATTGTGGAGATGTTCTGTATAACTACACATGTATGCCCTGTATTGAATTATCTGACTTTACAGTGAGAGTAGGTGACAAAGGAGGAATGGAAAGAATTTATAATTTAAAGTTCTAAAATCAAATGATAAACATATATAGTTGTTATCATTATCATTATTATCATTATTATTTACATGCAACTGGGAAATAAGATATACAGGCATTGGGGTAAGTAGATCCATCTTGCCCTACCAGAAAGTCAGAGGGGCGATAGGTGAGGATATAGGAGAGAGCAGATTGGGGGAGGGGGTGTACAGTGGAATTGCTATTTTGGGGTGGTGGGTAGGGGAAAGACGGAGAGAAAATTTGTAATTCAAAATCTCGTGGAAATCAATGATATGAACCAAAAAAATAATTAATTAAATAATTATATTTTTTTAGAGTTGTAATTCTCCCTAAGTCTTTCAGGTTTAAAAATAAGACTGATTCTGAAGAGTTTGAGCTAGTATAATACAATGTAAAGCATTATCACTCTGGAGTTTGAAGATTTGTCTAGTCAATAGCTATTCAGCACTTACTGGGGGCACATGTACCGGTCTAAGCATCTGGAATACAACTACAAGGAGAAAGAAAGCCAGTCCCTGTCCTCAAGGTGCTTACATTCCAAAAAGGGAGTAAGGAGGGAATACAATACCCAAAATAAGTTTGGAATGTGGGGTCAAAGAAGGATTGGGTTCCAGGAGGCATCTTGTGTTGTGATTTTAATTTTAGCGTTCTCTCCTCCATTCATGCAGCTTCCCAATAGAAAATTCTGGGACATAACTTCATGTTTTCTGACACTAAATCTGGAACTATTTCCATTACAAAATACTTCCTATAAGACAGCTATTCTGGCAGCAGTTGACCATTCCTAGTTCAACCAATGGCGATATGTAATGTGGGCAAAACACTTCCCTGGCTGCAGCTTTTCCCCTTGAGAAGTAGGGTTTCTGCTGTTATCAAATAAAATACTAGCCTATGTCCTCCTGTAGCTGTTGGCAGGAAAAATGATATAGACTCATAGACTTAGATTTTTATAGCTGAAAGGGATGTTAAAGGACATCTCGTCAAGCTATCTGAGCGGCAAGTATCAAAAGCATCTCTATATTAAGTCTAGTTAGGGAACAAGGGCAGCATGATTCCCTGGCATAAAAGAAAATGTTACTGACAAGATAAAAAGCAAAGAAAACTTTAACCTTGCCAGTAGATTTCATAAGTATGCAATCTGTCTTCAATCTATAGTACTCCTGTTTCAGTCTGACTAAAGAGTGCTGGATTTTTAATCTCAGACATAGATTTCAATACTCTGTTCTGCTTGCTTGTTACCTGTGACCTACAATAAGAGACCTAATATTTATGGGCTCCCACATTTACATCTGAGCCAGGTCCAGAGTCAGAAAGACTCCATTTCCTGAGTTCAAATCCAGCCTCAGACACTTACTAGCTGTGTGACCCTGGGCAAGTCACTCAATCTTATTCATCATAGTTTCTTCATCTACAAAACAAGTAGGAAAAGGAAATGGCAAACCACTTTGATATCTTCGCCGAGAAAACCACAAATGAGTTCAGAAAGAGTTGGAAATGACTAAACATCTACAAGTACGAGTCTATCCTCAATGACCTTGAATGTCCTACCAGATCTAAAGCTAGGCTCCTATAATCTTCTTCCAACTTTCCTCTACTCCAGTATGGACACTAACCCATTCATTTCACAGATGTGGAAATGGAGACACAACAAATATGATTTGCTCAATTAGGCTGCAAATATAGAAGAGAAGTGAGATTTCTTCTTAGCACTTTCAGATCTTATTATTTCAGCCAAATAATCAGAAAGGGTTTGTTCTAACATTATGTGCTTGTTTAGATTAGTTCTCAAAGCCTGGCTTCCATCTAGCATTCTAGACTTATTACAAAGCTACCATGCCCTCTGGCCTTTTCCAGTTGCAAATTTACTGGCTATTTCTAATCCACACATGTACTTCCTTGACTGCATGAATTTCACTACTGCCCTGAGATGGATTATTGGAAGGTACAGAGGTTTAGTACTCTCTGCAATCATGTTAATTAGCTAAGGTTTTTATTCAGGTCTCCAAAGTCAAGGAAAACTCTTTCGCCTGAAAATGAACCCATGTCTCTCTTGAATATGCTTTTTTAATTAATGTTCCATTAACTAGCTGACAATAACTTGTGGACTAAATTAGCAGAGTTGAATGTAATTAAACATTTATTAAGTAGCCTATTACAATTATGGTCTAACTCCTTTTTCCAGGGTTTGGGGGCAAGAGGGATGGATGGCAGTAAAGGTGAATGGACTGGCAGAGAAACAGGCTTCCATCATACACTTCTCATTTCCTTCACTTGGTACTTACTTTAATTAATAGAAGGTTAAAATGGTGGAGTCATTGTCAGTTTATTGGATTTTAAAGCACAGGGTCCAGGGGCTGTTTGTTCATTATTATAGTACTTATTAAAATGCTTTAATGACATTCCTTTGAGGAACAAGGACTCAGCAAAGGATTGAATCATACACAGTACCAATGACCTGAGAAGCAAATATTCATATTAAAGATGGAAACTCTGGCCTAGAAATCAGGATTCTGGAAATGAATCATACCTATGCCAGCCTTGATGACTGATTCTCAACAATCAGAGAACATTAGGGCTGAAATGGTCTTTTTTGAGATCATCCAGTCGATTCTTTAAATTTACTAATAGGAAACTGGGTAAAATTATAGTATGTTTTAATTTAGAGCTAGAAGGAATCTTCAAGGTCACCCTTCTCAATGGTCTTATTTACATCTGAGAAAAATGAGGTGGAGTGATTTGCAGTCACACAGCTTGTAAATCATATAGATAGGATTTGCACTAAGTTCATGCCCAGTATTTGCCCCATGATAACACGTTCTCATTTCTCAAAACATAGTGGATTAACCAAACTGTTCACTTTGTTCAATCTTAAATTCCTATTATGTGATGACATACAGAGAGAGCTGGACTTAAAGCCGAGAAGGTCCAGGTTCAAGTTCTGCTTATGGTACACATTGGCTATGTGACAAGTCACTTATAACCTCTCAATGCTCTGTAAGTTGCAGAGAAGGTGGCAGCCTGTATTGATTGGGGAAGATCCTCCCTTGAAATCCCCCATACTACTGAAATAGCAGGTACAGATAGTAACCTTATACCTATTTATATGCATCAGACACTAAGCTAAGCACCTCGGATGAAAAGACAAAAATAATCCACTGGCATCAAGGAATCTATTGTGCATATAAGCATACACATAAGTACACAAAAAGATAAAAACAAAGTCGTTTTTTTCGGTTTTTTTGGTTTTTTTTTTTTGGAGGGCAGTTGGGGTTAAGTGACTTGCCCAAAGTCACACGGTAGTTTTTGTGTTAAGTGTCTGAGGCCGGATTTGAACTCAGGTACTCCTGACTCCAGGGCTGGTGCTCTATTCACTGCACCACCTAGCCGCCCCCAAAGTCATTTTTTGAGACATAAGCAGCTGCTGTGCCCAGGAAAAACATCATGAATTAGGTGTTTGTTGACTGAAATAAAGATGTCCAACCTCTCTCTGTGCCACAAAGCCCCGATATATCTGGAATGGTTGCTCCCTGGTCATCGTTCTGTCATGGCTTGCCAGGGTCATGAATTGCACAATAGACATCTTTATGTATCTTCTTATTCTGTTATGCCTAAATATATCTACCTATTAGCAAGGTAAAGTAAGCTAGCTTGGAAAAACGGATTAAATCTCATCTTCCTCTTGGACTTCATAGTCAGAAAGGGATTTCCCCATCTTCCCCCACCTTCTTAGGCTCCTGCCTTGTCCCTACTCTCAATATTAGTCATGTGTAAGAACTAGATTCCCTGCCCCTCACTGGCACGTGGCAATAACTCTGCTCATGCCCAGTTCAAGCACCAATTCAGTTAAATTCAATTCAACAAGTATTGTTAAGTGCACTGATGTGGCAGACCCCATTCTAGGCACTAAGATCATAGAGAAAAAAATAAAAAATAAATTTATGTTTTCAAGGAGCTTGTGTTGTCCTTGGAGGAGGAAGAAGAAGTAACATGAACCCATATGCTGCAGCTGTTCATTTTTTCTATCATGTCTGACTCTTCATGACCCTGTTTGGGGTTTTCTCAGCAGAGATACTGAGTGGTTTGCCATTTCCTCCTCTAGCTCATTTTACAGATGAGGAAAGTAAGGCAAACAGGGTTAAGTGACTTGCCCAGAGTCACACAGCTAATAAGCGTCTGAGGCCAGATTTGAACTCAGAGAGATGAGTCTTCTATAAACTGTGCCACCTAGCTGCCTCCAACACATGGGTAAATAAAACAATTATTTGGAACGGTGAAAAGCATTAACAAATTGATGGATCAGAAAAAGGCTTCACGTAGGAAGTAGCACCTATGTTGGTTTTTGATGGAAGAGAAAGATTCTTCAATCAATCAATATTTAGTGAACATCTATTATGTGTCAGATAGTATTCTACTATACTAAGTGCTTCAAAGAAGCCATCTTTCCATTGTCCTGGTAATGGCATAGTGGTTGTTCCATTTACCTTCAAGTTTCTTGTATTTGCCTAGTCTTTGTTGACTTGGCATTTCTGTGATTTCTTCGGAGATTGCACCCCTTCTCTTGGTGCCCAACTAGTCCTTTTGAGTTTTCCCTTCAAGTCCCAAACCTTAGAGTTCAGGCCTTGGAGTCAGGAAGACCCGAGTCTAAATCTGATCTGGGACACTTACCAACTAAGTGTTGGTATATGATACTGGGCAACTATAAGATCATGGGCAAGTCATGTGGCTTCTGTCTGCTTCAGTTTGCTTAACTATAAAATGGGATGATAACAGGAACTACCTCCCAGAACTGTTGTGAGGAGCAAATGAAATAATATTTTAAGAGTTTTTCAGATCTTACCACATTATTAAATGCTAGTTGTATATTATTATTACTACAATTAGAACTGTTACGAGAATTGAGATGATGACATGTGTAAAATCAATATGTACAACACTTTGCAAATCTTAAAGGGTTGTATTTATGGGGTTTTGCTACATGCTGTTATGTAATTACTTGTGATAAAATATTTGCTAAAAATAATGAGACCATTTCTAAATAATATTGTAGCTATGTTATACAATGGGGTAAAACGAATACTAAGGCAACCTGACTATTCTATCTGTTGGATTTCTGACAAGTCACTTAACTTATTAGTGCCCCTAGCAACTCTATGAATGCTTTATCAGCATAGATGGAAAGAGGTACCTATCTTAGGAGTCTCCTATACTAATATAATTATCTATATATGAACCAAAAACAGAATAACAAAATGAGACCCGCCCTTGGACCATTGTCCAAATAGGTCAAATCTAGTAAGCCATTGTCCAAACCCCAATCCCTGCTCTTTTGTTCTGGCAAATTTTAACCCTTTAGCTACCTCAACACTGTGCATCTGGGAATAATTAAAATGTCTACTTGATCAGACTTGTAGTGTTTTGACATCGAGTTGAAAAGTGTATTTGATCAGTCAAAGGAGTGTGTGTTCATGTGCAAACTGTGTTGTGTGACCCACATTCAATACCCTAAGGACCTAGTAGATGAAAAATTTAATGGAAGCATATTGACTTTGGAATCAAAGGGCCAAAATAAAAACCACATGTCTCCTACTTACTGTTTTGTAAACTTGTACAAGTCACTTTGGTTTTCAGACCCTCAATTTCTCCTTGTAAAATGATGCACTTGGGCTAGATGATGTTGAAAGTCACTTCTGGATCAAAATCCTCTCTTCAGATTGAACATCACTTCCTCAATTCCAGTCTGAACTTTCCACAAGTAAAGATCAAAGTAAATCAATCACTTCATTACACATAGTAGTCCAGGTAACTATGTAGTTTAGTGAAAATAGAACTGCGCCTGAAGTCAGAAAAACTTGGGTTCAAATCTGTTTTCAGACCCTTATTTGCCTTGTGATGTTGGCAAATCACTTCATAAGCTCATTTTCCTTCAGTTTCTTCAATTATAAAAATGGGAATAATATGAGCACCAACCTCCCAGGGTTGTTGTAAGGATAAAATGAGTTAAAATTTATAAAGCTCTTATCAGAGTGTTTAGTAAATAGTAGGCTCTATATTAATGCTACTTATTGTTATCATTTATTCTTGTTGTCATTATTATTTTCCGGAGGTCAGCTGATACATATTACCCTTAACTATGAAAATCCTCCATCATGTCTGCCCTTCATATAGAGGAAAAGGATTGGACTAGATAAGTAGAACTTGGGAAGCAGTCAATTTCAAACTTTTCTCAACAGATTGTTCCATTTGTTAGACATAGATAAGGTTTTGGCCTTACTCTACTGAAAGGGAACCCAAAGAGGGTTAGGGCTGCCTGAGACCCCAAAATACCAACATGCTGGGTCCTTCAGAAAGAATTCCATTCAAGTCTTCTCAGCCAAAGAAAAAGTAAAGTTTATTGAAAGTTCAATTATGCCATATAGGGTGCTAGGCCATTTCACGGCGCTCTCACAGAGCAAGTCTCTGCTAAGCTATTCTATGGCGCTCTCACACCACATGGAGGGAAGATGGGGTTCTATATACAATATGGTTGTGGGAGGAATCTAGGAGTGGTACAGAGGAGGAGATTGGAGAGGGTCTTCAGGAGCAGTCAGATGAAGCCAGACTCCAGTAATGAGTGGTTAAAGGTGGGAAGTTGCTGGAGGCTACCTGGAGACCTTAGACAATGGTGGACCAGGCCAGTTCAAGGGTGGGAACAGAAACATTAAGGGTGGGAAACTATTGGAATAAAGGGAGGCTAAAGACAGAATAAAGGGGGGCTAAAGACTTGGGCAGAGCCACAATTTAAGGCCCATGACCTCAGGCAAATGTCTTCCCTGGGAAGGTTTACTTTCCCAGAGCCTGTACTTCAAAGATTCAAGGAGGGTCCCAGAGCCTACACCTCATCACTACCATAAGAAAGGTGTTGTCAGGGTTAACTAATTGGGATGTAACTGTATAACATTTGTAATGAAAATAGGTAATATATCACTACTCAGAAATCATTTTCTTGATCAATAAATGTTTCAGTATTAATCATTTTCATGGATTAAAGTATTGATCCATATCCATGATACTCAGGTCATATTTATTTGTGATGAGTTCGGTTTTTGGTCAGACTATTAATCAGTTAAGCATGACAAGAGTAGTTACCAACAATTTCTAGTAGGAGACCCCTGCCAAAAAATTAAGCAGCCTCCTAGTGATAGTAGTGATATGATTAGTATTGATTGATTGAGAAAGAACATGACCAAAAATGAATCTCTTACAGTAACTCTCTGGTCCAACAATGATCTCTATTTTTGAGGTTGGGAACCACCAGGCAATAATACGATTTCATATTATTTACGAATCAGAAGACTGGTTGAAGGTCATCTATTCCAATTTTTCATCTATATACAAATTTTTAATTTTGTATTACAAACAGATCTCTGGTGAATGATCATACAAACTCTTCTGGAACATGCATTTCTTAATTGTTTGAACCATTGAAATGCTGAATTTCTGGTCATTTATTTTCATGATCCTTTGATTTTGGGTAAAGAGAGTTTAGTTCAGTGAAAGTAGCACTGTCCCTGAAGGGAGAGGACCTTCATCCCCATTCAGGGATAAGGGGATGCTTGACAACAATTACCAGTTTAATGGCAAGTGTCCTTTTATCTTTCTCCATTCGTTCTGAGACCAACTCGATTTTTCCCTCATACCTTCTTCCAGTTCTTTTAAAGGACAGTGCTCCTTTTACACCAGGATCTTTTGGGCAGTGGACAATGGGATTCTGAGAGGGCTGAGTTCCATTTAACAATAAGACACTTTCACCCAAGAGAAATGTATTTAATGAGGACTAGCAAGCACATGGATTTGGCAGAAATCTTCTAGCTCAGCAGAAATATATAAATCCATCAAACTGACTTTTATAAATTGCAACAATAATTCTTAACAGTAACCCTAAAGATACAAGATGCAAGCATTCCTGTAAATAGAATGGAATTGGATTACTGTAATTGCCTGCCAAACAGGACCCAAAAGGGAAATGAGGGAGGGAGATTCTATGGCACGGTGAAAAGAGTGCTGAACTGGGAGCTAGGGGATGTGAGTTTTTATTATGGCCGTCTTGGGAATTTAATATTTGTGCCGTCTTGGGAAAGTCTTTTCATTTCCATGAGCCTGGGCGGTCTCATCTACAAAATAAGAAGGCTAAATTAATGTCCTCTAAAGGTTGTTCTGGCTCAAGGTAGAGGATCCTCTGTATAGATCTACTTGGGCTAGGTGCAAAGAAAGGGGAAACTGTGCTGAAAAGAAGGTGGAGGAGCAGCATCCTCAGGAGACTGCTGTATGTGTGTGTCTGTCTTTACAAACATGCATTCAATTTCTAGTCTAGTCAAGTTGATGTTTAGGGGTGCTGAGACCCTGAATTCAAGCACAAACAATGAATGAGTTCTGCCTAGAATGAATTCAACCCAAGTCTTCTTTCAGTCAAAGACAAGGCTTATTAGAACACAGGTCAAGGGAGATTCTAAAACTCCACCCTATTGTGTGACCCTTGTATTGACAAGCAGGCCAGACTGAATCTGAGCCATTGGCTAGACTCTTAAAGAATCTGAGCAATTTAATGAGGGGTGAGATGGACCTTATACACAGAAAGACTGTGGGAAGGATCTAGGAGTGACCAAGTAGTCTGTGGTGAGTGGAAGGTAACAGAGAAGGACATGGAAGGGTTGGGTGCCCCAGAAGAATGCCAGGGTCCTGGTCAGGGTCTAGATAGAATTAAGGAGTGGTGATCTAGGGTGGGGCCAGGTGCAGACAATGAGGGCTGGACTGGGTTAGAGGTAACAGAGAATTGAAGGCTAGGACAGAGTCAAAACCACTTTGCCAGGATTGTTGAAAGGATCAATTAACAATGCCTCAGGGGAACACCAGGCATCTGAGTTGGGGGGGGGGGAGGTTGAGGGCCCATTTCCATCAAAGTCACTTGCTAGGGTCTCCATGACTGCTAATATATGATTCTGTGTGAGATGAAAGATTTCAGAGTCTGAATCTGAGATCAGAAAAGGTCTTCATTCTTTCTCATGAAAAAGGACTTTGCCCTTGTCGTTCAAATGGCATCTGCCAGGGAGAGAGCAACAGGTAGAAGCAAGCCCATGATTATGTGACCTAATGCAGAAACCCAACCCCCCAACTGGCCTTCACTCCCATTGGTAGGGAGGCTGGCCCACAACCTAAGTGCAGAAATCTATCTCTGAGACAAAGGACCGAGAAACTTGTGGGTGTCCAATGCAAGGCCAGGAAAGCAGTTTTATCTTTATTTGGCATATTTTGTGCTGAGGTGGTACTGGAGAGGGTCTCCATTGCTCTAAGTCTCAGATTCCTGTAAGGTGAGGTGACCTCTAAATTTAGGCCTAGTGAATACTGAAGCCACTCTAGATTTGATTTTTCAGAATGGGGAAACTTCACTGCAAGTTATCCCTCACAATTCCAATAACAAGCAGCTGCATCAGACTGTCTGTATTATAATCTATGCCAGATTGGAAGACCAATGAAGATGCCCTGACTACTTTGCAAGGGAAAAATCAGTTTTGAGTCAAGAAACTACAACTCTGTTTAAAAAAAAATTGACTCCTCAGTATAGTTACATATTTGGTACTGGGTTCCACCTGGATTCAAGTGTAAAAGGATTAAATTATTATTTCTTCTGCCAAATCATCACCAGACCAAACATCTGGAAGACAATTTGACTATCATTTGATAATGAAAATATAATCAAGGAAGACTGAGCAGGCAGGCTTCTCATTGTACTCTCTTCTCCACATAGGATCCTATTTCATTGTCGGGATAATGGTGAGAGTCAATGTAATATGTTTTATTCCTCCTGTCCAATGTGTTTATTTCCATGTAAGATTCAGTGGGAATGGTGAATAGAGAAATTACTTCAATGTCAGAAAGATGTTGGTTCAAGCCTTATCTTGGATACATATTGGCAGTGTGATCCTGGATGAGTCATTTATCCTCTATTCTCCATGAACCTCTCTGAGTTTATAAACTATATAAGAGATACTGAGTTTTACTAGAGAGAATTTTCTCATCAGAAGTTCCTTGTACCAAACAGAACACAAGTCCATTCATTTTAAAGTATTAGCAAAATTACTAGCATTGGTTTCTTATCCTACTAATAGACTACAATCTCCAGACTGTAATCTCACAGAGAACATAGATTTTGTATCTCCCCCTATACCTAGTGATCTATATATGTGAATGCATATATTGATTCATCAATGTGGAGAACTTATGATGTTGAAACTCTTCCACCAAGAGAAATAAACAACCTATGTACATCTCACTAAACTGGTCCAATACTTGAGCAAGGGTCACATAGCTAGTACATGTCAGAGACAGGAGCACTGAATTCACTACCCTGAAAGAAGACTTTGGAGTGCTTTGTGTGAGCTGGTTGAATTGAATTAAACTAAAAAAAATCATCCTCATATTCAACCCAAATCTACCTTGTAGTTAATCCTGCCCAATTGAGTGCCTTCTGGTATCCTACTGAAGATGTTCTTTGTTCCACATGACAGACCTTTGCATGAGAAATCTATGATCATATCCTGCCACTCACAGAAGTTTTCTTGAGAATATTAAATGAAGTTAGAGGAAAATGGGAAACCTTATTATAGGATCTTAGAATTTAGAGCTTGTTTAGAGATTATTTAATCCAATCCCCTTATTTTATATGATGAAACTGAGGCATGAGGAGGAAAAGTGACTTGTCCAACGTCATAAACATGAACTTCAGAAACAGCATTGAACTTAGGTGTTCTTCCTCCAGAGCCAGTAGTCTTTCAAGTGTACCGTATTCGAATTAAAATACTATCCATTGAAAATGAAAGAGGTATGGGAAGAAACAGTCCTATAAATAAGACTTCAATATTTCAATGGTTCCTTTACCAGATCATTATGGATGTTCCTCTCATCAGTGCTGGCTGCAACTATCCCATACAGTCTCACTCTATTTGAACCTTATTACCCATATCATCCTCTTATAAAAATAATTTCACTTCTATTATTTGTTATTTCTATGAACTTGACTCTGGATAAATCCTTTTCCTTTTTCCTACCCATAAAACAACCTCTTACAACAAAGATTAAAACTGAAAGAAAAAATAAACAAAATTTAGCTAAATTAATCAATACATTGACTCAGTTGCACAGTATATGAATCTATAGCCTCTTCCTCTCCCACACATCCATGTCACTCTGTGTGATGGATATCACCATTGCATTGGATATCTTCCCTTACTATTTTTTAAACATTCAAGAGAAAACAGTGCATAGCCAATAACAGCAAAGAAAAGAGAAAGAATTAGTGATAGGTGCAACACATGACCTAGCCCAATATTCTCCTGGTGAACCTTTGGGTCATAACTTTCTTTTGTACCATAGAACAACCATTTCTTGAATATAGGCAGGTGTGGTAATTGGTTCTCAAAAGTAGGAATTCAAATAATGTGACCACTTCAAAGACAATCTTTATTTGAACTAATCAGAACCTATCTACTCAGGTTATTTCCTTAACTCTCCTTTTTGACTTGGAGATTGAGGAAAGGATGAAACAATGAGAAGTAAGAACACATTCATGACAGACTCTTCTACTAATTCCATGATAGAGAGAGCATGTTGAATTTGAAGTCAGAGAATCTTGTAAGGAATATGCTTGAGTCCTGTATTAGGAGTCAGATGGCATAGGCTTACATCTCAGCTCTGTGACTACTTGTGTGATTTTGGGCAAATCTAGCATTCACTTTCATCACCAATAAAATGAGGAGGCTGGATGAGTAACCCATTAACTTCCTCTCCAGATACAATCTTACATAAAAAGGACCAAGATGTGAATAAGGAAAGACTGGATGTGACTTAAAGAAAACGGGCATTGAATTAAAAAAAAAAAATCCTAGGTGGGCTGTCATTAGGGACTGAAAATTTTATAATTCCAAAAATTATTACTTTCTTAAGTATACTCCATATGAGATGTGGAATATGATTACAATAACCTTCTTGTATTAGTAACTTGTGATGGGCAAGTAAGGCACGTTAATTACAGGATTCAAATTATAGCTTTTAATAGGTAAACAGAAAGAACACTACATGTGGAGGCTAAGGTCCTGGCTCACTTCCTGGTTCTGCCTCTTAGTATTTGTGATATTTTTGTTTGCTTGATTTTGATTTTGTGAAAATTTGTTGTTGGGAAAACTTTTAGATATATCCTTTTTATTACTGATGATGCATGAGAAAAACTGAGTTTCGTACCAGGACCTGTGATGTTGAAAGTGGTACTTTCCTCTTTCTTGCTTGTCCTTTCATGGTCCTCAATATGGGTCTGTATGGGGTGCTCAGGGAGGACTAGTATCTCTGGTAGGAAGACTTGCCAAGCCCTTTGTAGGGCTGCTCACCCTCCTTTTATGTTCACTTTTCCCCAGACTTTCACCTGTGACTGCAAGTAGTTGTACTCAGCTGTACTGAACAATGTGTTCCAAAAACCATGAAGGCAGTTGAATCAAATGTTGCGGAAAGCTTAGAGTTTGGCAAGACATTGTAGATGCCAAGGTCACCATTAGATCCTGGACCACCACCAGTTGTGTTGACTTTTGTGTTATCATAGAACTTACTGACTCTGGAAGAAAGAATAAGGTTGACAACTTTGTATAGCTCTGCCTCACTTAAATACAACTCACATGCAAGTCAGGACATCACTCATCATCCAATCATGATGCCATTAGACTTTTCTGAAAATAAAAGATAACAACAACATGTGGCAGACACCCACAGTCCTTTACTTGGTCCCTAGCTGGCAATGCAAGGGTTCTATCATTTCCTCTTTTTATTCACTTTCACCCACTATGACATATGTCAGTTGGAAACAAACCCTGAAGCTTAAAAAAGGGTTTTGGAAAGAATTTTATTAAGTTGGTCCAGCAGAGAAAAGAGTTAGAAAAAGATGTGGCTTCCTCTTGAGTCTCTTTGAGATTCTATCTAGAATTCAAACAAATGTACTCATACATCAATTGCTGGATGTAGGCAGTATGCTTGCGATGTAGATCAATAGTTAAGTATAGACATCCAATAAAACTCGAACAAAGTCAAAACACAAGATATTGGGGAACCCCAAATACAAGCTTTTTATGTGGGTCCATGACCTGGGTGAACCCAGAACAAACACTCTGGCTTCCCTGGAGAGTCTCTAACCTGAACATGACCTATGGTTTTGTGTTAGACAATCTTCTAGTCATATAAGTCTAGGCTCAAAACATAATAATACATAATAAAGTATTTTCCCACACATACCTTCATGCAGGCCTATTCCAATTTGGAGGTTGGGTACCATCAGCCAGGCTACGGGTCTGGGCTACGCTCTCTGGTTGATCGACCATTCCTCCCAGCATAAAACACAGAATATCGTCAGGATAAACGAGTAGACTTTGAATGAGAAAAAACATAGATTCACATCCTGCCCCAGTTAATTACTAGCTGTGGAAGCCTATGCTTCAGTCTCCCCTTCTGTAAAATGAGGCCTTAAATGGTCTCTAAGGGACTTTCAGTTGTTATGATCTACAATTTTATGACTACACTCAAAATGGATGGACTGTCATTTGTGCCATTCAACCCTCTTGCCAAATGATTTTGCCCCATCATAAATAAATACTAATTATATCTGTGTGTTCTGATCACTTTTTTTTACTTGCAAGAATCTATATTTATAATTTCCCATCCTAAACCTGGGAGGTTCTATAAGAGATCTTCTTCCTTCTCCTTCTATCATTAGTGAAAATCACTACCCATCATCAACCCACACCCTCCAGCCATTTGAGAGGCTATGCTCTTTTGTTTTGTTTTAAAATTCAGAAGAGTAAAGGGAAGCTATGTTGTTTCTAAACCCATTACAAAGCCTCTGAACTTCTGTTATCCATTCTCTCCAGTGTTTAACCACAGAGCTTCTCAGGAAAGACTTTTTTTTTCATTACTAACCTAAATCTCTCAGGCTGCAATCTCAGCCCATTTACTCTAATTCCATTCTTTACCAAAATGGGGAAGAACTGATTTGGGCTCTGTTTATAATAACCTCTCAAATTCTTGAATACAGTTATTAAGCTGCTCCTCATCCTTTTTTTTTCTTTCCTGCTCCAAATGGGTCTAACTCTTCTAACTTTCAATCCTATGTCCTAGTTTTCAGTCTAATCACTTCAATTGGCACTTTTTCTGGAGTTTCTTCAGCTCCTCTCTATCCTTCTTAAATGTGCAGATCAAAACTAGGATTAATCATCTAATTATACCTCCCCCATGCCAACTTTTGCACGTTCCTCTCTTGGCTTTTGCTTTCAATCCTTCATCCAATGAGGCCTTATTCCAGCATTTCCTCCTCATTCCCCAGCACTAGATTGTCAGCCTGCATTGAATTCTTAATATGCTCTTTTTTCTTGTTCCCTGCCTGTCATTCTTAATCACACAGATGCATAAGTCATCCCATTTCCCCCCAGAAGTGCATATAGTCCTTTGCCCTTGCCCCTGTTTAATTTCACACTGTTTTGGAGAGACCATTACACTAACAACCATAATAATCAATTTCACACTTGAAGGCTCTAATTAAATTCACCCTTGGCCTTTACTTATCCAAGTTTAAGGAAGAAAAATCCTGCTTCTTGAAATTTTTCACCATTAGGCACTATACTTGACCTCAGCAATTAGAATTCAGTGCAGTATTGTGAGATCTGTTCTGGATGTGGAGTCAGAGGATTTGAGTTTGAATCCCATATTTTGAACTTACCACCTATATGAGCTACAATAATAATAATGACATTTATAGATTTTAGGATGATGATCAGATAATAATGAATATACAGTGCATTGAAGTTTGCCAAACACTTTGTATATATTATTTCATTTTCTCCCTACTATAACCATGTGATCTCATTGCAGCAAGCTCAGTTTTCCAGTTGAGGAAGCTAAGGCTAAGTGATTTGCCCAAAGCCCCACAGCTAGTGAGTGCCTGAGGCAAGATCCAAACCAATACCTTCCTGACTTCAAGCCCAGCACTTTATCTAAGTTACTAAGTTGACTTTAGGATATTACGACAAAGGACTGTAAATCTAAGTAAGAAAAAGACTTAAAATCATTTAGTCCAGAGAAAAATTAGTCTCAGAAAAGTGAAGTGCCTTGGTGATCAAACACAGAGCAGCCCAGTCAGTCAATATCTGAACCTAGGTCTGTGATAATCAGTAGTCAAATCAACAATCCACTGTACCTTAACAGGTCTCATCTGTTTCCTCATCCATAAAGGCAGACAGTTGGATTCAATGATTTCTAAGCTCCTGTGTAGCTCTAGATATATGCGAATATGATGTTTACTGAGACTATAACCTCCTTGCAAATTTAAATTGACATCTTCCCTTGCACCTAGTACAGGGCCCTGCATAAAATAGAAACTTCTACTAGAAAAATGTATGCTTCATTATAGATATGTTGTTCTGTGTTTTCTGGCTGGAAGCAACAGATAGAAAAGAATTTCACAGAGTGGGAAGTTGCAAGTAGATTTGAGGAATATAGATAGATAAATGGAAAGGACTTCAGAGGTGATGTAGTCCAGTTTCCTGATTTTACAATGGAGAAACCTGGGGCCAAGGGTAACTTCCCCAAGGTCACACAGATAGAACATGGCAAAACTAGATTTTAAACTGAGATCTCTGACTCTAAATTCCCATTCATTCCCCAACATAGTTACCATAGCTTAATTCTACATTAACAGCAGGTCTGCTCATATAAATTTAAGAGATCAAGGATCATTTAAATATAGATGCATTGTTTCACTATAAAGAGGTTGCTTTTTGAATTTGAAAAAGGTCTAAGCACTTGATCTAGGGCTCCATCATTTCTCCATCAGACCTTATCAATGGAGTCAAAATCTAAAGTTTTCTGGCAAAGCCTATAGTTTCTATAATGAGGCATAGTCGGACCCATGTGAGTATTATCCAAATCTGGCTCACTCCCTCCAGTCCACCCCAATCATTTCATCCCTTAGGTTATCATAATAGAAAAGACAGAAAGACTTGAACAGATCTTCTGATTTACCTCCCTACCTTACCCTAGGAGGAGGAGTTTATAATTCTCATTTTCTAGACAAGGCAACTGAAAGCTTGGGACTTACCCAAAATCACACATGGCACAAGTAGGTAACATAGCCAGGGCTCCAAATTTTTAGATACATCTTCTACCCTCTACTCTACTCTCCTAAACTGATGTCTCATCATCAATATAATATGGTCAGTTTCCTAGGATCACAGATTTAGAACTGAAAGATACTGTAAAAACCATTCAGTTCAATCCCAATATTTTATGAAGGAGGAAACTGGAAGCCAAAGAGCTAACATGACAAGGTCATAGAGTTTGAGAAAGAAAGGACCTCAGAGATTATTTAGTCCAATACCCCCATTTTACAGATGGAAATGGAGACTAAGGGAAGTAAAATCTCTTGCCCAAGGACACATAATGCAATACGTAGCAGAGGGGTGAGTTGGCAAATGTCCTTTTCAATTTACCAAGTCGCCACCATTCCAAGAAGAAGCCCTATTGAGTACTACTAAGCAATCAGGTCATGCAATATATGTCATGAGCCAGGAGGGACCCTCTCTTTTCTAAGAACCAGGCAAAGTTTCAAGATTTTTACCATCAGGTTGGCCACAAGATGATCAATTTGTTATTCAGTTCCAGTAGCTCTCCAAGACTTTTTAATGTCACAGAGGATTTGAGCTCTCTGTTGGATGGAGGGACTTCCTATCCATACTGATAAAATCACAAAGTGCTCCAGCACTCGTCTTTTTATAAAGATTCAACTTGAGCTATTTTACACCTAAGCTATTTATTTTCCTGAAACAGAATTCACTATAATTGAAATTTCAAAAGGAAACATCAGTTTTATTTAGGTTTTTTTTTCCATTAAAGAGTATGTTTAGATCTAAAGGTAGCTTTTAAACCATAAGGTACTCAGGTGGGAAGAGAGAAAATGATAAATAAAATATAGTGGGGTGGAGAAAGCTGTTTACGAAAACTGGGGAAAATATGGCATGTCTGTTTATTAATAACCATACCTTTCCAGTATGATGAAAACCCAACAGTATTCCTAGAACCATATGGACATGATTATGTGGATGTGTGTGTGTGTGTGTGTGTGTGTGCATTGAATATGTGTTGGACAGGCCAGAGATCTCACATATCCTGAGGGGGAAAGTAGAATTTCTAGTGATTAATTAAGAATATTCAGTAAGCATGTGGTCTTAAAAAATAATGAGATCAGGAGTTACTGTTAGCTATTACTTTCTACCTAAGTTGCCAAGTAAAGAGTTCAGTAGGTTTCAACATGTTCTACAAATAAATGAATTGTGAAGGTGGAGCTGTGAAAAGAAGTGAGAATCAGTATTGACAGTACTAGGACTTGGTGAAAATGGACCTCTGCTATTACAAAATGGTGGATTAAAGTGAGGGGGGGGTATTTTTAAGAAATTTGGGAGTTTGGATAATTAGACTTTTTCTAAGTTTTCTAACAGTCCTTTGATGTTTTATTTGTTCATGTATTTGTTATTTGTCACTGAAGAAGGCTGGAATTCTCTGCCCTGTTTATCTGATCAAGTTGGAATTTTTGCATTTCTGGCTCCTGTAAGGATATCTATTCCCATTAAGGAAGTAACAGCTCTCTAGGCTCAAGACTCTGTAGGACTTTAAGTTAGATGCAGAGGGAACACTGTGTGATCTGTCAGGTCATGAGGGAGCCACAGAGCCCATTGCCACAGTAATGCCTAATTGGCTACCAAGGGCCATGGGGGAGAGAGAAAGTATATTTGTAGCATTCTCATTTACTGCATCAAGGATTCAGTTGGAGGCTACTTATTTACTGAACAACCATTTAACCATCCCAGTGAGAAAATATATGGCCCTTGTTAACAAGAAACTTTGTACTGCCTTTGAATAGTGAATTTCTATCACACATGGTACTAAGAGGTTAGATGGACAGTTGACAGAGAATATTACAGGATAACATAATTTAATGTTAGAAGTGGAAAAGAATAGAAGGAGAATTATACTGGATGACCAGAAATATGGGTTCGGTCATTTTTTTTTAGTTTTATAACTTTAGACAAGTCATTTTAGCTCTTTAGACATCAGGGGTCACATCAGTACAATGATTCCATACTTCCCTGAGGGCAGAAATATAGGGCAGATGGCCTCTCTTACTTCTAAAACATATTATTCTATTTCAAATTAGTGACTGAGATAGAAGTTATTGAGTCAAAAGACCAAAAGATTATTAAAAAGTGACCTAGTGATAGTTTTATAATCTAATGCAAGAATTCAAGTGATAGGCAACTTTAAACACACACACACATATGTATGTAAGTACAAGTACATATATACATAATGAAGTCCCCTGGAATTTTTTTTAAGTTTAGACATCTGACAAACATCTTTCACATTTTCCCCTTTTTGCCAATTACTTCCTCTTGTAATTGGTAGACTTTATGAATGATGTTTACTTTGGGAATCAATAGACTTACTACTTCTAAATTTTAAGTTAGCATGCACAAAATGCCCATCAAGACACATTAATAAACCTTATATATAATCATAAGTTAAACCAGTATGTGGGCATGTACCAGTGTCCCTTCCATTTAGGCAATACATTCACATGTTAACAGTCCTTTAGGTTTGAATATATAGTTTTATATAATAGAAAGTCGCTGAGACAGAAAACCTGGGTTCAAATTGAAACTACCTCCACAAGCCCTGTGACAATGGGTTAGTTATTTCACATCTCTGACCCTCAGTTTCCTCATTTGTAAAATTGGGATACCAATGTTTATATAGTCTTCCTCCAAAAAGTGTTGTGAGGAAAGGATTTTATTGAATTATATTTATATGTGAGATAATATTATGAAAGCATTTGACCTAGTATGAACAAATGAAATGTATAAGTATATGAAATAAAAATGAAGTGTATAAGTATGAAATGAAAAGTATAAGACTTACATCTGATACTTGAATGTTTCAAGACTTCTACAGATCTGCAATTTCATTGAGTTGGGAACTCTGTCCAAATACGTAGGTCTCAACGATCCATGCCTTTCTATTTTATATGATGAATCCATGCCCACCCTTAAGTCCTTCCTGAGGGAGTTACCTAGCATGTAGGAGTTGCATCAGTGTTCATATATTCCCACTCAGGTTGACCATTGGTTAGCACTTAACTCTCCCTATATGACCTAAAGGAGAAATTTTTCAAAGTAGCCAGTTGTTTGGCAAGCACATAAAGACAAATCTGCCTTATTGCTGTGTATTTTCACTTGTAAACAGTGTGTGTATGTGTGTGTATGTGTTTTCTCTTCCACTCTTTACCCTTCTATTTTTCATTTATCTTATCCAAAGCTGAACAATTTTCCTATGAAGCTTCTCACAACCAAGACTGACAGACTTTGAAGTTCTGGTTATAATAATTCCCTAACACTGAGGATTTAAGCAGGGATGGAGAAAGCTGAAACCAGAAACACCAGAGCACTGTTAATGCAACTGCACCATTGTTCAAGTTAAAAGCAACATTTCTGGAGTAAATAGCATGTTGTTGTTTTTGGTTTTGCTTCTATTATTGCACTTTAGAGATTGAGTGATAACTTAAAAGCAGCTCATAGGAATGTGCAAGAAGGCATTTGGCAGAGGTTTCTCTAGGTGGATGGAATTGATTATATCAAAAGGTATATTGTGCCTAGCCACAAATTGAGCTTTCTGTAGGCTTTTTTCTGTGTTCTCATGGCCAGTCAACTCTATATGCTGTTTGGTGCACCATTAGCCAAGGCCAGCATATTGAAATCTGAGAGAAGCTTTCAAAAGCTGCCGTAAAAGGAAAGGAATCTCTGCTTGACATTTTAAACTTTGCCTTAGAGATTTCAAGAGGGAAGTAGGAGAGACAGACAGACAGACAGACAGACAGAGGCAGACAGAGACAGACACAGAGACAGAGAGGCAGAGACAGAGAGACAAAGAGAGAGAGAGAGACAAAGAGGCAGAGAGAGACAGAGAGACAGAGACAGAGAGAGACGGAGAGATAGAGAGACTGAGACAGAGAGAGATAGGGACAGAAAGAGAGAGAGAGAGAGAGAGAGAGAGAGAGAGAGAGAGAGAGAGAGAGGAGAGGGAGCACAAAAGGACAATGGCTGGGTCTTCAATAACCAAGCGATTGTTTTTTACTATGTTCATGTTTAATTGGAATTAAGTTGATTTCCTTTGCAACATCTTCATAAAGATATATATATATATATATATATAAGTATATATATATATATATATATATTGTGTGTGTGTTGCAGATACAGTTCAAGAATTTCTCAGTGTACTGTGCTATCTCCCAAAACAAGAGGACAAAAAGAAGTTGGAGGTAAACTGAAGGAGTCTTTTCAGCTTCTCCTTGGAGAGGAAAATAGAGAAACTAGTGGAGTTGGTTACATCAACAGATAAGAGTTTTTTGTCTTTGCATTCCCTGTGTTCACTACAGTCCCTTTGCACTTTAAAATTATGATCTTACAATAAGCATAAAATATGGAAATGATTCATTTTAAAAAGAAACATTTATGAAGCAGTGTGAGGAACCAAGTACAATACTGAATAGAGGAAAATGTGCATAAATAAGTTAGTAATTTTTGAGGAGAGAGGTATGGAAATGTAGAGAGTCAAAGATTAACACCACAAGAATGAGCAGACCCAGTGAACATCTACTTTATGTCCTAATCCTTAGAGACTATAATTTAAAAGTAGGCCTACAGGAGGACTACAAAAGGTGTAGTATATGATATAATACAGGTTTAAACAATAAAAATGTAGACCAATCAGAAACTGGAAGTAAATACAGAATGGCTGTGAGCACTACAACCTAAGAAGCCATGAAAAACAGCAGAGGTGAAAACAAGATTGTGGAAAGTTTGCATGACATGATGAACATATCACAATACCTTTGCAGCATTTATACAATGAAGCAAATAGAAACAGCTAAGTAGAAGGAAAATAGACAAAAATTCTCAATGTTTCTATAATGGCCTGTGCATCTTCAACAAGAGTAGATCTACCCCTTGTGGATCCTGCTGAATCAGTACCTGATGAGTTACTCTACCATGCTGAAATGACATTTGGCAGTATAGTGGGGAAAAGAGGCTGCAGCATGCCAAAAGCTAGAGGTAAAGGTTTAAGGGAACATTTTCAAGATAACTCAAAGAACAAGGATAACACATGAGAAAAATGGGGAAACCCGCAGATAATAGGACTATATGAAGAGAGGACATCAATATCTATTGACCTAATTAACAAATTTTTCATCTACACATTCAGCAACAGTGGCCTTAAAGAAAATATGAAAAGAAAATACACAAGTTTTTTTATATAATTTCTTCCAAAGATGACAATCATCACATTAACACAATCAGTGGTAATGCCTCAGTACTACAAGATCCTGTTGTTTTTATTGATTGTTGACTCCAAAGAAGAATTTGATTCAGTAGACAAAATGGATCTTCAAATATTCTCCAAGAAATTCTCATGCACACATTAAGATCCCACAAAAGTTCTTAATAAGTGCAACTGAGATAATTCTTTTCAAATATGCTCAGATAATCAATGCCCAATCACTCAATCAACAAGCATTTATTAAGTATCTATGACAAACAGATTAATAGATACTACTAATAGTGACACAAATAATGAAACAATCCATAGTCTCCAGGCACTTACATAACAATGATAAGAGGAAGCAAAGCAATAAAACAGGAAGACATGTGCTCTCCAAAGGCTTTCATTACTATCATGGAGTAGGACCTTAGTAGTGACCAAATGGAAGAGAACTTCCCTTAGATAGTGAAATCCTTCAGAAGTACCTGTTTTCAAATAACATTGCACTCATTGCTAAAAACTTCATAACATTGTTACAGAGCCTTCTGAATGACATCCATGGCTATGCAAAAGGTATTTACCTAACAATTTACCTAACAATTCACACAGGAAAGACTAAATAGATGAAAAATGTCTTTTATCCAGAGAATGACATGAGTTGCAATATCAGGTGGTTGGATTAGTTTATTAGTACACGTATTTTAGAAAGGAACTATAGATAATGAGTCATGACAAAAATTGAATTCGAAAATAAAAGAAGATATTAGATTTCATTTAGGAAAGTGTATGCTGCTTTTGACCATTTCAAATGAATGAATGAAGTAAGCACTTACCATGTGTAAAGCATTTTACTAAAACTGAGGATATAAATAGAAGACAGTTCCCCCTCTCAAAAATTTTGAATTGTCATCAGGAAAATAATAAATATGAAAGGTTTCAGCTGTAAGTCAGATGGAAAAGCCGCAAAGCAGATGAAAATGTTTCTTTCCTATCTGGTGGCTTGGGGGTATTCTACTATTCCCAAGCCTCTTAGGTTCAAGATTTTGTGATGTCTTCATCAGAGTTCAAGAGGAAATGATAATCAAGTTAGTGATGGTGGGACTTTCATCCTAAAATTAGATATATATTCATATGTATTTTTATGCCTGGAAAAATGATGATTAAATTCACACTGAGATACAAATCACATATCTGGTTGCTTTGTATAAGTCTGCATATTATAAATCACTGAATGACTGAAGCAGAGAAGTAATAACTGATCATAGGAGAAGGGGAAGAGGAGGAGGAGGAGTTG
This sequence comes from Pseudocheirus occidentalis, assembly GCA_028646575.1. NCBI lineage: Eukaryota > Metazoa > Chordata > Mammalia > Diprotodontia > Pseudocheiridae > Pseudocheirus > Pseudocheirus occidentalis. The sequence continues at coordinate 171,178,554 of CM053601.1, read as the reverse complement.
TACTGTGGTTGTAGCTGCAGCAGCAAGAGCAGTAGCAATAGAAAATTACATTCTGTCTGTCATCATCTAGATACAATTTAGAGTGCAAGTATGAAACTGAGAGGTCAAAAAACCCCCAATTTACTTCTTAAGCAATCAACTCCTTTAGATACTTTGAGGCTACAATCCAACTCTGATGATTTTGAGATGTTTCCTACACCACACCCTAGGTTCTATCACTGTTCTTTCCTTTATTTACCTTCTGAAGAACATCTTTCACTAAGACTTTCTTATCCATCCTTCAAGAGATGCATTTTCATTATATTTATCTCTTAGATTTACACATATTGGTGTGAATCATTTTTTATCAGTGTGATGCCAAGAAAACAGGAAAAAATGCATCAACACATTGGGGACTTGCCATGCTCTCCATCCACTAAAGGAAAGTTTATAGAAGGGCAAGAACAAGGCACATAGGATAAGAAAACAAGGATGGGTTGCAGTCTTCATTATAGCATAAAGTATCCATATACTTGAGATCACACATTCATTGGAGGATTAAAGTATCCTTTGTATTAAAGAATCAACCTTAACTGGTGATAGCAGGTCTAAGCAGTTGCTTAATTGTACCAGTCCTGACTGAATTTGAACTGCTCTTACTTTTTCCCAGTTCTAGAATCCCAAAAGAGATGTACTTTTGAAAAAGCAAGAGGGAGCATATCTATCATGGCTCAGAACAAATTAAAGGAAGATACAGAGAAAATGGGAGGAAAGCAAAATGCATAAATACCAAAGAACAAATGGAGTATGTGTAATGAAAATGACAAAATTGACCCTAGAGAAGAGTTAAGGAAAGGTATCTCCTTTGACTCATTGTAGAGGTTAGAGACTATGGCAGTAGAATATTGTATGTGTCATCAGACACCAGTGATGTTCATATTGGTTTAGATTAACTAGATTTTTAAAAATCTGTGTTATAATAGATGTATATCTGTTTAGGGAAGTAGGGAGGGGAATATCAAGAGATGAAATTGATATAATAACAAAAATTATCAATGAAACTATGAACAGAGGAAGTTATGCAGAGCCATTTGAGTATTACACGGTATCACAGAAATAAATGGTGACTATGAATTAGTATTTCCATCTCATCATTTTCCCAATTTTCCACCAGAATAAATTAATGCAACAAATAGCCACATTTGGAAATCACCTTACCAAGACTGTTGGCTTTGTAGTCACTGGCTGTGGATGTGATTCCAGTTTTGAAATATATTCCCATGTGACCTTGCAACAATTATTTCACCACTCAACCTCTGTTTTCTCACATGTTAAATGAAGTTGAACTACATGAGCTGCAAAGTCTCTTCCATTTCTTGATCAATGACCTAATCCTATAAATGTTTTCTTCTTAAATATCAGCATTTGATTCTTCCCATTATAAACTGTCTCAATCTCCCAGTGATCCTAATCCTCTCGCCAAAAGAAACCTTGCTCTTTTTTTAATGACTTGATGTTGCTGGCACATTTGAATGTGAAACTGACACTCAGATTGTTTGTGTCCATGAAATCACATGCTTTTGGATGTCAGTGTACTAGAGGGAAAGAGAAAAAGCACTAAAATAACGCTAACCCCCCGGTAATTATTTCATGCCTTTGTTAGTTATGCTGGCAGAGTGCATTTCGAATGTCTCTTCTTCCCTTTCATGAGTGTTTAAACATTTTAATGAATATGTTATTTACTGTAATAAAGTCAGAGTCTGCTATTAAATTAATAGAGCAGTGCAACCAAGAATCCCATTATAGCAATTTATCCCTGCTCAATGCTACAGAGCTCCAAATACCATCATTCTGGCCATTGGAATTCTACATTCAATCATCACAGCTATGTAAATACAACTCAGTTAAAATGGTAATTGTATTAAAGTTAATGTGTGAGAGTTTTGTTTTTCCTTCAGCCAATCAGTTAGCACAGAAGTCAGTAACTGGATTCTTCTAGCTCTGTTTTGATTATGACAACTTCCTTTGGGTTCCCAGTTTTGGGTTGTTTTGTTTTTTGCTGTTTTGTCTTGATGCTTTCAGTCTAGGTTGGGGATTATGTAATAAATGAGTGAGGACACTTGGACAAAGGGAAAGGAACTGGCTCCTTTCTATGATAAGAACAGCAGTTAAAGTAAAATCAAGAGAATTATGGGTTTAAAATTCAAGGTATTTTATAGTTCTATCAGTCTCATGATCAAGCTTTCCACAAGAATAGAACCAATATCAAATAAAGATGAACATGAGCCCCCATGAATACCTCAGATAATTGTGTGATAAGTACATTGAGTTGCTTAGAAAAGAAAACCAGCTAACCACTGCACTTGACATTAATCCTTGCATGATGAATATTTTTGTTACTATATTTTATGTATTTGGAATGATCTTCACATTTCTTAATCAGATGAGATGATGACTGATGATGATGATGATGATGATGGTGATATCATTGTAGAGTTTATCACAGGGTCTGACACACAGTAAAGTGTTAGAAAATATTAGCAATTAATAATAATGAAATTTATATTGTGTGGGGCAGCTAGGTGGCGCAGTGAGTAGAGCACCGGCCCTGGAGTCAGGAGTACCTGAGTTCAAATCCAGCCTCAGACACTTAACACAAAAACTAGCCGTGTGACCTTGGGCAAGTCACTTAACCCCAACTGCCCTCCAAAAAGCAAAAAAAAAAAAAAAGAAATTTATATTGTATTTTAAAGTTTGCAAAGTACTTTCTCAAAGTACTTTCAATTGATCCTCACAGCAACCCTCTGAGTTAGATACTATCATCATTCCCTTTTTACAAATGCAGAAGCTGTGTCTCAGAGGATAAATGATTTTCCCCTGTTCATATAAGTTAATAAATGTCTAAGGTAGGATTAAAACTCAAGCCTTCCTGACCTCAAGTACAACGCTCTATCCAATGTGCTACCCAGGTGCCACTGAAGTAAATCATACTCAGAGACATCAAACCATAGTGAATGGAGTTTGGTATTTCCAGAACCAAGAAACCTGGGTTTAAATCCCCTTACTAAATGAGTGACCATGGACAAGTTCAACAATTTCAGTAGGATTAGTTTCCTCAGCTGTCAAAGAAAGGGTTGTTGGAGATGACCTTTGAGATCCCTTTCTACTCTGACCTCAAGAATCTCACCTTCTATTGATGGATATTAGGGAGGGGGGGAGAAAAAGAGAGAGAGGGGGAAGAGAGAGAAAGAAAGAGAGGGAGAGGGAGAGAGAGGGGGGAGGGAGGGAGTGACGGAGGGAGAGGGAGAGGGACAGGGACAGGGACAGGGAGAGGGAGAAGAACAGGGAGAGGGAGAGGGACAGGAAGAGGGAGAGGGACAGGGAGAGGGAGACAGAGAGGGAGAGGGAGAGGGAGAAGGACAGGGAGAGGGAGAGGGAGAAGAAGAAGGACAGGGAGAGGGAGAGGGAGAGAGAGAGAGGAGTCAAGTATTTTCCAGATAAGAGTTTGTTTTAGACAGTTTCAGGGATACTATTTGAAGTCTTTGGGCAGTAGATTATCCTTTAGTAGCAATCATACTATTACTCGATTGTTTTTCTCTTATCAAAAGATGGAAATTGAGTCAGAGGAGGAAGGTCTCTGGAAATCAGGGTGTAGAGGATGATTATTCATAGTAGGAGAAGTTGGTAGTAGCAAAAATATTGTTATTACTAAAATGACTTTGCTTAATAATTAATAACAAATATTTCTATAGTCTCTTAATGTCTGCAATGTTGCATATGTCAATGCATCCTCAAAACAGCTTCATGATGTAGATGCTATTATTATCATCATTTTCCAGTTTGGACAAATAGAAGTGGAATGTTTTGCCTGGAATCACACTCAGTGAGTATCTAAGGTAAGATTCAAACTCAGGACTTCCTGGCTCCAAATCCTCCTCTCCAGATACTATTCTATCTAGTTGCAAAAAGCAGAGCAGATGGTAAGATCACTGGACAAGCTGGACCTTGATATCCAGGTAGGTGGCAGGACAACATGAAGAATGACTGAAGGCTGGCTGGATATGTAGTTGTACTTACAAGGTACCAGGTGTCTTGAGCATCCTTATGTTGGTAGCCACCTTGGTCAAACATCTGGGTGTCTGAATATTTCAGCCATTATCCATATGTTTTGGTATCATTTGAATGCCACCTGTATGTGTATGAGTTTCATAAATAAGGCCTTTTGAAGATGATTTACAACTGTTAATTATCAGTGTGTCCATACACATACATTTTATTATCATTGGAATCAATATGCAATCCAATCTGGAGCGAAATCCTTTCCAGTTTTATTTTGTGTGAATTTATTACTCCTTACACAGGGCAGTGAAGTTTAATTAAAGGCAGAGGCTGCATCTCGATTACTCTAATTATTCTATGCAGACAATGTGAACACCAACAAAGAGAAATGGGCATCAATCCCTCGATGTCAAATTCTCCCATTTCAGGAGGAGTTTAATCATGACCCCATCAAGAAAAAATCACAGTGGAATTTGGCCAAATAGTTGGCTTGGGTAGGCTGAAACATATTCTTGCTGCAGTGTGGAGAAAAAATGTATTTGTAAGATTGGTCTCTTCACTGTCATACCAATATGCCATGCACATTCCAATTGCTATTACTTATGATGCGGTAGAAAGTATTCTGGATTTAGAATAAGAAAACCTGGGATTCAATCCTGGCTTTGCCACTTTTCCTCTTGTATCATCCTGGAAAAGTCAGTTTCTGTGCCTTAATTTCCCAATATGTGGGTTAGATGACCATTAAGATTTTTTTAAGCTCACAATTAAATTATTCATTTGCCTAATCTGATGTTCTCATGGGCTGCATTAGGAAACTTGCTTTCCAAGAATAGGAAGGTAAGAGTTTTTATGCTCATACTTCTGATGTAATGGGTCTAGTTCTGGATGCCAGTTAAAGAAGGTTGTTACTAAGTTGGAGAACTTCTGGAAGAGTTCTATCAGGATGGGGAAGGGTCCTGAATACAGGTTGTTTTAAAACAGATAAAATGAACTGGAGATTTTAGCTTAGGGAAAAATACCTCATGGGAAGAAATAGGGAATAATCTGCTAACTAATTTCAAGAATGTGAAAGTTTATCTTATGGAAGAGCAATTAAATCTGGCTTAACCCCACAATCATGACCAATTGGTGGAAGGTGTCAGGACTGAAATTTGATGTCAAGGAGGAAAGTATTGAAAAGTTAGATATATTCATAATCAGAATAGGCTGACCAAGGAGATAGTGACTTCCTCCTCAAAGGACATATTCATGTGGATATGGGAAGGAAGGCATCAATCATTTATTAAGCACTTAGTATATGCCAAACACTGTTCTAGAGAAAGTGAGTCTAAACAAAATACAAGATAGTCCCTGCCCTTAAGGACCTTAGAGCCTAAGGATGGAAGACAACACATAAAAGGGAATTGGCAGAGAAATGAAGCGTGGTTGACTTGGGCCCATCCCCAAAATGGAAGTCCCCAAAAGAACTAATAGATGGAGAGATATGCCAGGGTGAGAATGCAGTGAAGTGATGATGGTAAAATCTAGACTCAGAAACACAATTCGGAGGGGAATGATTACTTCTTGAGTACAATTTAGTGGAGAGTCTTTCTTTGAGTATGGATTGGACTAAATGGCCAGGGAGCTCCTTTCCAACTCTGAAATTCTTTTATTCTGGTTCTGTGATATCCAGGATCTTATATGTCTTGTGAGCGGGGATGGGGAGGGACTGGGACTTAATTTTTTCTACTGCCCTATAATACTTAACACGTTGCTAAAGACATTTTAGTTCTTTAGTTGTATGATTCTGAAAAATTCATTTAATCTTTCAACCTTATCATGTGCAAAAAGGAGGTAATAATAGCGTCTGTCACATAAGACCATAATGAGGATCAAATGAGATGTGTGTGAAGCACTTTGCAAACCTTAAATATTATTAAATATTCTTCTTATTATTATTATTCTCCTCTTCCTCCTCCTCCTCTTCATACTCCTCATCCTCATCCTCATCCTCATCCTCCTTCTCCTCCTATTCGTCCTCCTTCTTCCCCTCCTCCTCTTTCTCCTCCTCCTCCTCCTCCTTCTCCTTCTCCCCCTCTTCCTCCTCCTCCTCCTCCTCCTTCTCCTTCCCCTCCTCTTCTTCCTCCTTCTCCTCCTCTTCCTCCTCCTTCTTCTTCTCCTCCTCCTCCTCCTATTCCTACTCTTTCTCCTCCTCCTCCTCCCATTCCTACTCTTTCTCCTCCTCCTCCTCCTCCTCCTCCTCCTGGTCCTCCTGGTCCTCTTCCTCCTCCTCCTCCTCCTCCTCCTCCTCCTTCTCCTCCTGGTCCTCCTGGTCC
>CM053601.1:171152877-171172101 GCA_028646575.1 Pseudocheirus occidentalis | reverse complement strand
CCTCCTCTTCTGTCTTTTTCTACTTCTTCCTTCCTCTTACTCCTCCTCTTTGTTATGATTATGGTGACTGGACAATTCCTGTTTTCACAAGTATGACAGCTAATCTATGAACAACCTCACTATTCTAGCAGTCCCACTGGAAGTAAAGATCTACATGAGATAAATTCATTTGCACTGATTCATAACAAAAGTTATCACCCCCAAATCATTATTTGAGCTCAGCCAAGCCAGTGGACACTCATATATATATGCTGCATCTTTCCAACTCCCTAGATTGTCTCTAGAGACTGTCCTTTGCATTCTGGAATAAATGTAGGATATAGGCAATAGATGCTCTATACCAATTTTGTTTCCACTGTGCTTGTGTTAATGTCAAATGTACTAGTCATTTAACAACTGCTTTCAAAGGCCAGAGTCTTGGCATTTCAGAAATATTCTGTTCATTTTCCACTAAACTGAGTCTCTCCTCTTTAAAAGAGAGGCAGGAAGAAAGATAGACTTAGGATGGGGGTGGCCAGGATAGATATGGCAATTAGCAATCCAATTATTGTAATCATAGTTACATTAATTATCTTTGTAAGAGCAATCATGAAATTAATAATATCAATTAAGGCTTGTAACATATCCACTATGTCATTACTATCGACAGAACTGGATCTGGCACTTAAAGTTTTAATTCCCCTGGTCATACCAAAAGCTGATAGTCCCCTGGGGGATGAATGACTCCCTGGATAGCCTGCTGTAATTCTCCCCTGGCATTTAGCATTCTGGGAGGAACCATATTTATCTAGGGTGGCAAGCTGCCAAAAGTCCCACGAAGACGGACTTTGAAATATGAATCAACAAGGACAGTTTTCAAAAGTACTTGAATCAAAAAGAAAAAAGCCTGTTGTGTTGAGAAAGGCACAATTCTCTGGTTTCAGACTCAGAGCAAGGTTCAAATCGCACCTTGGACTTACAATGACTGTGACACCGAGCAAGTCATTTTACTTTGGATCTCTAGACCAGCGGTATCAGACTCAGATAGAAATGGGGGTCACTAAACCACCATAAGGATTCCTGCTGGCCACCTATTGACTTAGAAGAACACATATTAACATTATTGTTCAGTCATTTTCACTCATGTCTAAGTCTCCATAAGTCTGCTTGGGGTTCTCTTGGCAAACATACTGAAATAGTTTGTAATTTCCTTTTCCAGTTCATTTCATAGACGTGGAAACTGAGGCAAGTAGCATTAAGTGATTTGCCCAGGTTCACATCAGGTCTTCCTGAATCTAGGCCTAGTGCTCTAGCACTGTGCCACCTAGCTGCCCCACATACTAACATCATCTATGTTCTGTTGTATATGTATTTATTTTGTTAAATATTTCCCAGTTGGGTTTTCATTCAGTATAGTCACACTTGAGAATGTTGTGGGTCACAGTTTTTATTACTCTAGAAAACTCTCATGCTACAAGTGGTAGGAGATATTCTGACCAGAACTGGTGGCACCCACGAACTCCCATCTACCAGTGAAATCACAAGGAGGTCATCCCAAGATAGTATCGCATCTTAACTTAGGAGCACTGAGTCTTTCAGGTTGAAGATTCCTACCTCATTTGACTTCTTTGAAAGCCTTCAACAACTCTCTGCAAACAGCCTCAGGAAAAAAAGGAGGGAGAGAAGAAATAAGATTCCTTTATGGTAAACCTTGGCTTTGGTGTGAAAGCTCAAAAAAATCCTTTTTTTGTGAATTTTGAGGAGGGAAAAACAGATTAAAAATAAGCTTATTAGCACTAATGCAAATGAGATTTTCCTCTCTCTTTTGTTCTACCATATAGAGTTATAGAATTTTCAGCCCAAGGGACCTCAGAGATCAACATTCTTAAAGGAGCACAGCTACATCTCTGTTTGTTCAAAAAGGTAAAAGCAAAATATCTTGTTTATCTCACATGGATGGCAGACTTTTCCTTAGTCTGGTTCATCTGTTTAAAGAAAGAGGATACAAGCTGAAATTAAAACATAATTTGGAATTTGAATAATGCAGGGAGCACTGACTTTTCAGTCCAATAAACAAACCAATCACATCTGAAATTTATGAGAAGAGAGGGAAATACACAACCTGCTAATGGCCCCCTGCTTCTCTAATTATATGTTGGTTATCTAGTCTAGGAAATTAGCCCTTTATAGGTCAGACCTCCAAGCAAACATATTATGTCCCCCATCAGTGATTCTTCACTTGGATATAAATATACAAGTCAATATGACAGACCCATGCTGAGTCCCCTTCTGAACTCTAGAATTGTAAAGACACTTCGCCTCTAATGATACCCACTATGATTTTAAAAACCTATGAATTGGGTGACACTGAATTCTCTAAGAGCAAGAAGGACCTTTCTGGTTTATCCTGTGAAATCTTTTATAGAAAAAAAATGTGTTTTTGTTTACATGTTTCTTTGACAGGGGACCAAGAGACTATTTGAATTCAGGTTCTTCTGACTCGAGGGCCTTAACATTGACTAGCTGCATGACCTTGGGCAAGTCACTTCACCCCAATTGCCCTGCCTTCCCCCATCCAGAAAAGGCAAAAAAAAAACCCAGAATATGACAACTCAAGAAGACAAGTTCAGGGGACTCTTTAACAATGCTTAACAAGGGAAAGAGACTTCCCCAAGATCACCTTGGTCCTCTTACCTCCCAATCCAGTGCTCATCAGATTGCTTCAGAACTCCTACCTCCTCAGTCAGTGTTTTTCTGCAACATTATAAAAAAAAAAAAGAAAAAACTCTTTTTAAGATATATTTAATATTCCAAGACTTCTACAGAATAGGAGGTTATCTGAGCAATCACTGGGCTTGGTTTCTTCCTTCCTTCATTAATGGAGAAGCCGTTAGAAGCAGGCCATTGTGCTTGGGGCAACATAGGTACACACGTGATTAAGAAATAATCCTTAATTATTTCCTTATGAACTTACCTTCCCTATATGAACTTTGAATCTGCTTGAATTTTTTCTTTTGGTTTTCCACGTTGTGCTTTTCCAAGGCAGTCAATACTCTGAAAAGAATCTTGGCTTTAGTATTAAAAGAACTGAACTCAAAATATTGGCTGTTCCATTTAATTAGTTGCTTGACTTCAGAAATATCACAATCTCTCTTGAGATTTATCTCTTTGATTATAATCACCAAGACTTAGAATTTTAGAACTGAGCCAGACCTCATTGGTTATAGGAACACAGATTTAGAGCTGAAAAGAACTTTAGAGGTCATCAAGAATGACACTCTTAGTTTACAGATGAGGAAACTGAAATTCAGAATTCTGTGATTTACCCAAGGTCATATATATAGAATATGTCTGAGGTAGGATTGAAACTCAAGCCCCATTGCTTCAGGTCCAGATTCTTCTTTATGATGCTGCCTCTCCTCTAGAAAAGATGAGGTACAGTGCTCCCACCCCATAATGCAATGCAGAGAAATCTGAAGACAAATCAAATCACATCCAGAAAAGCTTGAGGAGTGAAATCAATAGGTCATATAAAGTACATTTGAAGGAATGAAGTTTTAGAGGGAACATATCCCTCTTCAAATATCTGAGAGACCGTTAAGGAAAAGAGTTGTAGGACATGTTCTTCTTGCAAAGAGGCAAAATTAGGATTAATGTAAAGGAAAATATTCTAATAATTAGACCTATTTCAAAATAGACGGGAGTACCTGGAGAGGCTGTATAATGACAGATTACTTATATAGCACTTTCAGGTTTGTGAGACTTGCCCATAGCCACATAGCTAGTGTCAGAGGTGGGATCCAAAGCCAAGTGGTCCAGTCTTTAACATTCTATTGACTGAAAATCTAGGATTCTGTGAACGTCCATCATTTAATCAATAATCATTTATTGAGTATCTACTATGTGTGAAACACTATGTTAAGTGCTGGGGATCCAAAGAAAGGAAAGAGAAAATTCCTGTTCTTGAGTAACTCTCATGCTGATGTAATGGTACCAATCATTTATGTGTTTCTTGAGTATAGGAAGGCAAGGCACATTGTCAGCGTCTAACTTCCTAGACTCCTTCTAGGACTTGCTGGGACAGAACCCAAGAATCACCCACATTGGCACTGCGGATAGGGCACTGTCAAAATGCAAAGGATTGGGTGGTGTATGCATCCAAAATGGCAGCTCCATAAAAGCAAAGTTACAATTAACATATTGTACAATCAAGCTCTTCCTCAATTCATTTATACCTCACCCAGTCTGCTCACCAAGCATTTTTGGAATCTAATTGGCATAAAAGGCAACATAAGCTATGCACAACAAATTGGGTGTGAAACAATGTTAATTTAGATCATCACTATCACACAAAAGTGCTATTCTTAAGTTTATTTTTACAAACACTGAGAGGTTTGATGACTCTGGGTAATCTCCAGACTGAGTTCCCAAGGAAAGCGGGGTTGTTACTTAACAATTAAGAAAACAAAATACAACTTTATATTTGGAATACATCTTTGGCATTATAATGTCCCTCTCTCACTTACTTTGTACTTGTTTTTATCGCACTTCAATCCATTTCACTCACAAGTCAAGATACTAACCATCATCAACTATTTTACTCCAGCATCATGATATCACCAGTCTTCTTCAAAAATGAAGGACTAACAACAACTTCTTTTGCATATGCTCTATTTCATAAAATCTTAGGCTTATAGATCTAGACTTAGAAGTGGCCTTGGACTTTATAGGCTCCAATAACTTCCTTTTAAAGATGAGGAATCTAAGGCCTAGAAAAGTTAAATGACTTAACTGAGATTGTATAGGTTGCAATAGGCAGATGTAGGATTTGAATTCAGATACTCTCACCCCAAGGACAGGATTCTTTCTTTTGTACTACATCATTTAACAAATCTAGCAAATAAGATGAACTTTTTGTGCACTTGGTGAGAGGCAGAATGGTCCAGTGGAAAGCGACCGGGTTCTGGAATCAGAGGCTATGGGTTGATATCCTTCCTGTCATTATTCCCTGTGTGATCTTGAGCAAAGGACTTAAATTCTTTGGGACTCACTTTGTTCTGCTGTAAAATAAGAAGATGAAATGAACTTTAAGGTCATTTTCATCTCAATCCCTGATTCTAAAATAAATTTCAACTCCTTGAGTCTAAGAAATATTTCGTTTTTGTCTTTGAATTGTACCTAGCATGATACCCACTATCTAGTATTTAATAGAATTTATATAGAATTAAGAATTGAAGGCTCGGGCTAAGATAAAAAATGAGGATTCATTCCTTGGCAAGCAAAGCAAGAGTAGACAAACTATAAAATTTAGACTTTAGAGATCCATTAGAATGGGGTTCTGAATGTGTGTGTGTGTCTATATATGTATGTGTGTGTGTGTGTGTGCACATGTGTTTATGGGCCCCACTTTGGCAGTCTGAAGATTTGGAAGGAACCTTAGAGATTATCTTATCTGTCCTGGTTTGCAGAGGCCCAGAAAGAAGATGTGATTGCCCCAAAACCACCACACATTTGTGTCAAATCTATTTTCATTGAGCCGTAGTGGATGAAGCTAAATCTGGAAATGGTAAAGAAAGCTATTTAGCAATTTGTTTTCCTTATAAGTACTTTAATTACATGGTTTTAGTAGCAAACTGAAAAAAGCCCCTGGTAATATCTATAAACCTCTTTTTTTTGTAATTTTCAAGGAGAATGAAATAATCATTCTTTTATAGTCATATCATTTTCCTTTATATGATTAGACTGACTAGTGCTTGGGTTCTTTTAGAGAAAACTCCACTTTTCTACCTTAAATTGTCCACACTATCACAGGAAGTCATTCTCATCAGCTTTCTGGAGGAAGCTGAACTCTGGGAAATGATGCCTATTAGTGAGAAAGGAAGATAAAAGCAGGTGTTCTTCCCTCTAACAAAATCAGAGAAACTGCTTTCCCTCAGGGGGGGAAATGTTTCTTAAAAGGCTTGGTTGGCTTTTTCATGAAGACTTTAAAAAAGACTTTTTTTCTAATCAGCATATGAGCTTGCTTCTTTCACTTGCCTACTGGAAATATTTTAAATGTTGAGCAAGTTTCTGATGTTGATATGTTGGTTTATGCTGTCAGAATAAAGAAATACCCATATAATGAAATGATAATCGCTAACATTTTGGGGTTATAAACTACTTTGCATGCATTATTCTATTTTTATACCCCCCACAATGATCCCATATAGGCATTATTATTTCCATTTTAAATGTGAACACTTGGCCTAGGGGTTGTAATGTATATCATAAACAGAACATCTATCCCTGATTGGATATCTATTGATAAGAAGTCCACCATTCTTACTTCCTCTTCCCCACTATATAGTTCCTACCTTAAAGACCATGACAACTTAATCAAATGTGTATTGTATGTGTAGATTAATTAAATTTCCTCCTTCACATATTATAGGAGAAACAAACATCATGAGAAAAATCAAAGGAAGACCCAGGAAGGTATGAAAAGCCCCAGACACGAGGAAGGACTTTGGCATAGACAATGCAGAGTTAATCTTTGAGACCTGAGGTGAGTAATGTGCCAAGTTCACTCACCCCCAAATATATCTGGCCTGACCTGGTATTTGGGGGGTTAATGTATTTTTTTCTTTTCATACCTTGTTGTTATTCAGTCACTCAGTTATGTCTGACACTTGGTGACCCCAGAGACTGTCCATGGGGTTTTCTTGGCAAAGCTGTTGGAATGATTTGCCATTCAGACAAAGGTAATCACACCTTATGATTATCTGGAGATATAAATTCAAGATAAGAGGCAGAAACAAAAGGCCTCAAATTGTGGCGTCAGATATCTATAATCAAATGTATGATGTTTTGGTAATAAACAAGGTTAACTAGATGGAATAGAAGGAGGTAGATTTGAACTCGCCCATTTCATTGATATTTAGTGAGGTGAGACCTATGACTGAAATATTATCATGAGAGACTATAGCTTATTTGAAAAGAACAGAATAGGTAAAAGGAAATAGAACAGCACTGTGCATAAAGAGGGCAGCTAGGTGGTGCGGTAGGTAGAGTTGCTGGCTGGGCCTGGAGTCCAGAAGACTCATCTTTCTAAGTTCAAATCTTGCCTCAGACACTTACTTAGCTGTATAAACTTGGTCAAGTCATTTAATCCTGTTTGCCTTAGTTCCTCATCTATAAAATGATCCAGAGAAGGAAATGGCAAAGCACTCCAGTATCTTTGCCAAGAAAACCCCAAATGGGGTCAAGCATATCAGATATGCCTGAAGAGACCAAACAACAACAAATTGAGATGAGCTCATCTAAGAAAATAAATGAACTGGAAGGTATAAGCATGGCAAAGAACATGAGAAAAAATATAAGCAGAGATGCCACCAGAATTGATGCTATCATGGGAACATAATACATGTCTCCTAAACAGAAGGAGGAAATAGATGAAGGTTGCTTAAAGTGGAATAGATAGAAGAGGACAGGAAGAAAAAAAGATAATGGGAAGTTCAAAACCAAGACTAGTTAATTAAAAGAAGAGAATAGTAGGGGAGAATTGGGACTGCATTCAACGAGTTTGTCACCAAGCCTGGACGAGCTACATTCCAAGGTTAAAAGTGCTGATGCTCATGATTTCTGGACCAGCATCAGTTTAAAATAAAAGAGATTAGATGATGGTAAGTGGTGCCCCAATTCTCTAAGAAAAGCAAACAAATGAATGCATAAATGAATTGGAATTTGGATATGAATACAATAGAAGATGAATCTATTAACCATAAGGCCAGCTAGGTGGGTAGTGAATAGAGTGCTAGACCTGAAGTCAGAGGAGACCTGACTCATCTTCCTGAGTTCAAATCTGACACTTACTAGCAGTGTGACCCTGGAAAAATTACTTAACTCTGCTTGCCTCAGTTTCCTCATCTGTAAAATGAGCTGGAGAAGGAAATGGCAAATCGCTCCAGTAACTTTGTTAAGAAAATCCCAAAGGGGGTCATGAAGAGTCAGACTCAAATGAAATGACTTGAACAACAACTATTCACTATAGACTCAGGATGTTTGCCTTTGATCCCTGGCAAAATTCAGAATGTATTACTAAAGAATAGGTTTCTGAACATCTTGAAAGAAAACAGTGGTGATAACTAAACAGCCAGCATGATTTCAGCAAGTAGTTCTATGGGTGGAATTCCTATCTATTCCTTCTAGCTCTGCCCTCAGGGCTGAGCAGCATTTACTCCTGCCTCTGTGAAACAGCCCTTATGATACCAGATGCTAGGTCACATGCCTTCTTATCCTCTAAGTCACTTTATCTAAGCTACAAAATCCCCACATTCTTTGTTGGTTATTCCTATAATATAGTTTTAAATTCCCATGGACCCTTTCCACCTCCTTTCTTATTGTCCTTGGTAAACTTTGCCTAAATTTCTAATAACAGAATTATCAGGTCATTTTCTTCATAATTATGAGAAACAGGAAGGCAAAGCAGAAAATCTTCATGCTCAGAAGGAGGTGGGAGCAGGGAGGAGGGTGTCATTGTACAGGAGGCTGTTCACAACCTGCCTGCAGTCTAGTTTGCAGGGCCTTTAGTCAAGCTCCTGAGCAATTTCTAGCTCTAATCAGGGAAAAGCTAAATTCCCTTCATCCATCATTAAAGATTGTTTATCAAGATGTGGCAGATGAATTAGTGTAATCCTTATCATTTAATGTAGCCCAGCTTGATACCTAGGATAGAATTAGTTCTTGAAATTAAGAAGCTTAGGGATGTGGGGAAATGTAGACTCTTCAATTGAAGTTTCTAGAAAGAGGGAGGGTGTGGGGATTGGGGGGGCATGCCCATGATTGCTGTAATATGGAAAGGGAGAAGATATGAAAGGGGATGCGATGCGTTTGTGTCAAAAGAGGTGGGGCAACATTAAAGATTAATTATGAAAAATGATTTTACAATGACCAAGACAATCTTGGCCTTTATTCTTCCTCTGAGATACAAGTTAGGGGTAACTCGACTTTATGAGATACCATTTTTAAAATATGTGAGCCACTCTAAGCACCCAATACTCCTTTCAAAGATGCCAAAATAAGGCATCTGATCTAGACCAAGAGTATCTTCACTTGTTAGTCTGGTGCGAAATTTTCATATAAACTACAAATCTGTATACAGGGGTTTCCTGAGGATCTTAAATTGGGCCTTATTTCAATCATGAAGCTAGTGGCATAACATCGGTAGATTCCTTAATTGCCTTCAAAAGATGCTACTGATAAACACACCAAAATATGAGCTTTGTATTCAGGATAATGTTGGGGTTTGGGACCCTACCATGTTAAACATAGACTGTACAATGCAAGGTGGGGTTGGACAGAGGGAGGTAAAGGGCAAAGTGAATCCATTGAAGGGTAGAGATATCATTTCACTATACTTCTGGCTGTGCTTCTGACTCTCCAGATTTCCCTACCTTACATTAGATCTCTTCTAGCCTTAGAACTTCCTCAGTGCCTATAGAAATTCTCTCCCTAAATCCTCCCTCCTTTGTTCTGGTGCTCTTCTTCCATTTGGTTATGCTGCTAAAAATGGACACTTCCCCCATTTGCATACTTGTTCGATGTATTCTTTCCCATTAGAATGTAAGCTCCATGAGAGCAAGTCTATTTTTCTTTGTGCTTATATTTTTATCCCAAGCACTCAGTCTATTGAATAGGACAAAGTAAGAGCTTAATAAATGCTTGTTACCTTGTCTTGACTGGATAAGCAAGAGTTCAGAAGCAGAAATAAACCACTCTTATCAAATTGAAATTTAGCATTAAAATGAATGGAATACCGAGTTTTAGTGGACTTATTTTCATTGTTCTTCTTTTTGTCAAAAACTGAGCCACTCTGTATTGGTTCCCATTCTTCTTCAACTCTGAAAGACACCTGCTGAGATGAAGTGAAGGGGATGGAGATTGGGGTTTGTTTATTTCTGTGGTTTTCCCTTCCAAAACCAATGATTTTGGATTGAGATGAGAGGCTACAGCACTGCAGAACTGCTAGGATAACAAAATCACTGAGGGTTAGAGCTGAAAGAACACTTAAAACATAGAAATCAAAGCATCTGTGAATCTCAGAATAGGAAGGCTTCTCTGAGGCCATTTAGAACAGCCCACAGCTGAGCAAGAAGACAACCCACAAAATCGCTAAGTGCTGGCCATGCAGCCTTTACTTGAAGACTTGTACTGAGAAAGCTTCCAATATCTTTAAAGCAACCAATGGCACTTGTGAATAACTCTGTATCCTAGGAAATGTTCCATTACATCAGATCTAAAGCTGCCTCATTGCAACTTCTATGAACTGTATCATGGTACTGTCCTTCGTAGACAAATTGAGTAAATCCAATCCCTTACCTTGAGGTCAGCTAGATAGCTAAGTGGATAAAGTGCTGGGCCTTGAGTCAGGAAGATCTGAGTTTAAATGCAGCCTCAGAGACTTACTAACTGTGTGACCCTGGGCAAGTCACTTAACCTCTGTCTCAGAGGCAGCTAGGTGTCTTAGTGGATAGAGTTTGGGGCCTTGAGTTAGGAAGATGAGTTCAAATACGGCCTCCCACTCTCACTAACTTTGTGAGCCTGATCAAGTTAATTATCCTCTCTCTGCCTAATCAATAGAACAGGAAATGGCAAACCAATCCAGTATCTCTGCCAAGAAAACCCCATGAGCAGTATTGACAGAATATCATCCAGACTGAATCTTCCAACTGCACAAAAAATATGTGATATGTATTTTTAATATCACTATCATTTCCAAATATATTCTCTCTACTCTCCTCCAAAGGAAGCTATCCTCTTGTAATAAAATTTGAAAAGAAAGAGAAAGAAATCAGCAAAACCAACATCCCATCCACCAAGTCTTACTGTACATGTGCGAATACACACATGCACACACACATAAACACACACACACACACACACAAAATGTCCCATAGTTGTGACCCCCTATCTCTACAAAGAAGGTAAGAAGGTTGATTTTCTCCTCTCCTCTTAGGGATCAAGCTCGATCATGGTATTTATGAAGTATTCAGTTTCATTTTGTTACTGTTGTTTTCAATTTAATGTAGGCATTATACTATCTTAAGTACTTGAAGACAGCAACCATGTCCCCAATGAGTCTTATCTTCTCTTGCCTAAACTGTTCTAATTCCTTCAACTCAGAATATTAGGATTAGAAGTTTTTAGGTAAAATAGAATTTTCTACTTGTTCTCTTTAGTTGGAGTTTGAAAAAATATTGATATATTTAAATTTTTATACTATAATCACTTTTTGAAAAATCAAACTCTAGTATAAACCTACTTCCCTTAATAGTTGAGGATCATGAAGGAAAACCACCCACTAGGCATCATGGCACAAGCCTATAATCCCAGCTAAAGGAAGGCTGAGGTAGCCAGATTTCTTCCTTTCAGGATTTCTGAGCTGAAGTAGGAAGAGCCTAATGGGTGTCTCCACTAAGTTTGGCAATGATATTGTAAGTCTCTACAATGTGGGGAACACCAGATTGCTTATAGAAGGTCAAAGAACTGAGATCAGAATAAGTAAAATAAGTAATGTTTTTAATATTAAAATTTTAAGTAAAAAATATCCACAGTAATCAGAATGGAATTGGACCTCTGAGTAACTTCTGCACTTCCAACTTGAGAAATATAGGAATAAGAAAGAAAAAAGGAAGGAAGGAAGGAAGGAAGGAAGGAAGGAAAGGGAGGGGGGAAAGTGAAGGAAGAAGAAAATCAACCAATATGGCAATGATATCTGACAGTATTTGCTATATATGGCACCCATCATTTACTACCTCTCTAAGAGAGAATAATGTTTCTTTAGAATTGAGATCATTTGTTATAATTAATGTGAATTCTAATGTCACTTAATATTGTTGTTAGTCAACTAGCATTAATTAAACACCTACTATGTGCTGGGTACTTCATAAGCTCTATTTTCCTTGTAATTACTCCATATATGGTCTTCTTGGTTCTACTTTCTTTGCTTAGTTTGAGAAAAGCACTTAACTTGACAGTTTATTGATTTAGAGCTGAAAGGGACCACAAACATCAACTGACTACCTAAGCTATTCATTCACAAAGTATTCACTACATGTTGATCCTATGCTAGGCACAAGCCAGGATGAGAAAGAAATCAGAAGACCTGGACTTGTGCAATTTAGACTTATGCCAGATAGAAACTGAGAGAACCACTTACTTCTAGAGCAGAAGCAGATGACCTCTCAAGGTAACCAGCGACTTCATGTGGGGATCCTTTCTTAGGTTGTTTCTCTGCCACTCACCAAATGGGCCTTTATGCTGGTCAATTGAGCTTCTTTAATCCTCACAATGGTGAAACTGGAGGTGATAGCTTAGCTCACTGAATAGTCGATTCCATTTAGGTGCTTGAATGATCACAACCACTGAACAGCTGGTTATTTTGCCTGATTTTAACTGTTCCACCTTCTGCAACAAATGAGAAAGGATCCAAGCAAAAGAGATATATTCTATGTGGTAGCAAAGACTTGAAAGCCAAGTGGGTGTCCAATGATGGAAAAATGGCAGGAAAAAATAGTGGTAGATGAGTATAATTGAATAATAAGGCATAAGAAATGATGAATGGGAAGTAATGAGATAAGCATGAGGCATTTTACATGAATCAATACAGAATGAAAGAAGTAGGAAAAAAAGAAAATAAGCTATGTAATCATATAAAGGAAAGCAAAATTGAAATTGAATGCAAAATTGAATTCTAACTAATGCAGTGACAAATTGTGACTTCAAAGGATTGGAAGGAAGGAAGGAAGGAAGGAAAGAAAAAAGGAAAGAAGGAAAGAAGTTGCTTCAATCTAAACAGACAGGTGGTGGGTGACAAAGATAGATAGATAGGTTAGGTAGGTAGACTATATATTATATATGTGCTGGGATTGTGTATATATGTATGCTGTTGTTTAGTCAATGAGTCATGTCCCACTCTTTGTGTTGTCCTTTGGGGTTTTCATGGCAAAGATACTGTAGTGATTTGTCATTTCCTTCTCCATCTTATTTAGAGATGAGGAAAATGAGACAAATGTGGTTAAGTGACTTGCCCAAGGTCACACAGCTAGTAAGTATCAATCTGAATTCAGACTGTCCTGACTGCAGGGATGGCAATCTACCTACTGCATCACCTATCTGCCCTGTATATGTATGTAATGATGTGTGTATTTATATATAAATGAGTGATTATACATGTATAAAACGTTGTTCAGTCATTCCAAGTTGTTCATCTCTTCAGGACTCTGTGGACAATACTGTCTGAGGAGTTTTCTTGACAAAGATACTGGCATGGTTTCCCATTTCCTTCTCCAGTGAATTAAGACAAAAAGATAAAGTGACTTACCCAGGGTCACATAACTAGTATCTGAGATGGATCTGAACTCAGATTTTCCTGTCTCCAGGCCCAGTGCTCTATCTACAAGCCATTTAGGTGCCTTCTATAAATGTGTGCATGCATACATACATACATACATACATACACACATACATACATACACACATACATACACACACATATATACACACACATACATACACATATATTTATATCCAAACAGTTCCAAATGGGCGTGGAGCAGCATTATACATCTGTAGTACAAAAAGAAAATAAATGAAGGAAGGAAAATGAAAATGTCCATTTTAAGAGCTTGTTATTTTAAGAAAAAAAAAAGAGTTACCAACCTATAAACAACTAAGCACACACTTATAAACACAATTATTTATTTTGAGAAGCATTTTTTGAGTATTTGCAAATCAACTTTAAAATCTCTATTTCACCATGTAGAAGTAATACTTCCTAAGTACCTGGAGCTAATGATACAACCCTATGGAAGAAGGATTTCCAATCATTTCCATGGTATCAACCTCTGTCATCTCTTATTAGTTCTGCCAATGTCTTCCATTTAATTTCATCCAATGAAGCTTTACCAAGCACCCACTATGTGTAAAACCATTATGGCGCAGGAGATCGGGCGCTACTCTGGAAATCAGTAAGAACTAAGTTCACGTTTCACTTCTCATACTTCTGAGCTGAGTGGTCTCAGACAACTTACTGACCTTCTCTGAACTATAGCCAACAGTCTTGGGCTGATGCAGTGAAAAAAAGAGACAGAAGATATGGGGGGAAGGACCAGGGTTCAAATCCTAGCCCTGTCACTTAATAAAATTTTTATGACTTTGAACAAGTAACTGCCTCTCTGTGTATGACTTTCCTCAGTGGCTGAATGAAGGCATTAGACTAGATGCTATTTAAGAGCCTTCCCAACTCTAAATCAATGAACCTGCTAAGTGGTAGAAGGGCAGCCATCTGAGTTGATGGAAAGCATTCCCACCCTGATGAAATCACAGATCACTGAGGTATGAGGATGACATTTGAAGGTAAGATAATAATAAAAACTCAGATTTAAATAACCTTTAGAATTTATAAAGCACTTTCAGGAAGAGCAATCCTGCAATGTGTAATATGGACAAGTATTATTATGCTATTTTTCAGGTGAGATAATTGAGGTCCAGAAAGGTTGAGTGATTTTCTCCAGGTCACACAGTTATTTAGTTCAGAACTGGAATTCAGTCTCAAATTTTCTGACTCTAAATTTAATATTCCCTCCACAGCTGTTTTGTCGCTAGGAACTGGGCAATCTGAGTGTTAGTCTCCATTCTTTCACTAGTAAAAATCCTTTTCTTTTAAAGATGAAAATATTAAGCACAAGAGGAAGAATGATTTGCCCAAGACCACCCAGTGAGTTACCAACAAACTTGCAATGAACCTTGATGACTCTCTGTGTCGTTCTCCACAACTGCAACTCCAAACCCTACTTCTCCCTCCTCAGCAGAGTGTTGGAATCCTAATTCCTTGAAGGCTTGTCTGACCCTTGACCTTTCTGGTTAGGTCCATATGACCCACATGCATATTGCATATTGTAGTATATTCACCCACATAAACTACAGATCTATATTTACAGACCTTGAATTGTGAACCTCTGGCCCAATTTCTAGCTCCTTTATGGTAAAGAACCTTTTGTCCTCAGTTGTAATCTGAAAATTTTTGTCTGGTATATAGGAGCTAATTTTTTTTCATTTCAAAGAGTGTCTATGCCCTAGGCACACCCTC
This sequence comes from Pseudocheirus occidentalis, assembly GCA_028646575.1. Classification (NCBI taxonomy): domain Eukaryota; kingdom Metazoa; phylum Chordata; class Mammalia; order Diprotodontia; family Pseudocheiridae; genus Pseudocheirus; species Pseudocheirus occidentalis. The sequence continues at coordinate 171,156,995 of CM053601.1, read as the reverse complement.
TCTTCCTCTACCCATTCTCGAGAACCTCCAATAAGTAGATGATGTTGGCCTACAGACTTCCACTTTGGGAACTTACTATTACCCAAATAATTGTCTCTGCCATTAAAATAGACCTTCCCTGAGAGAAGTGGTCATGTCTGTATTCGTTCTTTGAATTCACAGTAACTAACAAAGTGCCTGACTTAGATTTCTCTTCCTTTGACCTAAGAGGTAGGAAACCAATAATGTCTGTCCAAGAAGGGCCTGATGCAACCCTGACCCCTGAATAATATTGAACCCTGTCTTAATTGAATGATGATGGGCCCAGAAATATCAGTAAAAACTTGGTCTATCCATGAGCAAACCAAAAGACAAGCAAAACTGTAGGACAAGCCAAAGAAGGAATTCCCTCTTCTTGCTTTTTACTGAAGACCATCAAATCAAGGTTCCTTTAAAACATCCCTGATTTTTATAAGAGAGGAAAGATGGGGGGAAGGGGTATTCAGTATGCTTACCATCTTGGGGTGGGAGGTAGGGAAGAGAAGAAAGAAAATTTGTAACTCAAAATCTTTGGGAAATTAATGCTGAAAACTAAAAAAGAAAAAATTTTAAATGTAATAAAAAACCATCCCTGATTTTTTTTTTGTTTTCTTGCCTCTCCCAGTTCCATAAGTTTCTGGTCTGGCCTCAATGTGTGTGTGTGTGTGTGTGTGTGTGTGTGTGTGTGTGTATGTTTTATTTGTGTTATTTGTAATGGGGGAGAGTTTGGAGTCTGGGAATAACATAGAAGTGGCAGTCCTCTACTAAATCTGTTCTACCAAGATTAAGAGATTCTCTTTAAATGGTGAGTGACTGCAGAAGTTCCACTCTGGGGATCATACTGATGCTATCAAACTCAAGAACATCTCCCTTAATTCGATGGTTTTAGTCATCCAGGGTTACTACGCCATGGAATCAATAAGAATGAGATCAGAGATTAGAATTAAAATCATCATTCAGTTCTTCCAAGATCATACTATCTGTGGATTCTTGAGTCAAGAAATCAGCAGCTTATTGAGAATAGAGGCAATCATTGTCTAAATGAGTTTTTAACTGCCTTGATATTTAAAGGATATGGTTGCTGAGTTAATAGAGACAGTGAATATGGTCGTAAGATACCACTCAAGGGATGCACAAAAATTGGTCGCTAGAAGAGGTGACCTTTAACTAAAGGAAGGACTGCTTTGTACTTGTTACCTCAGGGATTTCATGCAGTTGTTTAAAAAAGAAAACTGCCTATTGGAAATGGCCTTTGCAGCTCCTACTACATTTTTGCTACTAGTTATTCCAAAAAAGTAGTGACTTTATATCGGGAGGAAAATGCACCAAGAACAAGGATTCAATGGATTTTCCACTAAGAAAAATGACTATTGGTGTTGAATTATGGAATTATGATAATTCCATAATATCATTTTAAAGTGTAATAATATAATTTTAAATCCCTTTGAGGCACTCTAGTCTCAATCACCTCATTTTGCAGAAGAGAAAACAGAAGCCCAGAGAGTAACGTAAGATCAGAGATAGAGCTAAAAGGGATGGTGAGTCTGGAAGGAATGAGGAGAATATTTCCAGATGACATCACCAGCAAAGACCTTTATGATTTAAAATCTCACAACTTTTGTGGGACACATTGTAAGTGAATACAATGCATAACTTGGTAGTCTAGACATTAGCTAAGAACTTGGCTTCCTGAAGCCCTGTAGCAAATTAGGGTGAAATTTGCCACCCAGGAAAGAAAATAAAGCATCAGATAAGGTTTTAAATTAATCCTAATCTCATCATATTGTGTCAGAATTCTCATAACCATGATGAATAAAAATGGCCTCCATTCTCATCTCCCTGCTGAGCCTCTTGGCATGACAAAATGCCTCTGTGAAAAGTCAGCATGACTATTTTAATCAGAATACAATGTGGTTTTTTTTTCTCTTTCCATGCCATTTTGTCCTTTACTGTGGATTCTAGTCCTGCCCCTTGGACCTCTGAGAGAAATACGTGCTTTGTCTGAGTCCATGGTGACTAAGAATGGAAGTAGTGAATACATTGGATGAACAAATGATCCCACACAAACCATACCTTTTATTTAATGCACACACAGAAAGAGCCCCTACTACCACTGCAAAAGTCAGTGCCTGGTGGTGAGTAGTCATTAGCTAAGCCCTTTCTGCCTTGCCAAAGTCAAAGAATACTAAGTGTGAGTGATTGTGAAATTACACTTAACTACAACATGAAAGGACAGCTAGTTGGTGCAGCAGATAGAATGCTGGGCTGTGGTCAGGAAGACTCATCTTCCTGAGTTCCAATCTGACCTCAGACACTTACTAGCGGTTTGACCCTAAGCAAGTCACTTAAACCTGTTTGTCTTGGTTTCCTCATTGTAAAATGAGAAAGAAAGGCTCAAACATTACAGTATCTTTGCCAAGAAAACCCCAAATGGGGTCACAAAGAGTTGGACACAACTGTAAATGACTCCACAACAACATGAAAGCTCATTCCAAAAATTGGTTTCCTTCAAAGCAGTATAACAGATTTTGTAACTATACATTTTAAGTGTGCATATGTATGTCTATGGTGCCTCTGTAAAGCACACATAGGTAGTCACTTCTCTACCATAGTACACAGGCAGCTTTGGCAGACACAGGAAACAGTGAATGAGGTCTTCCCTATCTTGTCACTGACTTGTTTTCTTCAGTGGATGATTTCAGTGGTTCATGATTAGGGATGTTTGTAGTCCTTTCAATGGTAATAATCACAAATCTTCTAGGACTTCCCGTCTTGTATAACTCTTAGTCGTGTCCTTCCAGAAATCCTCCACCAAGGATTCAAACAAAAGCTTGTGGTTAAAATATATTTCTTAGTGTATGTTCTGACTGATTGCTTCGCAGAAAACCACTAAAAAAGTATTCAAACTAGTGTGCCAGCTCCTGGATAGTAGGGTGGAGAAAAATACCTAATTAAGATATTGGAATTTATAGAGATGAGATTGTGGGGCCTTGGGAGTCACTTTGTCCTAAGATCATAGATTAAGAGCTTCAAAAGACCTTAGAAGCCAGTCAATCCAAATTCTTCCTTTTACAGAAAAGGAAACTGAGGACATAGAGTAAGTGATTTTTCTGAGGTCACACAGGTAGGAAATTCAGAGCTTGGATTTAGGACATGGTCTTCTGGTTCTAAACCAAGCACTCCTCACTGTAACATACTGTCTCCCAAATAGCTGCACTGGCTCTCATTACATGCATTCTTGGAATCTCCAAGCTCCAAGAGGCCATCCACAGCAATTAACCTAATGCCCTCACTTTTAAAGTGAGCACTGTCTATGGCACATATTGTGATGAGTATAATTCTGCTTAAAATAGAGATTATTATAGTTTTAATATGCATGCATGATCTCCTTTAACTTAGAAGCTACTAGAAGAAAGAAATCACATCTTGTATATTTTTATATCCCCCACAGAATGGAGGATAGCGCCTAGCGCATCAAAATCACTCAAATGTTTGATGAATAGATGGATGAATCAACCTGTTACTTAAGTAATGGATAAATGTGAGTTTTCAATGTTTTATACATACAAAACTTCTATAGCATCTTCCTTTCTCCAGGAATGGCCAGAATCCTGATGCTAATTCATAGATGAAGACTTACAAGAGAAAAGCACAGGCCAGGACTAACAGGTATGAGGATGGTGATTGAGTAGGAGTACTTGAGTGGGTATGATATTTCCTCCATGTGTCTAGAGCAGAGGTGGGAAATGTGCAGCCTCAAGGCTACATGTAGTCCTCTAGATCCTCAAGTGTGGCCCTTTGATTGAATCCAGACTTCACAAAACAAATCACCCCACCCTGCTCTAGAGGATGAAGTAAAGCAAAAAACCAAAAATTATCTTTTTCAAAATGATGCTCAAAATCACCTGCTGTGGGGGGCGGAGCCAAGATGGCAGCGTAGAAGCAGCAAAGCACCACAGCTCCCACACAAACACGCTAAAAAACTCATAAAATGGGACGCTAAATAGATTTTCAAGCTCTTAAACTCTCCAAAAGACAGAAAGCACATCTGTTGCTACCGGCAGCACAGCAGGTGGGGCTCTTCACAGCAGTCTGGGACC
>CM053601.1:171122882-171152377 GCA_028646575.1 Pseudocheirus occidentalis | reverse complement strand
GGCTGGGATAGGGAGACCCTCCCTGCCCTACCAGAAAGTTAGAGAGCAGAGCAGGGGAGCGGCTTTACAGTGGGACTGCTGTTTTAGGGTTGGGGCAGGGGCAAGACGGAGAGAAAATTTGTAATTCAAAAATGTAATGAAAATGAATAATGTAAACAAGAAAACAAATAAAAAATAAATTAAAAAAGAGAAAAAAATAAAGAGCTCACAATTTCAGCCATTTCTTCATTGTCTACCAGCTACTCTGCTTGGTTTCAATGTCATTATCATCTTCATTTGCCCCCATGCCAGGTACCATCTTGTACTCCCTATACATTCCTCACCATTTTCAAATTCCTTTCCTGTGTATTATCTTCTCCCCTTAGACTGTAAACTCCTTTAGGTAGGGAGTGTCTTTCTTTTATTTATTTATTCTATTTATCTCCCCTGTGCTCAGTAAAGTGCCTGGTACCTAGTAGGCACTTAATAAATGTTAATTGTATCATAACACATGGTTTTGACACAAAGACACAATTAAGATAAGATGGTAGAAGTTTAGAAAAAATAAATTCTAATTTAACATCAAGAAAAAAACTGATCCTGACAACTACCACTATAAAAAAAGAAGCATGTGCTGCCTTAGGAGGTAGTGATCTCCCCTTTCATTGGAGGTCTCTAAATGGAGACTCGATAATCCCTTTTCACATGGGTTGCAATGAATTTTTTTCAGTAAGGAGGTAAGCTCTGCATTTTGCTTTGTTTCCTCTTGACTCTGTAATCCTAGGTAAGTTTTGCCTCTATAATTTCAGTTGGGGAAAGAGATAGTATACTTTATGGAGGAGAAGTTGGTTTCTAGGCACCATTTTGGATTTCATGCTTTCAGTGAATGGAGTGTCTCTTCACTCTGAAGTATGACTGGTACTGCTTCTTTTCTTGCAAAATAAAATGCCAATTCGCTCCTCAGAAGTCAGAGCTCTCCCACTGGGTGGCTTGCCAACAGTTCTTCTATACTAATGATGTCAATTCGTAGGAACAGAGTGTAGATTTCTGTGAAAAAAGGCTGTTACCTGCTGCCCTTCTCCTTAGCTATCACTTCCTGTCATTCTTTGGCCTTGTTAGCATCATCTGCTACTGTCCCAGCCTTCTGTGTCCTTGATTTCTTGCTTCATAATGGGTTTTGCAATGAGTTCTGGAAACATTGCAGAACTCCCCAATGTTTGAAGAATGTGAGCTGAGCTATTAACCACAAGGGCATTGCAAGGTGAGAAGGAAATCACTTCCAGTCCTGGCAGAGCTGCCAGGCAGAGGGCTCCAGAAGGATTGCACATCACTGGCACAGAGCTGCCTGAAGGGGAAAAAAAACCACAGCACTTTGGATTTGCAAATCCTGTAAAAGAACAAGCAAATTCCTTTCTCTCTCTTAGCCTTAGTCTCCATATCAGTAAAATGATGAGGCTGGACCACATGATCTCTAAGATTCTTTTAGTATATTTGGATCTCTGTTGTAGTGTGGACGCAACAGCGCATGAGGATTGACTCCTAAGTGAGATTGTAGGATAAAGGTGAAAACCTCTTACTGGCAGACATCTTGATGAGAGTGATTTAGTATGCTTCCTAGAGATCACATCACAAGAGATATTGAGCCAGGTTCCCTTAGTCCTTGAGCTACTGCCTGGTACCAAGTTAGACCCTCTTCCAGGACAGCTAATTGGTACCTTTATGACCTAAACACTTAATCATTAGTTGCACATTTTCAGACACATATTAAGTCATTCTGGATTCTTTTCTGGCACTTGATTTTTATCCAAGGCAATAATTTCAGTAGGGAAAAGAAGTTGTTAATTTTTTCTTAGCATATGTATAACTTCTGCATCCCCGAGGGGCACCTGGCAACTTGTTGTACAATTCTGAAAAGCTCTTACAGCATGACTAGCTGTCATATGGTTCAGCATGTCCTCCAAACATAATGTTACACTAGAATTCGTTTCATCTAAATTAGGTTCAATGAAATGCCACATAGTTCAATTTAAGAAACATTCATTTAGCACTTTCTATGTCCCAGGTACTGAGCTAAATGCTGGACATGCAAAGAAACAGTTTCTGCCCTTGAATAGCTTACTAAAATCACTGGATGATAGACCAGTGAACCTACACCAGTAGGTTCCCATGAAACATATACAAAGTAATAGAAAGAAGGAAAGCGGGGGTGGCTAGGTGGTGTGGTGAATAGAGCACCAGCCCTGCCCTGGAGTCAGGAGGACCTGAGTTCAAATCTGGTCTCAGACACTTAACACAAAACCTAGCAGTGTGACCTCGGGCAAGTCACTTAACCCCAATTGCCCGCCAAAAAAAAAGGCAAAAATAAAAGAAAAAAAGAAGGAAAGCATGCTAATATCTGTGGAGAGAGGGAGAATATCAAACAGGAAAACATTCTCAGTCCCTCAATTTTACAACTGGTGACAAATTTGAGATATAGGAGAGAAGAAAAATACTCCTTCTAGCCTTTAATCAATAGATGAGAGCTCCTAGGTGGTTCATTGGGCTCTGAAAGTGCTCCCCTGTGGTTCATTTTCCCCATGTTTATTATCTGTGTATCAAACACTGAGGGAATGATGTCATGAACGTCGAGCTTACCTACCTCATTGCTGAGCTATTCTCTGGAAATTCAACACTAGGCTCTCCAGGCTCTCTCTCTCTCTCTCTCTCTCTCTCTCTCTCTCTCTCTCTCTCTCTCTCTGTCTGTCTCTCTCTCTCTCTCTCTCTCTCTCTGTCTCTGTCTCTGTCTCTGTCTCTCTCTCTCCCCCTCCCTCTCTCTCTCCATCTCTGTCTCTCTTGAATCATCCTAGGCAATTGGATTGCAGCCTTGTTTCACTTAGTCAAAACAAAACAAAATACTTTTTCTTTGGACAATCTACGTTCTCAGTGATGCCTCACACCCTAAATGAATCCTCCATGTAAGAACAGCTTTTGTGTCTGTAATGACTTTTGTCTTCTTTCAGAATTATAAGTATGCACACCAGAAAATTGTAAAATGATTAACTCTAATTGACCACTTTATTTTCATGGACAAATAAATTAAAGGTATGAAAAAAGACTTATTTGTGAACAGATATGAGAAGGTCTTAGGTCAAATAAGAAGAAAGAATTTAGTATAGTTATTTAGAGGAGTTTGAACCAGTGAACTAGATAAGAGTTTGAAATTAGAGAACAGAAATTTGATTAAATTTGGGAATAATTATGGGAAATTTGAATGAGAACCATCTCTGAGTCCAAATTCTGCCTCTGAATCAAAAGAGGAATGGGATCTAGGACAATTAAGGAGGCTATAGAAGGAGGTTAAGGATGGGTCAAAGAGGATTAGAGACCAGAATCTGAAGCAAGATTCAAAAAGGAAAAGAGGGTAGTTGGCAAGACAAGGTAGAAAAGAAAGGGCAAGTGGAAAATTTAGAAGGTTAAATAAATTTATACAATGAATTGGTAGAAGAGAATTTGTGAAACAGAAACAATGGGGAATTGGTGTAAGACTGAATAAGAACTAGTTTTTAGTGGTTTTAGAAAAGCATTAGAAATTAAAGAAAGAAAATGAGAAGCTGTAAAATTAATAAATATGGTAATTAAATGCAAACATTTTAATACAGTGCTCAGTATTGAGAAGTAAATATCAAAAAGAGTTTAAAAAGCAAAACAAACACAAAAAAAGCAAGGGCAAGAACTTCAACCTCTATGGAGAGTACGGAAATTATTCTGTGACATGCACCAATTATGTGATTGTAATTTTGCTAGTGTAGTGTTTCGACTGTAGAGTGGTTTCTACCTGGAGGATTACATTTCCACACTTCTGTTAATTCAAGAAAATAAAATGTGCCTATGAGAAGCGATAATGAGGATTTGATGAAAGGGAAAGACAAGTATCAGAGACTGATGAGGGGACAAGTCCCTTCCAGCATGTGGAAGTGAGGAATACTGTTACCCAGAGAAGACAAAGAAGGAAAAACACAGCTGTACAAATAGAGCTGAAAAAGGAATTGGAGGCCAGTCCAGAATATAAGGGAGTTGATGCTTTGAAGAGGAACAAGCTGCTAGTCTTCCAGCAAAGATAAAATAGAAGCTTCCAGGTGAGAGCTCATACAGAAAGTGTCCAAGAAATAAGAGAAGAGTAGTAATACTTGGTGATACTTTGTTCAGGGGTACTGAGCCAGCTATTTATTGACTTAATAATAATAGATTAATTGTTATCTTTTTGAATGCATCCAAGAAAGAACAGAGAATCTCCAAAGGCTTCTCAAAACAGATGGCAACTACTAATTTCATAATTCACATGGACATAAATGATACTGCTGAAAGAAACCTAAAAATGTGTGTGTGTGTGTGTATGTGTGTGCGTGTGTGTATGTGCAGCCAATGATTATGAATCCTTGGGCAAGGGTGATAGATTATATGACATCAATTTTGTTTTCCTCACTGTTACTTATTGAAGGTAAAAGTTTCAGGGGAGGAAAGAAAGTGGTCAGTAAACATTTAGCTAATAAAGTGATCTGAGAAAGAGATTTGGATTTTTGGACTATGGCTTAAAATATAAAGATGACATATGACAAGGACCATCTTCCACCATGAGAAGTAAAAAGGCAATGTCTCTGCCACACATTCCAGAAAGAAAAGATTAAGTATGACAATGTTCTCTTTCTCTTTTGAATCTGTTATATAGGTGACTCTTCTTGGATCTTTCACCAATCCTCTTTAGGTACAAAGCCTTCCTCCTGCTGCTTTTATAGGGACAAAGTAATTTCTGAGGCTTCAAAGGGCCAAGTCAAATAGCGATGAAAAAGATAATAGATGTGCCACCAGAAACATTCTAGGATCTTGGAAACCAATGAGCTTACATGTTTGCTCTCTTGTACTTAATAAGACAGTTCTATGGTGAAGTAGTTAAAGTGTGGCACAGGAAGACTTGAATTAAAATTTTGTGACTTAGGCAAATCACTCAATCTCTCTGTCTCAAGTTTCCTCATCTGTAAAATGGGGTTGATAACAATAGCATGCACCACATAGGGTTATTATATAGTTTTAATGAAATGATGTATATAAAGTACTTTATAAATTTCAAAATACTATATAAATTTAGCCATTAATATAATTGTTATATATATACATATATGTATGTTTTACACATACATACATACATATATACATATAAACATATATATGTGGTCATGTTTAATTGGACCTTTCTCAATGGTGGTCTGGGAGGGAGAGAGAAAAAAGCGAGCAACAGAAAACAAAAGGAAACTTAGAAGGAAGCACAGAAAAGCAAGGTAGCTTTGAAAACAATGTGGAGTATTTATTATATAGGATTTAAAAAAATAGTCTGACATATAAATTTATTTTATGTAGAATCTTTTATTTATATTCTACTCTGTGTGTGGAAATGATTTGTTTTCTCATTTTGTATTTAAGTTTAAAATAAAAAATATAATATCATCTATAGGTTTAAGGTTTACAAAGTTTTAAAAATATGTTTATATTTGATCCTCGTAAGAACTCTGTGAAACACAAGCTATTATAATCCTTGTTTTGCAGTTGAGGAGATTAAAACTGAGAGCTATTACATGATTGTCCCATATGATACTAGCCCACAAATGTATGAGGCAGCATTTGAATTTAGGTCTTCCTGACTTCAGGTCCAGGGCTTTGTCTACCCTACCTAATCAAATATTTGTCACTGGTGTTGAATAGAGGCTTTGTCTTCAAATTTAGGCAGGTTTTTCTGGATGGGTTATGAGGTGTCTTCCAACTCTGAGACTCCATGATCACACTGCTTCTGGTCCAAGCATAAACATGTAAGTAGAAACCCTTCATGGGGAAAGACCACTAATAATCCATTCTATCCATTGTCTATATCCAATCAGATTCAGATAGATCCCTAACCAATGCTTTTGCTGACAGCTGTTATGATGCTGGCATTAATCATTAATATTTTTCACCTGATTGAAATAACATCCTGCGTATTTGAAATACTCCTTGGGTAAATATAGCTGGAATTTAACTTCTGTTGAATTTGCAGTAATGACAATTGTGCACTGTTTCCATTACATGTTGCCAGACATCTGCCTCATTAAAACTGCTAAAATATAGCAATACATATCATTTGTACGCTACTTTATATGCCTTAGATGTTGGAGAGAGCAAAATGCTTGCAATAAGTTGAGCGATTTATAACAAAGAAGTCATATTATATTGGAAGCAAAGTTTAATTAGCTCAAAATCATACAATGTGGTATGAAACAGAGCATGCCTAAATATATTGTGGAAGTATTTAAGGCAAGATGAAAATTTATTATGTGGAAATTCTGGACATTAAAATTCAATATTTCAACTTATAATTCCCTCCCCAACTCCTCTATCCAAACCATGGATTATTCTCTGCCAACGTGTAGGTCCAAAACGGAGCAAATTGTATGTAGATGAAATTTGGGTCAACATTTTCTGAAACTTCTCTTCTGGCTCTTGTTCTTTAAAAGGTGAATACAGAGGGTAATAGCAGTTTGTCCAAATCAGGGGCCAAGAGGTAGATGTAATCCAGTCTTTAGAGCTTATTAAAACATGGGTAAAAATCTTCATTTGATCTGAATGAGACCTTTTGTAGACCCAGTGAACACCAGAGACTTTCTCCTGATGTGGAAGATGAATTCTTGTCACCCTCTATCATCTTTCTACCCCCTCAGCTTGAAACACACGTTTGGGTTCTAATTTATATATATTGTATTCTCTTCTTTCATTCTCTCCTCTATCTGGTGTTCACCTTTCTACTTTCAATCAGTTTAAATTCTAATTGTCTTCTGAATCATATCAACATTTCATCTTAACTATTTGTCTGTCTGTCTATCTGTCTGTCTCTATCATCTTCTTAGTGTAGTACTTGGTACAAAGTAAGAGCTTAGTGAGTGCTTTTTTTTTTTTGGAAGGGCAGTTGGGGTTAAGTGACTTGCCCAAAGTCACACAGCTAGTAAGTGTTAAGTGTCTGGGGCCAGATTTGTACTCAGGTCCTCCTGACTCCAGGGCTGGTGCTCTATTCATTGCACCACCCAGCCGCCCCAGTGAGTGCTTTTTCATTCATTCATTTCTTCATTCCTACATTCATATCATTGTGTTTCACAGAAAATGAGTCTGCAGGGACCAATCCATTTTTTTTGCTCATATTTCTTTTGATACCAGGTACTTAATGAACATTAAATAGAGAACATAAAGAAGGTAAACAGTTTTGTGGTATGTGTTTAATTTTCTGCTGTTCATTTGTTCCATTCCTTTGTTCCTAACAGTGGATGTTCATGAACCCATCCCCACTATGCACACAGTTACAAGATAGTCTTATTTATGACTTGTCTATTGCTCTTTTTATAACTAGCTTTGGCTGTGTCAGCTGGGGATCAAGCATGGTAACTAATGTGACAAGTCAGTTCTGTTAAACATCTAGTCCCCTGTCTGATACATCTGATTCCATTGATTTTTGTTTTGCATTCAATTGCCCAGTTTAGTTTTAACTGACCCAATTGACCTATTGTTTTGGCATGTGATAAGCAAAGGATCATATATATATATATATTTCTTCTGTTTGAAAGGGTGAGCTGTGATAGATCTCAGAGGGCTATCTGAATAGCTTAATAAAACAATCCCAATACTTCACAAATACTGTATGAGGAGCTATCTAAATGCTAAAGAAGGCTAAAAGACTATATGAGACTACTGGGAATACTGATAACCCCATCCTTGTGTGGGAATAAGTGGCAATGTCCTCAAGATACTTACAAGGGCATGAGATTAGAAACCTTATTAAATATTTTTTCTGATTGACATTTTTATGGATTTCATATATTATAAGAGAGGGAGATTTCTAGAATGAATAAAAGCATGTCTAGATTTTTATCAATATATACACACTCAAAAAGAATTGACCTGACTTTTTGGCTGCAAATTTTGCTGAGCTGCCTACAATAATTGCTTCTGCTTATTTATCTCAGACCTCAATTTGATTAGAGAGTTTGGGAAATTTGTATTTAAATCGCCAATCCTAGAGATCAAGATTTGTGTAATATTTTATGGCAGAACCTATGGGGGCAAGGATCAAAGGGTTGGAACTGAAAGGAAAAATAGGTATCATTTAGTCTAACCTTTTCATTTTACTGATGTGGAAACTGAGTCCTCAGAGGAGAGGAGGGAAGTTAAATGACTTGAATAAGGTAATACAGGTAGCAAGTAGCAGTGATTCAACTTATCTGACTTCAAATCCAGTACCCTTTTGACTCTATCAGACTGAAGATCACAGGTAAATTCACTTTGAAAGGCACATTGAGTACCAAGCATGTGGATCCCATTTATCTTCACAAATTTCTTCAAATCTCTCCATAACCAATGTTTTTCTGAAATCGTCCCCCCTTCTCCATTTAGATACTCAACATGTTCATATGATAACACACACTTAAAATAGTGTTTTCACAGTTTTCAAAATGCTTTCCTTCCATCAGACCTGTTAGGAAACAAATATATTATTTTCACCATTTTATAGATGAAAAGACTGGGACTTGGCAAAGTTAAATGTTCAAACGTGGTCAAAGTGGGCAAAGTCTAAGTCAAATAGAAAATATCAGAACTAGAATTTGAGCTCGAGTCTTCTGAACCCAAGTCCCCTTTACATGATGCCCTGGCACATCATCCATTCTTTTGGAATCTTGCTAAGTAATAAATCTTGTATTAATGTATTTATGTCAATCACTCCTACCAGGTTCCACATTTCTCTCTTTTTATTCTTTGGTGGATCATGGATCTATGATCTTATTCCAGGTCTGTACTTCTTCCCTTAGTTTAGTTTGTAACTTCTTCATACCTTACTTTTCCATGCAATTCTCTTTCCACTCTGTAAATAAATCTTAGCACAGAGCATTCACCTAATGTTACTGAGAGCTTACTCTGGCTCTTTTTGTTAGAGGACTGGGAGAACTGAATGCCAGTCTGGAATTTCCAGGTCCGAAATAGAAGTATTCCCTTATAGCCTGAGGACAATTTGGCCTATTGTAAATTTTGAATTGTAAAGGGGCTTTGAGTTATGCTCAGAAATTTTGAAAAGACAAAATCTATAAAAAATTCTTTTTGTGATAGAGCATGTAGAAAGAAAGGAGTCAGCACTAAAAACCTGTCATCAGAAATAATGTCTATTTGGAGATTGGGTAGTACTTGCTGGAATTTAATGAGTCAACATCGGGAGAATCAGACACACATCGATAACTGGTAAAAGGAAAAACTAATAAAGAGAACTAAATTACAGCAGAGCATGGAGAGACTGAGGCAATCAAGGTCCTACAAGTGTCTTGGGAACAAAGAGCATGGATTAACTACCAGTTTCATTCTCTTCTTCAACAAATGAGGGAGTTAGAAAGAAAAGATGCATTCTTTCCCCAATTTCCTTTCCCTATATCTGTCTAGTAACACATACTATAATATACTCTACTTGCTTCTTTTACCTAAGCAGTTAAATGATAATTAGAGCAAAAAAGTAAACAAATAAACAGATAAATAAAGCAGGGCTAAGCTTTTATAGAAATGTTCATTTTTTCTTTTAAATTGGGGGCTCTGAGCCATTTTTATTATATCATAATTTTCTGTGTGATATAATTTTAATAACAGAGTATACAGAGTGATCACATTGACTTGAGGGCCACTTTTTGGCCTATAGAATAAAAACAAGCTAATTTTCACAAAAATCTGTGGCTAATTCAATCTCCAAATATGAGAGAGGAAGAGGCATGGTATAGAGACGGGCAAGATCTTGCATGATAAGGCTTGGTTGAGATGCAATTCTTCTCTCAGAAAGTAAAAAAGAGAAGAAAAAAAGCTTCAGTAACCTTCCTCAGTATTTCACTGACTCATCAAAGAGACATGTTTGCTGGGAGTCAGGGTGGTAGGTGTGGGCAACAATATTTTGTCTCTTTCCTTTGAGGCCAAAGTCACAAAATTCTCTTTGGCTATGGCAAGTATATCAGTGGGAACATAATTTTATAAAAAATGTAAACATTTCTAAATATCCAACTGCTTGACACCATTTGCCTGTTATGTAGCAGACACTTAATGAATGCTGATTGACTGAGCACCTCTTTCTTGGGCTATGACAACAGCTTTCTGTATTCTCACCGTAATTCAAGCCTTTCTCCACTCCAATTCATCCACCTTTGCATGGTAAAGCATAGAACTAAACCCCATTACTCATTAAACTGTATTGCTGTTGTTTCCTCTAGGATTATACATACACTGTTTTATGTACAATTTAAAATACTTCACAAGCTGGCCCCTCCATGCCTTTCCAGACTCCTTCCACAGAATTTCCTCCAAATACTCACTGCTCCAATCATACTGACTTACTTGCTCTTCTATGCACTTAGTACTTCATGTCAGTGACTTCTCACTAACTGCTTCCAAGAATAGCATGTTTTCTCTCCTCTCCTCTACCTTTTGCAATCTCTGGTTTTCTTCAAGACATAGATCAAGTATTACTTTCTGAATGAAGCCTTTTCTTGTCCTTGTAGCTGCTAGGGCTCTCCCTTCCAAAAACAACCTGTTCTTTATTTTCGTACATGTTCTGGATGTACTTATAGTTGTGGGGCAGCTAGGTGGTTTAGTGGACAGAGTGCCAGAGACTCATTATCCAGAGTTCAAATCTGGCCTCAGTCGCTTACTAACTCTGTGTTCCTAGGCAAGTCTTTTTACCTCATTTGACTCAATTTCTTCCTTCATAAAATGATCTAGAAAAGTAAATTGCAAACCATTCCAATATCTTGGCCAAGAAAACCCTAAATGGAGTCATGAAAAGTCAGACATAATTAAAAAATGACTGAACAGCAAATTATATGTGTGCATATGCTCTCTCTAGTTAAAATATAAGAGTGGGGCTATTTCTCTCCTTTTTTTTTTTTTGCTTATGTCACAAGAGGTCAGCACCATGCCTGGCATATAGTAAATATAAAATGAATACTTGTTTATTGACCATGTAGACACAACCTATATCATTTTTATCTATAGTCATTCAGATATGTCAAGGGTCTGTGATTTATGAAATTTAGTAATTAAGTAATTATATGCTAAGAATCTACAATGTAAATGCCACCTAATGTTCAAGCACATATGAAAATTCAACCTTACTTTACATTTCCTAAGGGGGCAAAAGTTTAGGTTTCAGAAAAGCATATGAAGAGGCAATTAGATTCAAAAAGCTGCTTTGAAGGAAAATCTTGTTCCCAAAGGGGTTTTTCCATTTCATGATTTCAGTGTATCACATTTCAAAGGATGGCTCATTTAAAAATTACAGGACAGCACAGTACATAATGTTAACTTGAGCCTTAACAGTCACCCTAACCATTGGATCTGCTCCAAAGAAGAATGAACTGCCTTGGGAAGCTGTAGCTTAGTGCTCACTTGTAGTCATCAATCTGAGGCTACTAGTTGAGTATGTTGTAGAAAGAATTATTTTTCAGTATTGATTAGACTAGATCAATCAATTGATCAATCAGCAGGCATAGCAATTAAGCTCCTTTCCAACTCAGAAATTCTGGTTTCTTGAATTATTTCACAAAGGTGTATTGGTTTTATTTTTTAAGTGTGAGAGACATTTGAATTGCTTTTAAAAATAAGTCAACACAATTTTCTTTCCCTTCCCTTTTGCCCGTGATGATTTAGAGCATTTCCAAAAAAGCACATAGCTGTCGGAACAAGGAAAGAATGAATGAGCATGACTTGTTGGAAATAGGAACATTAACAATAACCTTCTCCACTTTGGCAAAGATGAAGAGGGAAAAGCAGCACCATTTTCCTTATTACTTGATTGCATTATCATAGGCCCATTCGATCTTCATTTACTTAAAAGTTCAAATTTAAATGGGATAAATGGACTAGCTGAGAAATATTTTGTTTAAAAATTATGAAAAGGTTAAAATTTGAATTGTAAATTATTGGGAAACTCTCAAATCACTGACAATCAGTGGCTCAGATTATATATTAATGTGTTTCATCTTGAGAAGGTGGGAAGATAAGTTCTGGGACTAAGAACTATTTATAGGTATCATTTGTCACCTCTTTTCAGTTTGATCTATTAAAGGAGCATAGATTTAAAACAAGAATACTAGGGAACATCTAGTACAATTTTTTAGCAGAAGAAACTGAGGCCCAATGAGGCCATAGTGCTATATCCTCATATTTAGACTTCAAAGGGGTCAGCTATCCCAACTCTCTCATTTTACAAATGAGGAACTGGGGGCCAGAGAAGGTAAGTCATTTGTTGAGTGTCATACGGATAGTAATTGAGAGAGTGTGTATTTGAATCTAGTTCTTCTCCCTCCAAATCCATTGTTCTTTCCACTGTACCATACTAATATCCTTTAAATATGTTCTGTACCTTTTATGTGAACACCTAATTTGCAACAGCAATAAGAAAAATCCTTCACCCTCCATCGCCTGAACATATCAAATATCCTCCAAGTATTTTGTACAGATAAATTATTACTGAATTTTTCTCAGGCAACTACCAATTTGGAATTTGGGTATCCAAATTTTAATGGTATCTGTCAGAACTTTGAAATATTAAACTTACGGATATTGCCTAAGAACCCAAAGAGACATAGTGAGAACATTATAATGGTTTGGTTCTATATCTTCAAGGCCAAGACCTCAGCCCTACTCACCTCTAATCAAACTATGAGGTTTATTACTTTAATATTCAAATGTAGCCATGGTCTTACTGATGTGGAAGTTTACATAAACAAGGCAGATTGCAATGTATTCACGAGTGTCTATTTTTTGTGGAACTTTTCTCAATATCTTGGCAAATACACCCAACGTTTCTGGGGCTGTCCTATCATACTCTTGCTATAGAAAGGATACTGATGAAACAGCTGACCTGTCCACACTTCAGCTGTTTTTTGGTCTCATTGTGTGGTCAGCCCATTTTCTCTTCTCTTTTTCTTTCATACACTTATGTGTAGAATTTATTGTTTCTTTCATACTTTCATTTGGCTGCCACTGATCAATTCCCTGTTTGTAATGTCCTGCATATAAGCTGTTGATGTAGTACACTTACAAAAATGACACAAGGAAAGATGTGCTTCATTCTTAGTACTTTGTGGACCAAACTTCATCTTTTTTTTGGTTGGTGGGGTAATGAAGCTGAACACGGATATGTAAGCAACTCAGGAAATAGTTATGTCTAATTCTAGGCTGTTAATGGACCAAGGCAGTGACGACCTGTTAGGTTTTATACGGAAATAGACAAGGGAAACTGGAGCCTTTTCAAGTACATCAATCTTGGCTAAATAGATTTCAGGTGCCTTTGAATATATCAATCATAAGTAGTTTAGAAAAAAAACCATGTATATAGGAAGGATTCCTTTGGGGTCAGGGGCTATGCTCATTACTTCATCTATCATTCCAGCTGTCTTCATATCCTGCCTCCTTTCTATGGGAAAAAGAGAAAAAAACCTGATCTAGCCATCCTGCATCATGTCATGTTCCTGGTTGAAAAACATCTGATCAATTTGATACTTGTATCCCTTTACCACTGAAAGAATAGCTGCATAACTTGTTACTAGTTTGGTTCATGGTTAATGTTGGGGAAGAAAAAAAATAGGGAGCTGACAGGAATGCTGTGGAGATAGTTTAAATGGATTTTTAACAGAAGTTTTGCTAAAGTATTTCATGTTATTCATGTGGAGAAAATGGAGAAATAGGTTCACTGAGGGGGTGGGGAAGCTGTAGCCTCAAACTCTAGGCCTCTGCCTTTGTCTCTAACCCAGTGGTTCTCAACCTTCCTAATGCCGCTGCCCTTCAATAGTTGTATGTGGGAGTGTCTGCATGTGGGTGGACCCTCCTGGAGACAGAAAGAGGAGGTTCCTAAGACCATCGGAAATGTGTTTTCCGTTGGTCTTAGGTGACCCCTGAGGCCCCTGTGAAAGGGTTGTTTGACCCCAAAGGGGTAACAACCCACAGGTTGAGAACCGCTTCTCTAACCCTTACCCTAAAATGCTTCTGGCTCTAACCCTAATGCTAACCCTAAAATGCATGCCTCAGACTCCAACTCTAACCTGATGCTAACTGCAACCCTAAATTCTAACCTTACCCTTGAGGATTTGTTCTGTGAAGTTTGGATTCAGTCAAAGGGCAGCACCTGAGGACCTGGAGGGCCACACGTGGCCTTGAGGTCACAGATTCCCTAGCCCTGGATGAGGGGATGGTACAATTTGGTGGATAGATAACTGGTTGAATGACTTGGAAGGGGTAGCCATTGGACAACGAACAGTTCAATGTCAGTGTGACAGTAGGTCTCCGGTGAAATATTCAGGGTGTCCACGGTTGGTGTAATTGTTTTGTCAGCACTTTTTATGAGAGAAACATGCCATATTCATCAAATTTGTGCATCACACAGGACAGATAACTATCAACTTGGATAAAAAAAATCAAGACGTAGAGAAAGATGAAAAGAACAAAGGAAAGATGGAAAGAAGAGAAGATGGAGATGAGATGGAAAGAAAGAAAGGAAAAGAGACTGATAAACAGAAAGACAAATAGGTGAAACCTTGGTAAGTGCTGATTGTGTCAGGCACTGTAGTAAGCACCAAGAATACAAACGCTCACCAAAAGAAGGGTGATTCCTACCCTAAAAAATCTTACACCCTAATGGGGACGATGACTCAAGAAAAGGGAGCTGAGAAAAACAGTGGTTGTGGGGGCGGCGGTGAGAAAAAGGGAGCTCCATATGTGAAAAGTAGCTCGGGGACTCATGGGCTGAGCAGGAGGTTCTGGGAAGTACTTACCAGTACGAGTCGGGTTTGTAGTTGTGTGCTTGTTCATCACCTGAAAAGGATGCAGAGGTTGAAATAGAAAGACTGGCTGGAGGGGCGGCTGGGTGGCGCAGTGAGTAGAGCACCGGCCCTGGAGTCAGGAGGACCTGAGTTCAAATCCGGCCTCAGACACTTAACACAAAAACTAGCCGTGTGACCTTGGGCACGTCACTTAACCCCAACTGCCCTCCAAAAAGCAAAAAAAAAAAAAACCCCCCCCAAAAAAAAGAAAGACTGGCTGGAAATTATGGGCCGAGTCAGGTTGGGAGTGATAATTTAATAGAAAAATTGAATTCAATCGAAGGACAATTTAAACAGGGAAAAATGTAAAGCATCTTATACTTGGCCACAAAAAAACAACCTCACAAGCATAAAGTGGAAAAGCATAGGAGGCAGGCAGCAGTTGTTTAAAAAAAAAGATCTGGGGGTATTAGTGGTATCAATGAACTGCCAGCTCATTACGAGTCAGCAATATGATATGGCAGCCAAAACAGCTAATGCATTCTTTGACTGAGTTACAAGGTAGAGCTTGCAGGAAAAGGGAAGGCGTAGGCTTAATATATCATATTCTTTTCAGACTTCATTCAAAATAGCATGATTAGCTCTGGGCATCACAGTGCAAAGACACTGATAATCTAGAAGTTAGAGGAGGAAGACAATCAGAAAGGCAGATGACCTTGACATTAGGAAACACAAGATCGATCAAAAGAATTATATTTAACCTGGAGAAGAAAAGTTGGAGTTTGGGAGAAATGGTAGTTGTTTTCAAGTACTGAATGGAAGAGAGGAAGGAGGAAGGCATCAGCTGCAAAGGGGAGTGGGAGGGTGGCAAAAAAGTACATTTGGGCTTAATGCCCACTTGAAGCACAAACAACCCTCTTAAATCATCATCACCATCATCATCATCATCATCATCATCATCATCATCATCATCACATAAAACCAAACAAATCTAACTCTCTAACAATTAGAATCCAAAAGTGAAATGATGATAGAGTCCCCCCTTAGAGATCTTTTTAAAAAATGAATATACTGAGGTCTGTTCTAACTCTGGCCTTCCATATTCTAATGTCTCTTCCAGTTCTGACACTCTTTATACAAAATATGTCCATAGGAAGAATTTCTTTGGTGTTAGGGCTATGCTCATTAATTCATCTGTTATTCTAAGTGTCCCAAGAGTTTTTAGTGATTTCTTTTCCCTGTTTAAAAATGCATTACTGCTATTTATCATCAGTAGCACTCAATGAGTTATTTATGCCAGGCATGGTGTTGAGCACTTTAAATACCCTCAAAGCCACCTTGAGAGATGGATTTTACCAATCAGGAAACACAGGGAAACAGAGGTTAAGTATCTTTGGCCAGATTTGAATATTGATCTTCTTCATCCTTTTGCTTTTTGGCAGGGCAATTGGGGTTAAATGACTTGCCCAAGGTCACAGGGCTAGTAAATGTTAAGTGTCTGAGGCCCAATTTGAACTCAGGTCCATCCTAATTCCAGGGCGAGTGCTCTATTCACTAATCCACCTAGCAGCCTCTAAAATATAGGTCTTCTTGATGACAAGCTCAGTGTTCTGTCCCCTGTGCCACCTAGTTAGTTGGCATGCATGTATTTTTCATTTGCCTGTCAATGTCTCTTTGTAGGCTATTTTAATGTAAGTTACAGATAGAGACTATTTCCTTTTTTCTTTGTATTCCCAGGATGTAGTGCCTGACTCATAATAAGCATTTAATTGAGTGAATTAATGAATGAGTGGAAGTGTTGGGTCTGGGATCTAAAGCTAGGTCTCTCATCTTCAGTTCCAGTTCAATGATCAGAACTACCAGTTTCTTTCTTTTTTTTTTTTTAAAGATAATCTATCTTGATTAAAGCAAACGAGTTCCAAATCCATTCAGAATGCTTGTAAATCCCTTGTTTTTTACTTTACAATTCAAACTTTTAACATTACATTTTGAATGTTGAATCCCAAAGATACATTTTGAAAGAAAGATCTTAGTCTTTCATAAGCTAACAAATTATTCTCGTTTTCAGTACAAATATTAACAGAATCCTTGATGACTTTGCTGATGGTTACTCCCTGCTGGGACCATTACCCTGTCTCATCTTTAGTCATAACTGAGATGTGGACAAAAACTTCTGTCACTCTAGAGACCCAACTGCAACCTGATTGATCCCATTTTTTTTTTTGCTTCTAGTTTTTTTTCCTGCAAAAGAAAATCAGCTTTAGACTGGAAATGATAGATCAAAAAGTTAATATGGAATTAATATTATTAGTTGGAGAGATAAAAGAGAACCCTCTCTCACCCCCCCTTTCTCCAAGTGGTGTAGGAGAAAGCCCCAGAACATGAATCCAAAGTTATAGACTTGATTTCCATCTCAGTCATTACATATAACCTCAGAGTCATTGTTTCATCCCTCTAGGTTCTAGGTTTTGGGGGCAAAGTGGCGCATTGTATAGAGTGTTTGGCCTGTAGTTAGAAAGCACTATCTTCCTGCATTCAAATCTGGCCTCAGACATTTCCTAGCTGTTTAACTGTGGGAAAGTCACTTCATGCTATTTGCCTCAGTTTCCTCATCTGTAAAACGAGCTAGAGAAGGAAACAGAAAATCAGTCCAGTATCCTTGTCAAGAAAAAGAGGTCATGAAGAAATGGACATGGCTAAAACAACTAAAAAACAAAAAGATCTAGTTTCCTGTGAATGACATGTTTGGACAAGGCAATCTTAAGTGCCTCTCCCAGTTCTCACATTTAAAGCATTTTCTCAAGTTCCTTCCAGCCTTTATATTCTTTATTCTGAGATCTCCCCCAACTATGATATTTTGTGTTCTAAGGCCCCACCCATATCTGCTACTCTGTGGTCTATGTTCAAAAAGTGCTAACAACTCAAACATTTTAGATTCTATATTCAAATGTTTTTAAGCCCTAATATTATGTTCCATGTGTTGAGGTCTGTTCCACCTGTGTTCTAATGTCACTTTCATTTCTGACATTCTCTATTCAATGTACAAAGGCATGAAACCCCTCTAAAATGTTATCTGTTCTCTTTCTTTATAGGCCTTACAGATCATGATTTGTGGACAAACTCAGCATGAATAAAAGCTACAAGCTAATGTGCCAAGGGAATATATGTATTCCATTAAGCACAAGATAACCAAATATCTCTAATGCAATGATAAGAGAAACACAGTTATAAAGCAGTCCCTGATTACACCTGGTAATTGAAGCCTGTATGGTTAAGAACCAGGTTCCTTTATCTTGCTTAATATAAAATCGGGACTTTCAGGATATTTTTATTTGACTTGAAAGGCACTTTATTTTCAGATGCTTGATGATATGTATTTGCAGTATTTCCTATATGCCTCCCCCATCCCTTTGTTATAAGAACGTATGCAGGAAAATAGGATTTCATTGGGACTTATTGTTTATTTCTTGCCTTCTTATTTTGATCATATAACAATTTCTGTAGCTACTGACTGTGAGGTCCCAATGAGAAGGCTATTTCTTTCATTTGATAACAACTTCAAGAAACCTTTATGAAACACTGTAACTCCTAATATTAAGAAAAAGAATCACTCTGCAGCATGGAAAATGGGATCCACAGATTTCTGGAACTGGGAGGGAGGCTTAAAGAGTTCATTTGTTCCATGAACATATAGCATGAAGATGGCCATCTAAGGGATCTTTTAGTATAACTTCCTCATTTTACAGATGAAGAAACTGGTGCCTAGAAATTGTAGGGATGTATGATGTACCTAATGTCATATTGTGACTTATGAACTGGGCCTCCATCCCAGATCCTGAGCTTCTTAATATAGTCTTCTTTTCATCTCACCATGCTCTTTTCCTCTTCTCTTTTTCAGCCTTGGAAAAGGTCTTTGGTACTGTAATGGAACCAGAATCAATTACATCTTATCTAAAGACAGACCCCACAGGAGACAAGGTGCTATTGAATTGGAGTCTCTGTCTTTCTCTGTCTCTGTTTCTCTGTCTCTCTGCCTCTCCCTCTTTCTCCTTACAGAAACACACACACGTATGTATATATAGCAAGTTTGTGAATAGTGTTCAAATTCTGTAGTTGCTGAACCCATCCTGATGTTTTGGGATGAAACAGTATCCACTATATCTACTTGAATTAGAATGCATAATATCTCATTCCTGTTTTTGTCACATTAAATATTATGTACTTCCATTAACAGAATGCCCTTCAGTCTCACTACACTGCAGAGGTGACTCAGGCTTCTTGATGGCTGTGTTCATGGAGTACAAACACTGAGTGGGCTTGATCTGACCAAGGACAATGTGTTTACTGTTTGAAAACCAGCCTACCTGTATGTGGAGGGCAGACAGATGGCCATGAAGGCATGATTTATTTTCAGTTAAAAGATCTCAAGGAGGAAGTCTACTAAAGTACGGGTAGAATGAGATATCATTTGGTAGAAGGAGTGCCTAAGACATTTTAAAACACCAACTCTCACCCTTCTTTCTACATGTAGTTGAAATATTGCTTAAGCGAGCTCCCTTTGTGCATTTAGGGCTATACTTAAGAAGTCAACAGCTATCATCCTGAGCCCGTCATGTGTAGCACATTGACAATATCATTGGTCAAACAAAGCACAAGAAGATATAATCCTTGCGCTCATGGAAGCATGGCATATGGAATAATTGATAGGTCAAAGAGTACAGTTAGCAATTGAAATTCAAACTGCAAAATGTGGTTTCCCAAAAAGGGAATTACAGAAGTCTGTGCAACTCCTAATACTCTGAGCAAGTGCCATGAAGGAGACAGGACTTGAACTGGGTCTTAAGGATAATAAATTATCATTCATACTTGTAACACTGCCTCTTGATGTGATGAAATATATTATTTCAAGGGATATTTGTTTTATTTCAATTCTCTCTAAATTCTTCAATAAGAAAAAAGTATAAAGAACATTGGAATTGAAGTCAGAGGACCTGATATCAATTACCTAAGACTTGTGTGACTACGGGGAAGTCACCTAGTCTCTCTGGGCCTCAGTATTCTCATCTCTAAAATAAGGAGATCCCTTTTCCTTTGGTAAATTTTGATTTCTGATTACTCTTTCGAAAAGGGTTATGATGACAAAAACTACAGGGAAAACATCAGTTTAAGATAGCAAATAGAGGGGGAAAGTTACAAAATGTTAAGAAGCTGTAAGAATATATGAGTTTCTCCTACTGGTCTGCAGGGATCTTTCCTGGCTTGCCCTATTCAGTGACTTTATTTAGTTGTTATCCCCTGAGTCAGCTGGAGCCCGATCTGTCTGGGCTGGATCTGAGACTAAACTCTCAGGCTTCTAGCCAAGATAAATTTAGATTGATGGAATGGCTGGCATTCTCAGGCCCTTTTAAGACCTTCTTCCTAGTCTTTTCTTCAGTCTGGGAAACCTGATTGCCAAAGTTCCCATTGATCCTTCCCATGGGCTTTTGCCCAACTTTTGTTGACCTTGCAGCTGCCTCCTGCATTCTCCCCGGAGGCATCAGTGGCTTTGGTCTTATCAAGCCCTTGGTTAGTTTTCTTGGAGTTATTTCACTTTTTAAAAAGTTGCTTTAATCTTTATGGCAAACTGCAATTCCTCTAACAAAAGTTCTAGATTTACAGCCAGTCTTAGTTCTGCTCCATAAGACGTATGCTTTGGTGGCCTAGCAATAGAAGAACTAACTCCTGCCTTCATTCCTTGAATCCTTGGGCCCTACGTTGGCTCTTCTTCTGAGGGACATAAACTGGTCCCTCTGTCTTCCCTTTTTAAATCATGCAACTCCTTTTCTGGGTCAACTAGGAGGCACAGTGGATAAAGTACCAGGCCTGGAGTCAGAAAGTCTCATCCTCATGAGTTCAAATCTGGTCTCAGATACTGTGTGACCCTGGGGAAATCACTTAACTCTCCGTTTCTCATCTGTAAAATGAACTTGAGAAGGAAGATACAAACCACTACAGAACCTTTGCCAAGAAAACCCCAAATAGGGACATGAAGAGTCAGATATGACTGAAAAATGATTGTATAACATTGACTCTTCATTTGGCATCCTGCTTAAGGGTAGATTTGGGTTTAGATTAGTGGTTCTTAAGTGTGTGTGTGTGTGTGTGTGTGTATGTACATGCTAGTTTGTGTGCAAGAGGTCCTGCAGCACTCTGACAAAACTCACAAACTTCTCATAATAATGTTTTAAATTATTATTATAATTATTGAAATTATTATTATTGTTATTAATTATTATTAATGCTAAATTTCAGTTAGAGTTTAGGAAAAAAATGAAGGTGCAATTTCTCCCCCAATCCAAGTTCATGGGTCCCTGAAATTTATCCAAGGAATACTTAGGATATCAGATAAAGAACTATTGGTCAGGGAGAATACCCCTATTATTTAATTATTTTGTAAAGCTAATATGAGTTACTGGTCATTAGCTCAATAAAAAACTGAATGTCATGTAGAGCCTTGTCAGCCTAGGTTAACAGATTCACCTAGGTTAACTTTGATGACTATTCACAGAGTAGGAAGGGCTCTTCATGATCATCCCATCTAAACCTACTTCAGTAAAATGATCCCTTTTACAATATACCTGATTAGTGGCAAGCCAGGCTTTATTTGAAGAATTCCAATGAGGGGAGAGTATTACCTCCCAAGGGATCCCATTATAATCTTAAATAAATGTAATTATTACAAGTTTGAGAAATTATTGCTGATGAATAGACAAAGGGAGGGAATGGAGGAATGAACTTGAAGGAGGAACAAATCTAATTATCTACACATATGAATCAGGGGTTTGAGGCTCTCAAGTTTCAATCTGCCCCTTTGCTACTGCCATAAATCACTCTTGTGTTTGTCTTTTAGGATGAAATAGAGGAAATCTTATCTTTCATCCATGACAGTCCTTCCACTTAAAAATCTTGAAGCTGGATCCTTTGTCCCCTTTTCCCTTGAGACTTCTATTTTCTATATATCACTAATTTTGATTCATCCACATATAGGATAAACTTGAGTTCCTTCATTCTCCTGGTTACTTTCCTCTCTTCAATATCTTCCCTAAAATATGGTAGTTAGAAATGGTTAAAATATTTTACATGTAGTCTGGCTGGGACAGGGTTTCCCCTATAATTCCTGTAATCCTGTATGCAATAACCCTCTCGTTGTAATCCAACATCTTGCTATTTTTGGCTGTCCTAGCTCACTATTGATTCATACTGACTTTTTAGTTCACTAAACGTCCAGGTTTTTTTTTTCTAGCTACATTCTCCATATATTGTACTTTTGAAACTGATGAATAAACAAGCACAAAGACTATTAATACCTACATATTTTATACCATCTCTGTCTGTATCTCTCCTTTTATTCCTTTCACAGGAATGTAGATCGAGTGCTGGATTTCAGATGAGTGAGAATTTGAATTTGCCTCAGATATTTACTAACTGTGTGTGAACCTGGTGAAGTCACTCTGCCTTTCTTATCTGTTGAAGGCAGACAATAATAGCATCAGTGTCTCAAGGGTGTTGTGAATACATAATTAGATTGTACATATATATATATATATATATATATATATAAGTTTTGCAAACCTTAGAGCTATATAGAAATGCTAATTATTATGTGCAGTTTGTTAATATGTAATATTTCATGTTTTCCTAACACATATCAAGATGCATGATGTGAAATAGATGTTTATTCCTAGATTCTTGATTGATAACTAAATAATACGATTTGATCCTTCCTCTCCCCTGATCTTTATCTCCCTTCCCTTACTGTGCTTCATTCATTCATTCATCCATCCATCCATTCATTCATTCATTCATGAAATATTCATTAGGTGTTGACTATGTAAGGCATGGGGCTGTGTTGCAGATACAAAGATAAGTACCCCCCATTGGTTATGCCAATGAAGTGTGTGTGTGTGTGTGTTGACATATTTTTAGATAATTGTGAGGCAAGGGCAATATTATAAGCACAAAGAGCCTAGAAAGCCTAGAAAGGGAAGCCTAGAAAAATTGCTATGAGAAATTTGAGGAGGAAGAAATGACATTCATTTGGAAGTTGAGGCAAGGAAGGTTTAATACCTGAAGCAGCATGGGAGTTGGGTCTTGAAAGAAGAGAGAAGCTTCAAGAGTCAGGGCTTGGGACTGAAAGTTGTAAATGGGGTCCATTTCTGTTGTACTGGAATCCGTATCCGAATGGAAGGCAGAGACTCTCGAGGACTCTGAAGGACTGGGACTGTTTGTGCCATCGACCCTGCATGGCCCTGTGTTCCCCCAACATCCCCATTGGGAGGCCACCTTGGAAGATGGACTTATTAATAATTCTGCCCATATGATTCCTCCCCTACAAACCCTCTTCTTATTTCTGATTTTCTAATTTGTATTTAATTGTCTATTTGGGATAATGGTGGTGTATTCTATGACTCAGACTCTTAATGTGACAACTTGTTGGGTTAGTGGGGAACTGAAGTTTGTCTGATGGCTGTCATTCCTGTCACCTTGTTACCTGTAAGGAAGCCCCCTATGGTTTGTGGTTCTCTCAAGGATTTGTGTTTAGGTCGAAGATTCAACACTTTCATGAATAGAAAGTGGGGAATGTTGTACTGGAATCTGAATCCCAGGTCACCTGCCTACCACCTGATTTGTGGCCCATCCGTGTCCCACCATTAAGCCCCTTTTTAGTTCTGTCTTTGTCTCCATCCTACACCCTGCAATAGCCTGTAACTGCTTAAGGCATGTCTGGGCATATTGCTCAAGGCTTAGTTCCCTGTCCCCTGAAGTATAGTCCTGGGTATTGCCCAAGGTGTAGTCCCTTGACCCTCTCCTTCCTTAAATCAGCATTCTGTATATTTTTCCTTATGGTATACTGTACAAGGATCAGCCTGGAATTATGACACAAGACTATCTTAGGTGGAGACCACCCTGTCCTGTCCTGCTGACCAAGCAGGGTTCCCCCACTTTATGCTCAGAACATGACCCCGACCTGTTCTGGGGAATTCCAATCTACCCCCCTCCCTTACTCCATGACCCTCCACCCTGTTCTGGAAAGTGCTGACTATGATCCTCCACCCTGTGTCCTCCACCCTGTTTTAGGAGGGACCCCCATGTCACAGGAAGGTTGCACCCTTGTGCCATATTCCTAAATTAGCCCTGAACTCTGGAGCTAACCAATGATTGCCCTTTGTGCTTCTGTATGTAATGGCTTCTGCTAGCCCCCCTCCCTGGTTGTGGTTTGCAGTTTGGGCCTCTAAAATCAAGTCTGTAAGATCCAACAAGCACTGCCTGATTTGAGTGTACACTCCAGGCAGTCATGCGCTTGATCAATAAATCCACACCTAAATTTATCTCGAAACGAGATCTTGGCTCGCTCTTATTCTGTGCACAACAGTTAAGAATGAATAATGTTAGGAGCAAGGGAATAGAGCTAGGGTAGCACATGTCAAGTTTGGATGTAACATTAAATTGCTGGAAGACATTAGTCAGAGATCAGGGTAAGAAGGAAATTTAGACTCTGATTGTGGAGGAACTTTAGTAGTCTGTAAAGAAATTTATACTTTACTCAATAGACAATGGAAATCTTTGAAGAATTTCTAAGGAAAGAATAATATGAGAAGAAGAGGAAGCTAGAAAGACTACTTCGATGCTGGTCTGCAGGATGAATTTTGGAGGTTTAGAATAGAAACAGGAAGACTAAGGGAGAAGAGAACAAAGGTGGTGGCAGTAAAGATTGAGAAGAGAGAACAGGTGGTAGAGATACTAAAGATTCAGAGTCAGTAGAGTACAGGTTAGATGTGAGATGTAAGAGAGAGGGAAGGATACTAAAATTAGAAGTCACCTTGATGGTGACACTAATGGAAAAAGAGAAGCTGAGAGAGGGACAGGACTTTTTATAAAGATCATGACTTTACTTTCAGTTATGTTGGATGTGGTGCTAATCCAGGTAGAGATATCCATCAAATATCTCTGGAAGAATAGAACTGGAATTTCAGGAAAATTGGTGGTGGGTGAAAAGCAGCAATGTGAAAGACATCTACATAAGAGTAATAGCTGAAACCATAGGAAATAATGAGATCACTAAGGAAGAGCACCTGGAAAGAGAAGAGGAAAGGGCCAAAAAAAGACTGTCAAAATGGGAAGATGGTCAAGTCTCAGGAAAGAGGCCTTCTCAGAAATAGAAGTTCCAGGAAGAGACACCCTAGTAGATGGCATCTAGAAAGAGGAAAAGAATAATTGATTTCTAGGTTGTGGTCACTGAAGTAGTCATCTAACCCAACCAATTCATTTTACAGATTGGCAACTGAAACCTAGACAGGTGAGATGATTTGTCCAGAGTTACACAGCCAGTAAGTGTCAGAGAAAAGATTTGAAAGTAGGTCTCCCTGACTTCAAATCTGGTCATCTAGCTACTTCTCCAGCCTAGTCAATAATGTCAAATTTCACAGGGACATCAAGTAGGATGGGCACTGAAAAAAAGGACACTGGTACTGAACGCTAAAGAGCTAATTAGTGATTTGACAAATCTGGTTTGGAGTGATGGGAACAGTAGCATCAATAAATGTGTCTGAGAAGTTAGGGGGTGAGGAAGTTAAATCAAATGCAGCCTTATTATTTATTCAAAGCTTGTCTTTAAAGGTGCAAATAGAGATAGGACAATAATCAGAAGAAATGCTAGGTTTATATAGGAAGTTCTCCCTTGGGACAGGTTTCACCAAAGTATATTTTTAGGCTAAAGGCAAAAGTCAGTAAAGAAGTAATGTTTGAAGAAGTGGGAGAAGTCAGGTGTGGTTAATGGAAGAATGTTCCAAAGGAGATTGGAGGGGATGGCATCAAGAGTTTAGGTTTATTAGTTAGTGCTGGAAACGAGGAAATATGTCTTTTGCTCTGAGCCTGGAAGGAGAGAGGAAAGCATGGATGAAAGAAATGTCAAATTAAGAAATATGGAAGGGAGGAGAGTTCAGGGGCATCTGGCAGAGGGTCTCATCAAATGAGGATGCAAGAATGTCTACCGAGAAGATTCCAGGCTTGGAATGCTCTTCCTCCTCATTTCTGCTACTGGTTTCTTTTAAGTCCTAACTTAACATCTCTTCCTTTACAAAAAGCCTTTTCCCAACCCCTCTTAATTCCAGTGCCTTTCTTCTTTTATTTTCTTTCTATTTATCACATATTTAACTTGTTTGCTTATTGTCTGTGCCATTAAATTGAAAGTTTCTTGAGAGCAGAGATTCTTCTGACTCTGCACCCCCAGCACTTAGCACAGCTCCTGCCACATAATTGGCACTTAAAGAGTGTTCATTTACTGGTGGAGAGTGACATAGAAAGGGGAAAGTAAAGGGGAACATAAAGACAAGAGGTAATGCAGAGAACTCTTTGTAACAGTCCTGTTTTTAGAATTCTGTCATAGAAAAATGGTTTATATTTTGTGATGAAAGAGAAAATTCCCATAAGAGAGTGGTCCTCATTGTGATAAGTAAAAGAACATTGAACCAGTTGTCAGTAGAGCTGACCCTGTCACTACATGGGTGACTGAATGAGACATACCACTTCCCCAAGACAGTGTCCTCAGTAACATGACGGGCATGGAATATATGATCTCCAAGATATCTTTCACCTCTGAAATTCTGTGATTTTATCAAAAAATGCAGACATTGACATACAATATTCCTACAATGTTCAATGTTAAGTGGACAGCTTGATCCAGTGCTGAGATTGGCACCTTTTTTCTTGATTGTACCTTGGAACAATAGGAGTCCTATTATTGTTTTTAAAAATTTATCTCAACTTCTTAATAACAAGTTCAGTTTTTTTTTTCATGTGGAGAACTGCTTGATCAGAGAAGGAACTTCAAAAATGCATGGAAGTGAATTGAATCAAGTGTTCCTGGGACAATGAATAGAGAGACAACATGAGAGTGACCAATTAATAAGTAGTTAACCAAGATAGTGGTTACTAACTGATGGATTTAGAGGCAAGAAGGTCTGCATTTGAATCTCACCTCAGACTGTAATTCTGGGAAAGTATTTTAAGCAGTAAAATGGGGTTAATAATAGTACCTGTCTCATGGGGTTGTTGTGAGGTTCAAATTAGAAATCATATGCAAAATATTTTGAAATCCTCAAAGTGCTCTGTGTGAGTTATTACTATGCCATGTCTCAGAAAAATAATTACATGACAATTCTGAGGAGTGTATGCAAAGAGGAAAAACAAAGCCAGGAATGTAAAAATAAAAGCTATGCATCTACACACTTGGAGAATCTAGACAGTTACCATCAGTTTGAACTATAAATTATATAATAACAGCAACCCATTTTGGATCCCACAAAATCATGCTTATTTTTATTGCTTTTTTAAAAAAGAAGTTGACCTACTTCCTTCAGAGATTAATTGTATTTGTTCTTTCCAAGTTGAGGACCAAGTTCATTAAGACACTAACTGGAACAGGCTTGGGGGCAATCAGGACAGCAGATAATGAAATTGTTCTTGCCTGGGAGTTATTAAGCCTAAATTTCAGCTTGATAATAAGACATGCACCAGGCATGTCTTATTTTTTCTTCCCCATCCACTTAGAACTTTATATCACAGTATTAATTATGCACTTCTGCATGTGAAGAAGCAGAGATGGTGTGAATAAAGTATGTTTGGATTAGTAATGCTTCTGAAAATTCATTTGTATCCCTGACCCATACAATTAGTTTCAGATTCAGATGGCAAACACAATCCACTCAGACTTCGATAACCAAAGGCCATTTTGCTTGCTGGGTCTGTGTTTAAATACACAATAAGAACCATGATTTTGTTGGAATTGGTAGGCTTGATCAACTTTTTAATTAAATTGACTGATGAAAATCAGCAAGTAGGTCAATTCAGAGGAAAATGTAAATGCAATAGCCCAGGTATTTAAGACCAATCAGGACACTTGAAAGTGTTCAGGCAATGGTGCTGAACCAAAACAATGAGCAGAAGAATTCCCCCAGGAAATAATGCTGGTCTCTATCATGGCCAGCATCCCAAACACCAGCAAATATTCCTGTTTTCCAGCTATTTTGCTTCTCTACATGGTAATTGGGGAAATCATTAAGGGTGTTTTAAAAGGGCTCAATCACGCTTTTTTCAGAGGAATGGAAAGATGAGATGAATGGTGGATATGAATGTTAGAAACCCAAAATGGACTTGTTGACCAAAGCATGATTGTTATAAAGGCGGCCTTCTTTCTACCTTGGAATCTGATTGATGACTGCTCCATGTAATTTTTTATTTCCATCTTACATTAGTCATTCAGTTATTAGAAGGAAGTCTGTTCAGAAGTCAATTTAATAGGAAGTCAATGTAGCTTGTGTGATCAGAACAGCACTGACTGTGTGGTCAGAGAACCTGAATTTCTATCCTACCTCTGACAATTACTACCTTTGTGTCTTCATTAAGTCTTTTAACCTCCATGGGCCTCAGATATTGCCCTCTGTTAAAAAATAGAGGGTTAGATTAAATGGTTTCTGGGGTCCCTTCTAGCCTTGTCTATGATGTTGTGATCCAGTCAACGAATTGAAATCATATTCTTGTCATATAACTTCACTGGGTACCAGATGGTCCTTATTTTTAGAACTACAGTTACTAGAGAATAAGTAAACACTCTTTTAGTTATTTTTCTGCTTGTAAGAGGAATATGACTTTACTTGATAAATGTCATTTTACTTGGCAATCTTCTGGTCGTTTGCATCAACCAAACCATAAAAGAAGAAGATGTATGTTTATCTACCTTACTTCTTTTTGTCATGTAGGAGATCCATCACAAAGTCCTGATGGGAAAAGAATTCCCTCGAGAAGCTGAAATTCTCCAGATGCACACTTGTGGATGAAAGTGTGCTAATTATGTTAAGCTCCAGAATAGCTCAGAGCCTCTTAGATGAGTTCCACAACCACTCAAAAATTCAGCTAAAAAGTCTAAATAGGAAAGCCAAGTGGATGAAATATGAAGGATAACTATGATAAGCAGATAGATTAATTAAGCTGCTTCATCTGCATAAGCCTGGGACATATATTATAGCTGAATAATACATTAGAATAGGAATTTGCTATAAAGAAAAGAATGGACTAGACTGCATTTGGGGCTTTGTATAACACTTTCAACAGAACCAAGCTTATTCCCCAAATGGAAAGTCATATTGCTGACACCAGCACTATTCAGAGATTCTTTACTGAATACTACAATCACTGAATCATCCAAAGAGAACTGGTTGGCATAAATAGGCTATATCATATTACCAACAATTAACTGCATAAAGAAGGCAGGCAGGCCATGCAGCAAAAGTGACCTCAAACCACTGTACAGAACCCACTTGTGCTCAGGGCAACTCAAGTTCTGAGCAGGTATCTATATAATATTAAGGATTTTTTTTTCTTTTTTAAGGAGCCCTGGACATTGTGTAAAACTAATGAAGGAAAATTTGTGGAAGGATATAGCCAAGAGCATGAGGGTATGAGAGAGTATGGGAATGCTTATACTAACAAAATTATATAACCCATTTTCAAAGTTCTGATAATTATCAGTTGATTAAAAATAACATCTAGCTAGTTGGTAAACAAAAAATGCAATCAAAAACTAAAGTGGGATTCTGTTTACATAGAAGGAAAGCACAGTGACCAGGACAAATAGGTAGGATTTTTTTT
>CM053601.1:171077320-171122382 GCA_028646575.1 Pseudocheirus occidentalis | reverse complement strand
CTTCAATTGTCTTGGAAGCATTTGGTGTGGGAGTTCTGATTTCTGGGCTGTCTTCCTCCCATTCCATGCTTTGACCCTTTTTGTCCTCAAAAAAGGATTCTAGAGTTTTATTGTTTTTATTTTGCTTCCTTTTTCTTATGTTGGCCAGCCAATTAATTGGTTGGTTTTTTTTAGCTCTGTGAAACTCTGCTTCCAAGGAGGGAAGCTCTGTTCCAAATAGCTGGGGTTTTCCCAACTGCCGGGGCTATTAGGGGGGGTGTTTCAAGTCCCCCCAGCTTTGGCTTGCTGAAAGTGCACCCCAAGACCACCCCCCAAGACCAAGATCCGGATCCAGGCCACTCAATGCAAGAGCACTTGGCCCTGATCAATCAATTCAGCACCCCTGCTGAGTCCGCAGGCCAGGGGCTCTGAAGCAGCCTGGTGGGGGCCGCTGGAGTATCCAGCAGTTCCCTTCCCCCACTGCTTCTTTGCCCTGGGGGCAGAATGGTGGAACTGCTTTACCCCCCAAAATTAATTTTCAAAGTTTCACTTTCACTAACCTAACACTATCTGAAGATTTAAAGATCCCCTTAGGCCGGTGCTTTAGATTTTCTTTGAAGTAGACTCATGCTGCGGTTTGGGAGGCTTGGCTGCTCCTAGTGGCCGCCCTGAGGTCTTGTCTGGCCATGGCATCCAAGATCTCTGCTCCGATGCTGGTGTGAGCTGCCCCTCTTCCGTCCTGCTCCTCACACCTTGGCAGATATAGAGGTGCTGGAGGCTGTAGAACCTGTGCAGGCTGGCTGCGGGGCTCGCTTAGCCCCTTCCCACTGCCCTAGGCCTGGCCGTGGTCTCGGCTTCAGGCTGTTCCAGTCTTCACGCCCAGAGTTGGCACTGAGTCCCTGCTGCTGAACTGCCTTCAGCGAGATATGTGTTCTCTGTATTTTTGTGAGTCTAAGAGTCCTAGACTTTCCTAGACTTTGTCTGGGCTCATATTTTATGGGTGTTTAGGGTGGCAGTGTGGGAGTTGGGGGACCTTGCTGCTTCTACACTGCCATCTTGGCTCTGCCCACAGGTGATTGTGAGCTCTTTATAAAGGGAAGTAAGGAAAGATGGTATTTTGTTTGTCTGTTTGTTTGTTTGCTCTGCTCTCCAAACATGGAGGCAAAAGCAACCAAGGGTATTATATGATGTGTGACTAGAAAAGTTCAAGAAATCCCCATGATGATGAAGTTCCTGGTGCTATTTCCATCTGGGAAGGATAGGGAGAAGATGATGATGGAATCTAAGCTAAGCAGAGCAGTTCATGGTAAAGGAAAAGCTGGCTCGGGAAAACAGATGAACAGAACAAATTTAGACACTTTCTATAATTGGTTTTATTTTATGTGAAAGCAGTCATCACGTTCAAGAAACTTTCTCTTCCCCAGTTTAAACAACTCTATTTCTTTCAATTGTTCTGACTATCCTTCTCTGTGGTACCCAGAACTTAATGCAAGAATCCAAATACATAATATATACTACACTAGAGAGATTATTCACCTGATGCTTAAAGGCTGTGCCTCCAGTAATGCAGCCTAAAGTCACATGATCTATTCTGACTGATATATTAGAATAATACTAACTCATATTGAACTTGGGTACCTCTTAAACTCTCAGATCTTGTTCAGAAAAACTGCTGTCTAGTCAGGATTCCCTCACCTTATGCTTGGGAAAGTTGATTTATTAAATATTGAATTTAAGATTTTGCATTTGTCCCTATAAAATTAAAGTCAGTTAACTAATATTTATTAAGCATCTACTATGTATCAGGCATTGTGCTCACTACTAGCATATCTAAAGAAAGGCAAAAAAGCAGATCCTGTTTCAAAGAGCTCACAGTCTAAGAGCTCAGATGCCAGAAATTATCAATTAAGTTAACAATGTCAAATGCCCATGCAATGTAAATTAAGAAAATCAACCAAGACATTCCTTCTCTGAAACAAAAGTGATTTGCCTGAATTGACTCATCAGATCAGTCAAAATGTCCAATCCAATAGCCCTGACCATATGGCTATCCACTTGGGAAACCATGAGGTTCAATCTGGCCCAAGGAGCATGAGTTCTCACAGTACAAATAGAGTAAGAGAAACTGACCACAGAGCCTTTGAAATGTCAAAGTGATAACTGTAAAATCAATAAGATGTTACACAAACTTCCAAGGTAATGAATAAACTTAGGAGAGAGGGAGGCAGTGACTGGTTCTTGAATAGAGAGAAGCCCTGGGAGCATTCAGTATAGCCTCAGTCTGGAAGCTCAAGCTGGAGAGAAGTGCATATCAAGTAAATAGGAGTTGAATCTGGAAAGAGACCAATGCATAAATCATTGCTCTGATGCAAACTGGGAAGCCTTGAAGACTGACAACACCAATGAGCAGAGTTATTCATTATGTAAATGAGAAATGACTGCCTTGATAGTTTAATTGACATGGGTCCAAGAAGGTAAAGAGACAGTCAAGACAGAGAAAGCTCAGACATACATACTACCAGCAACCAGTGAGGAGATGATGGAGAGGCAAATGATCAGATAAGAACCTAAAATCAGGCAATCCTAGTTTCTGCTGAGAGGTAGCATCAAAGAAATTAAGACCCAGCAAGGAGTGTTCAGATGTGATCAAATGAAGGCTTTTCTGACAATTTCTCCAGCTACTCAGCAAATCTACATAAGAATTACTTCAAAACATAAGGAGACCTATGATCTTGTCAGTTAATGTGAAAAATAATCCCTGTCATCCATTTTGATTAATTATCGTCCATACCATTACATCAATAATTGCCCTCCAATGCTGGATGTATAATTAGCATTTATTTTTTTTCTTGAATGGATTTTCCATAGATGCCTCCCCCACCACTATTCTGGAGGCCCGTTTCTCATTTACTATTTCTTGGAAATCAAACCAGTCCTCCTCTGGTGTCCATCTGTTGTTACGAATTCTCACTGCATGGCCAGCTTTTTCAGCTGAGCAAATTCCTAATGCTACCTTTTATGCCACTTATGGTCTACACAAATGGTTGTTTTGGTAGCAAGAAGTATGTACTTTATTTTGTTCCTTTAGCTGTCCAACATGGAGAAGTAATTTTTTTCTTATCTAAAAGAGAATCTCTAGGAAATATATAAGGTGTTGATACCCTTCCCTAGAGCAGATTTTTTTTATGCTACCGTCTCTGCCAAAGTATTTTTCATCTTTCAAGGCTCAGTTCAAAAGTCACCTCCTCCATAAAACCTTCTATTTCCCCCCAAACAAAGAAAATTTCCCCTGTGAGCTCATTTGGCACCTATCTAACCCAGCTATATTCTATTTTGCCTTATAGTTTCTTAAATTCACATCTTATCTCCATTACTAAATTATAAGGCACTTGGAGGTAGGGACAATGTCTTGATTATCTATCTTCCTCCTGTGCATATAATTGGTATTTAATAAATGCATGTTGAAGGAATGAATACCATGAATGTTCTGGCTTTTAGTTTACTAAATTCTCGTAAGAGCTAGAATTTATTTAATTTTAATTGTTGTAAATGCCTTATATATCTTAACTCACCTTATCCTTGCAAAAAGTATTCAAGGAAGATGCTTTATTATTCTTATTTCACAGACGAGGAGACTGAGACTGGGGCGGGAAGTGCCTTGGCCATGCATGGTAAAACAGCCAGTAAGTAAAGTGTTCACTATTCTCTTCATTGTGCCACCTTTCTACCACAGAATTCCAACCTTTGATAAAGAAAGCACTTGACAGGCTAGAGCATAGTGTCATATTTTCATCAATGTGGCTAAAAATCAATCCAGTGAAGCCAAGGATTGTGATTGAATCCCAGTGACTGATGTATAGGAAAGAAATTAAGGTTTAATAGATGGGGGAAACTAAATTTGGTGATTACTTTGTCTAACTAAGGAACCAGTTAATAAAGCAGAACCCTTGAAATTCACGTGTAGGGAGTCATTGGGTAACCTGAGACGTTAAGGCAGTAATAATGTATGTTTCTCATTAAATTGTTGGGCCTTTTATTGGCTCAGTCAAGTTCATAGAGATAATGGGTCTGGGGTAAGAAGGAATTTTAAGAGACATGCCCATTACTACCTTAAAGAGATGAGCTTCATGAACATTGGATGCTAAGCTTGGAGGCATAATTATGTAGTCCTAGAAAGAACATTAGACCTGGAGTAAGGAAACCTAAGGTCTAGTTCTCCCTCCAGAACTTTATAACTAAGTGATCTTGGGCAAATAATGATTTCCTTGAAGCTCCAATTTCTCATGTAGTAATACATCACCATCTTCATATTCTACGGATGTTGTAAGGCAAGCCTTTCTAATCTGTGATGAGTTATACGAATGCAAAAGGTAACTATGGACATATCATGGCCAAGTAATTTTCAAATGGTAGCTGATATACCACCTATATAGACCAAGATTTTTTTTAAACTAGGTTAATGGAAAGGTAGGAAGAAGTCCCTTTCCTCCTTTGATGTGTGAACCATAGAAAGGCCAATTAACATTTCTTGCCCTACTAGAGTAATCTAATCTGTCAGCTGTGTTCAAAGTAATCTCTCTGATTAGTACAATTGAACTGAATGTATGAAACACTAATAAAAAAAATAGAGTTGACTGCTGGGGAGAAGGAGGTGTGGAAATTTTAAATCTTGTTGTTTTTTTTAAATTAAAAGGTAATATTTGCTTGAATTTATGGTTGTCATTTTAACTCCTCTTTCTTAAAGAAAAAAAATATAAAACATTGAGGTTGTATCTACTATAGTATAAAGTGAATAGCTCAGTATATTCAGTCAGGATAAATGAATGAATGAATGCATGAATGAATGACTGAAAGGCAATTATTAAGCATCTATTATATACAAAGCATCTTGTAAGCATTGGGGTCACAAATACAAAAGCCACTGTCTACTCCGCTATACCAGAGAAGATTGGTTTCCAGTCCCAGCTCTGTCTCTTTACAATTGAATGTCTTTCAGATAATCAGTGTTTCTCTTTGAGCCTCATTTTCTTTACCTGTACAATGGGAATAGTCATCCCATTCCTCACTGACCTTGCAAAATTTGAGGGGAAAGCACTTGATTTCTCTGATTCCATCATTCCAAATCAAATAGGTCAGGTCCTTTCCTTTCTACTTCTAGATATTAAACCTCCTTTGTATTCCCATAGTCCCCACCCTAGGTCAAGCCCTCACAATGATCCACACCAACATTAATACCTTATGACTAGTTTTCCTGCCTCTATTCTTCCTCCCTTCCAATCTGCCCTTCATCCTGAATACCAGATTAATCTTCCTCATGTACATATCCTGGAATCTAATCCATCATTTCCAAACCCTTCAATGAATCTCTATCACAATCTACATAAAGTTCTAACTCCTTACTATGTGGCCAAAAACTTCAATAATTTAGTACCATTCTACCTTTAGGATAAGTACACAACTCCCCTTTGTAAGCTCTGGCAAAGCAATGAGCTTACTCACTGTTCCCTGTACATGCCCTATGTCATCTCACCTACCTGCCTTTGTCTATACTATTCCCCCATGGCTGGAAATGATTTCTTCATTAACCTTCCCAGTTTTGACCATTGAGATCCTAATCATCTTATGAGGTTTGGTTCACAGGTCACCTCAGTCATGAAGATTTTCTTGATGACCCAAATCAGAAGCAACACATCCTATTTTATACCTCATATTTAGCACTTAATTTACATTTTTTTCATTTTCTATGCATTATTGTTTATTATGGTTATTTGTTCATACACCCTGTTCTATTAGACTGTAAGTTCAATGAGGGTAGATCTTTAGATGACTTTTGTGCCTGACAAAGTGTACTATATAAAGTAGGGACTTACTAAAAGTTTCTTAAGGTTAAAATTAGATCATGGATTATTACATCATAGGTGTCAGAGGGCTTTGAAAAACATATAGCACCAGAGACTTGTAGGATATCATAGACACAGTGAGAATAAGAGCATGAGAAAGAGAAAGAATGGAAGAAGAGAAGGAAGGAAGGCAGGAAGGCAGGAAGGCAGGAAGGCAGGAAGGCAGGAAGGCAGGAAGGAAGGAAGGAAGGAAGGAAGGAAGGAAAGAAGGAATGAAGGAAAAAAGGAAGGAAGGAAGCAAGGAAGGAAGGAAGGGAAGGAGGGAAGGAGGGAAGGAGAACAGAAAGAAAGAAAATGTTCTTATTCAGAGTGAGAGGTGACTGGAATGGAATTGGTAGGGAGTAATAAAAAGGTACGATATTTTATTCACTAAAATTAAAGTTGGAATGATTGCTAAGCAAGTTTAGATAATTTCATTGATTTTTGATATTATGTTTTCAATAAAAATTTAATTAAAAAATAAAAATAAATGTTGCTATAAATTTTTGTTCTTCCAAATATCAGAAGTAAAAGGAAGACAAAATTCAGCTCATGTAAGAGATATTTTTTTTTCTCAATTAGAACTGTGAGGAGGAAAAACAGGGTACAGGAATGGGATGTCTTGTTTGGTAATAAATTAATCACAGAAAGGATCAAACCAAGTTGACCACTTTTTAGGAATGAACCAGAAGAGATTTATGCATCAGCCAGGCTGTGTGTTGAACAGATAATCTTTCAAGTCACCTCCAATAATGAGATTAGATATCTGTTTCAAAGAATATTAAATTTTTATGTTTCTCCAACCACCAAAAAAAAACTCAAAAAGTGCATGCTACAAGTAATTAAGTTAGCTTGATCTCCATTGTTTTGTCTCATTTTTGTTCCTCAGAATCACTAAATTAGCCAGATATTCCGATCCATACCAGAAAAAGAATTCCCTCCAGACTAGACCCAACAATTACTCATCTAGCTTTTGCTTAAAGGGGGCGATAGGATGACACAACCTCCGCTGGAATCCTATTCTACTTTGGGACAGCTCTTCTTTTAGTCATCTCTACCCCTAAGTCAACCCATGTAGTCATGCTGCCCTGCCAGATTCTGCCTGGTCAATAACAAAAGAAACAGTTTAACTACTTTCCAAAACTGCATTAGACATGGAAATTAATCGTTTTGCATTTTAGCAGCTGAGTGATTACAGAATATTTTGTGTTACCACACATAATCAAGGAAAGCAGGAGAATCAGATTCTGCCTACAATGTCACTTAGTTCTTGGCCCCTATTCTACTCTGAGGCTGATAGTAAATGAGTAAGAATAATGCAGAATTTGGGACTAAGTGACTAATTAGCCCTCAGACTGAAGAAAACTTTGGGTTACTAGGAAGGTGAACAAAAGGGGTGAATTTGAGCAAATCATTGTGTGCTGAGGTAGCCCATTAATTTAAGGGCTTTTCCAGTTCATTTTCATCTATGTTCCTTGGTGATGATGATAGATAACATATCTAATCCTTTAATATTTGCAAAGTATTTGGATGTATTGTGTCTCATGTGAACCATACAACAACCTTGTGTGAAGCAAGTGCTGTTATCATACCTATTGTATACATGAGTGAACGGAGGCTGGGGATGTTAAGCAACACCCAGGTATTAAGTATCTGAGGCAGGCTTTGGACTTGGATCTTCCCAACCTAGGTACAAACACTCTATTTCCCAAACCATCCAGATATTTCAGTCCCTGGGAAGAACCTTGTACATTATTTTATGATATAACCTACTAAAGATCTTAGGCTCAAATACGGTAATAACATGGACAATAATTATCCTATGCCACAATCTCAATGAAAAACTGCATCCTTGATACCTTCAAAATCCTCCCTTCCTGTTTTATGCAGGCCTTTTGTGAAAGAGGTGACAGGAAAGATCTCTGGTGCATAGACATTTGAACTTTTCACTGCCTGAATGTGACCCACACACTGCAACTTGAAGCCTCTTTCCTTGGGATGCCTTCTAGGCCTCAAGTATAATATCTTTGCTAAATCTATTGTAATCTCACTAACTGTATAACCCTAAGCAGCTCATTTAACCTCTATTTGCCTTAATCCACTGGACAAGGAAATGACAAACCACTCCTTTATTTTTACCAGGAAAACTCTATGGACAGTATTACAGTCCACAGGGCTATGAAAAGTCAGACAACTGAATAACTGAACCATGACAAAATTGAAAACATATCTATTCAACAGGGACCCCTTTCCATGAACCATTCTGCAATCCACCATGCAGAAGTAATCTATTCTTCTTGAAAATTCTCATCACATTTTTTTCTCTGCATTTATTCTAATTTACAATCATCTGAATATGCATCTCATTGCCCTTGCTATATGATATTCAGCTTGAGGGCAGGGGAAGTGTCTTCTCTTCGTATTATACACAAAATCCATCATTGTTGTTTTTATCTTATACTTTAATATTTCAGAGCATTTATGTTTTCATCAGCATCCTCTCTCTACCTGTGAAGATCAAAACTCATTCATATCCTCAAATTTCATGTAATTCTTTACTGTATCTTACCCATAAATTTTCTAGAAAAGGCACAGAGTAGACAAGTACACATACATATTTTGTGAATGAATTACAACTGAAACATCATGCCCTAGTAGCATGCCTGAGTCTAGATGACAAGTATGCACTCTTCCATTTGTAATCTTGACAACTACAACAATGTCTAGCACACAGTAGGTGCTTAATAAATGGCTATTAGTAGACTGACTTGGGGTTTACAAAACACCCTTTAGTTACCAGAACATGATGAAATAGATCTTCAGAGGAATGAATCACTGAAGACAGAATTCCTAAAATCAGCAACATCCTAGTTCGTG
This sequence comes from Pseudocheirus occidentalis, assembly GCA_028646575.1. Taxonomy (NCBI): domain Eukaryota; kingdom Metazoa; phylum Chordata; class Mammalia; order Diprotodontia; family Pseudocheiridae; genus Pseudocheirus; species Pseudocheirus occidentalis. Next base: position 171,113,647 of record CM053601.1, on the reverse strand, counting down.
AGAAATCTCAAGCAGGAGAGCCCTCAAAAAACACTTCAATTATCCCACACTGGCATCTTCTTACTCTGCCTATTCACAAAGCCAGCTCTGACCCAATGCAGCCCTAACCCTGGTGGTTCTGCAGGGGCAACAGAGGACATTGGTTTTCTCTCCATGCATAAAAGCACAGGGTCCTCTCTGGGGTTGCCAGCAGCACAATTTTCCCTGGGGAGAACGGCATTTATTACCTTGTTGGGGGAAGTACTATCTTATATGAGTTGAATGCCTTTTTTTTGGTCCAGGAATGGAAAAATATATCTGGGCAATAATCCGACAGAGTGACACTTGAGAAGTCTGAATTGTTCAAGCTTCACTCAGTGTCTTTTAAAATGAAGCACTCACAACTGTATATAATGAGTTTTCCATCTCTGGTGTCAAAAAGTTGCCATGTTATTTACTGCAGTGTGTGAAGAGGAGAAGAGCTCTGTATTCCAAGTAGAGAAAGCAAATCAGTCAGGCTGACTATACCTGGTCACTTGCAGGAAAGGAGAGGACAGAGCCACCCCTGGTGACTGACTGAATGTTAATGCCTCTTTGCCCCTAGCTGCACAGTAGGGACAAAGGCACCCAGGGAAGGAAAGCAGCCATCTTCTATTTAGACCGACTACAGGCATGGAAGTAGAGAGTTGTCAGCCATGTCGTTTCCAAATGGAGGGACCTAGGCAATGTATGACTCGTGGTTTGATACTTTGAAAGCTGGATTGGATCAGAAATGTCCAGGTCGCTGAGGATGGTGGGGCAGAGAGGCAGAAACGGGGATGATAATGACACACACACACACACACACACACACAAAAGAGTGCTGTCGTTATGTGTCAGTCAGTGTGTGTGTTAGGGTGAGGGGTAGGGCTCCAGGGTATCTCAGTCACCACTTGCAAGGTCCTTTTCCAAGCAGTTTATGCTTTGATATTTTCTGTGCATTTGACAGCTACCTATCAACTTAAACTTACTGCAAAAATTTCACATTCTCATGACAAATAATAGCCTCTCACCAAACCAATCCCTATGTTTTCTACAGAACTCTAAAATTTAGCAGTAAATGCCTTAGCTAGATTTAACTATATAACTGAAATTCTGAGATTTATCTCTAGTACTTTCTTCAGTTCTTGGTCCCACATTTTAGAAAGATCTTTAATAAGCTGGAGATCAAGGTCCTGCCACATAAAGAGCTGTTGAGTGGAAGTGAACATTGTTTGATTGGCTTTGAGAAAAGAAGACTGAGAAGGGACACGAAACTTATCTTGGAGTATTTGAAGGACTGTAACCTGACATCAAGCAATCATTCAAGTAGTTATTAGGTACTGGCTACATGACAGGCTCTGTGCTAAGATGGAAATAGACTGGAGAAGATAATAGGGTGAAGGAAGCACTCCCTACTGGCAAGGAGGGTACATTCTAATGGGAAAACCACATGTACATAGAACAATATGTATAATATAAATATATATATATATTGATATACATTATAATTGTATATTGTAATATATAATATAGTATATACTATATGGCAATATATAATATTGTGTATATTATACAGTATATTGTACTATATACAATATAAATATGAAGCTAATATATGAATGTGTGCACATGTGTGTATATTTAGTTACAAATGGGGGAGAGAGAAGGAGGTAGGGAACAAGAGAGAGAAAAGGAAGGGAAGGGAAAGAAAGGAAGAGAAAGGGGAGGAGAGGGAGGGAAAGAGAGAAGATGGTTCTCTGAATTAGAGTCTTCTGGTTCCCCTGGCTATGCTTAGGCACATGGGGGAATCCTGGTGTTGGTGTTTGCCTGCTTCACCACTCTGGGGCTCAGGATCTCCTGCTGGTTTGCTGAGATGAGCTCGCCACTGGCTTACTGGGGCACTTCTTGTCCTGGAACATAGTCCCTTTTTGCCAGTGAAAGAGACCTTTATTGCTGATCCTTCAAGTTTCCCAGGATAAAAGATTGTTCTACTCCAACTTTCTGCTATCTCACTGTTCCAGAATGTTTTCTGGGGTCCTATTTTTTTTCTGTTTTTTTAAGAGGTCAATAGGGGAGATTGACAGGGATTTACTGCTTACTCTACAATCTTGGCTCCCAGAAGTCTATCTTGAATACTCCCAAAAGAAGACTTCTCCAGAAAGAAAAGACAAATTGAAGCACAGGTGGAAAACCTGTGCCCTTGAGGCCATGGATGGCCCTCTAGGTCCTCAATTGCAACCCTTTGACTAAATCCACACGTCACACAACAAATCCAGAGGCTATAGATTCCTGACCCCTGGATTGGAGTAAAGGCAGGCAGTACCAAGAAGTAAAGTGAGTAAAAGAAATATTTAAAAATTCAACAAAAAAAATCAGACCTTCTGAATTCAAAATGTTTGGATTCTTGTTAGCAATAAGTAGAAACCTTGCTTTCACTCAACAGTTAAACACTGGAATGTTCACTCCTTAGAACAACTAAGACCAGGATGAAAGAAAAGGAGACAGAAGCCAGCAGTTATGGCCCAGTTCAAATGAAAGAAAGGTGAGATTGTCCAATTTGCTGCAGGTTTTTGTTTGTTTTGTTCATTTTTTTCTCTCATTACTATTGTTTGCTGCCCTTTGCTACAAAAATTAAAACACTTATAGCGTCTCATAATGCAATTCAACAAATATTTACCAAGTACCTAAATATTTTCTTTTTTTAATTATATAATTGCTATATGTGAAGGAGTTCTAAATGTTATAAATACAGCCCACAAATAATAGATCTTTACCCATTTGTGTATAGTTCTAGGTGTTAGGAAGGACTTTTTCCCCTTTAAGAGTCAAAATCTGCCTCCCTGTAACTTGTGTCTGTTGACTTTAATTCCCTGGGGGAAAACCTTCATTATAACTACCTTTTAACTATTTTGACAAGTCATTTGGTCTCCATCTACAAAATGAGGAAGATAAACTAGAATTGCTCTAAGGTCCCTCCAGTTCAAAAACGTTACAACTTCTAAAATCATATGGTAAAACATGCAAAACCTATATTGGATAGTTTGCCATCTCAGAGAGGGGGGAAGGGATGGAGGGATAGAATTTGGAATTTAAGCTTTTTTCTAATGTTTTAATACATAATTGTGGAGGAAATAAAATGATAATAATACTAATAACCAATATAGATTTAAAGATTAGAAATACATCACACTTAGCATCTCACTTGATACAGGGTTTCATGTCTATTCCTGTCTCCTATTCCTGGTCCTTTTTACTAGGTTTTTCTAATGTAGTTGACAATCTCATGACCATTTTGAGGTCATTACTTTGGCTGTTTTCCATGTTGTCAACTTGTTATAGCAACCAAAACTGAACACAATACCATAGAGGTGACCTGAGTAGGGGAAAGAGAGTCCAATTATCATTTCTTTCTCCTGGGGTCCAATATTTCTTTCTATGTACCTAAAATCGCATACCTACCTGGATGTCATATATTGAACAATTATATTGAGGTTAACATCCAGAAAAAATCCCCATCTTAAAAAATATAAAAGGTTGGCACAATATTTCCCTATAGTTTCCAGTCAAAAGCCATCGAGTCTGTCTCCCTCACCTTTCAGCTATGAAAAATAAGACCTATGGAAGAAAATAACTTCTCTGAGGTCAACTTATAAGTCAAATGGCAGAAGGAGGATTGGAATTTAGGTATGATTTTTGTTTCTTATGTTTCTACAACTATACCATGTAGTCACAAAACTCAGAGAAAAATATACTTGTTGAGAGTGGCCTAAATTACATCCAGAAATATGCAAAAAACTCTAATGATTTTCAGCAATTTACAGTGATCTGTGATCCCTCTTGTTTGTATAATTCTGTATATTACTGTCTAGTATTCTGCTTTGCTTTGGTCTATTTCTAGTGGAAGCTAGAGTGGTTCAAATATACATATACATATACATACACATACACATATACATACACATACACATACACATACACATACACATACACATACACATACACATATACATATACGCATGCAAAGTCTTAAACACTGAAATAAGCCCTGAGGATAAAACAGTATGGAAACTGTGTTCTCTGCCCTCAATAGGAGAGACAATATAGAAATAACTATGTGTACGTAGAATATACACTAAGGAAAAATTGACTTCAAATCCTCCCTCAGGTTCTTATTTGCTGTATGACCTTGAACAAGACTTGGATCTTCTCCATGTACCAGTTTTTTCACCTAAAAGTCATAGGGTTAGATTTTATGGCCTCTAAGATACCTACCAGCTCTAAGTTGATGATCCTATGATCTTATTATGCCTCCAAAGATGCAAAAATATCACATCCATGATAGCCCAGTAACTGCAGCTCTTGCCTGTTTCTTCCTACAACATTTCAGAGGATCTATCCATTATACCAGGGCATCCTTTGTGATTTTTTGGCCACATGTAGATACCAATGGGGCATATGGATTGTCCATTGCTTATCTATCTCTCATTATGTAGCTGGCCTACGTCTCCCATATGCCAGTAATAAATTTCTCTGATGACATATCTTACATGATTCCTGAAAATTTAATACAATTAAGTAATGGGGTTCAGGTTTCCATACAGATTTCAACAGGTTAGAAGGGTTAGAAGGTTAGAAGAAATCATCCATTTATTCTTTCATTCAAAGCGAATTTATTAAGTGCCTGGTGTGTTCCAAGCAAGCAAGGGCAGCTAGGTGGCACAGCAGATACAGTACTGGACCTGGAGTCAGGAAGACTCATCTTGCTGAATTCAAATTTGATCTCAGACATTTACTAGCTGTGTGACCTTGGGAAAGTTACGACCATTTTTGCCTCAGTTTCTTCTTTTGCAAAATGAGCTGGAGAAGGAAATGGTGAACCACTCTAGTATCTTTGCCAAAAAAAAGGATCACAAAAAGTAAGACATGACTGAAAAATGACTGAATAAAACAAAATATTCCAAGCACAGAAATAAGTATGGGGAATCTAAGACAAAAACAAAACAGTCCTTGCTCTCGAGGAACTTACATTGTATTGATAGAAAAAAATAAGAAGAATAGGAAGTATTAAGTATGCATTATCCACAGTCATTTCTGAGGCATGTTACTTGCAATTGTAACAATGAGATTAGGTTTTCTGTAGAATGTAGGTGAGCCTTGATGGAAACTAGATATTTCTGTAAGGTATAGTAAGGAGGGAAAACGTTACTGGTGTCAAGGATAACCTGTGCAAAGGTACACACACAAAAGATGGAATACAGTGGCAAGTAAGCCAGTTTAGTCAGAAGAGGGAATGTGTTGGGCGGTTAGGTGGCACAGTGAATAGAGCACCGGCCCTGGAGTCAGGAGGATGTGAATTCAAATCTGGTTTCAGACACTTAAGGCTTACTAGTCAGGTTACCTAGAGCAAGTCACTTAACCCCAATTGCCCTACCCTCCCCACTCCAAAAAAAAAAGGCAAAAAAAAGAAGAGAGAATGTTATTGGAGAGTTGAGAGGTGAAATTTCAAATTCTGCCCAATTCCTTCCTTAATAGAATGCAAAAACTGGACTTTTCAGCTCACTCACTTTGCTTCTGCTTCCCTGCATGGTTTCAGCTCCACCAAACAAGATGCCGCCACGCCAGGCACCCATTAATCTTTCACCTCCAGCTTCCACTTCCACTATCTTGACTCCTTTTCTCTGTTGTCTCCCCCTCCCCCTTTATATTGTATGTAAGTTCCTTAAGTGCAGGAACTGTATTTCATATGTGTGTAGGTATATATGTATATGCATGAACATATGCATGTTTATATACACAGAGACAACTATATATACATGTATGCATGCATATATATGGATATATACACTTTTTCAATCAATTACATGCTAAAACAATTTTCTAACATATGGATTTTTTTTTACTTTTTGATTTTCACATTATATCCTTCCCTCCCTCCCTCCCTCAGACCAACATTTCATATCATGTATCAAGACAATGTCTTTCATTTTATTTGTTGCATCCTCAGCACTTAGCACAATGCTTGACACATAGTAAGTGATTTTTCAATGCTTATGAAGGAAGTAATAGCAATAAATTTGAAAAAGTCAGCTAAATATAGATCCTTAGAAGCTAATTGTATTTTGTTCTACTGGAAAGAGGGAACTATTGCTCCAAACTACACATTTCAAAGACAAGGAAGAAAAAAGAGAGGTTAAGTGACTTGACCAAAGGCACATCAGTAGCAGAGTTGATCTTTGAACCCAGTGTCTTTGACTCCAAGTTGAGTCAAACTTTTTCTACTCTCTAGTGGAATTGGTAGAAAAGACATGAAGATAATGCACAAGATACTAAACAGTTCAATGGATGGAGCGCCCTATATGGAGTAAAGAAAATCAGAGTTCAAACCTTTTCTGAGATGCTTACTAGCTTTGGGACTCTGAGAAAATTACTTAAGATGTCTGAGGCTCAGTTTCCTCATCTGTAATATTGGGGCAGGTGCAGGGGGCCCAGGGTGAGCAGTGGATCCAATGAGCTCCTAGGCTTCTTATAGCCTTCAATCTGCACTCTTTGGAGTATACACATTAACTTCTTCTGATGTGAAAATTCCAATAGCTTTTGGGTGAGTTCAGAGGTGAAAAATGCATTTTTTCATGACAAGGTCATCGCCTTCTCCACTAATTTCATTCAAATGCAAGAAAAGGGGCAAATAGGGGTAGGCATTCAAAGGCCAGTAGCCTTTGTTGCATCTCAAGGTCCTGGATGGAGTCTGACATTTAAAAGGGGAAGACTTAGAAATGACTCTTTTGGGAGCTCTCTTGGGATTAGTCCATTATTCCTCATGAAGCACGTGGCGCCAACCATTTATTTGCCCAAACGATACAATCAAGAAGGCATACAGAAAACCTTGTGTGAGGAATTTCAAACACCCCCAATGACAGGCTATTTAACACTCTTTCTAGAGATTTTCTAATGGAGAAGATTTGTTGATTGCAGAAGATAAAAAGGTTATTTTTTTGGTGCAATGTCAAAAGATGATATAATGGGTTGTTTCTCAACAGCCAATAATTCTTTATATGGACAAGGGGAATGAAAAAGAGAAATATCATTTATATTTTTTATTTTATTTCATAATAAGAGCCAAAACATCTAGCCAGAACAAAAGTTTGTTGTTGTTTTAAGTTAATGGTAGTTCCTTGAAATCCTTTCCCCTTTTTGTGAAATGCAAAGAACTTATACAAATAACAACAGGCTGCTATTGAAAAGAAGAGGACTTCAACATAGACATGCGAGTTTCATTTATAACACCAGAGATGTAAATAAAATGCTCAAAAAGCATCCCAAACAACTAAACTAATACCTGACATGGTCCACAGAATTTTGGAGGCTGAAAGACCTGACTTCAAATCTTATCTCAGACACTTACTAGTTTCTGTGATTCTGAGGAAATCACTTAACCTGTTTATGTGTCATTTAGTGGCACAGGATTAGACAAGCTTGAAAATACTTTGCTCTAGATCCATGGTTTTCAACCTTCCTAACACCAGGACCCTTTAATACTCATCTGTGGGTGTATCTGCATGTGGGTGGACTTGCCTGGGTGGATCTATATCTCACAAATAGAGGAGGGCTGTCTCGGTTCCTAAGACCATTGAAAATATGTGTTTTCCTATGGTCTTAGGTGACCACTCTGACCCCTTTGAAAGGATCATTTGACCCCAAAAGGGGTCACGACACACAGGTTGAGAAGTGCTGCTCTAGATGGTTGGCTCAGAAGGAGATGAGTTACAACAAGAACTCCACCATCCACCCACTAAGATCATCCGTGAAGGCAGGGGAAAGATGTACATCTTGAGAAGGGAAGGTAGCACCTACATCAATGAAATCAAAGTTCCTTGAAGACTGGAGTCCCTACCACCCATGGGATCCAAAAGCATATTGTTTCATAAACTATTCACTGCTGTATAAGGCAGCTAGTTGGCATCATGTATAAAGTGCCAGACCTAGAATCAGGAAGACATGATTGGAAATCTGCCCTCAAACTCTTGTTAGCTGTATGACTCTGGGCAAGTCACTTAAATTTGTCTGAATTTCCTTGTTTATAAAACATGCAAATGGTACCTACTTCTCAGGGTAATTGTGAGGATCAAAGATAATATTTGCCAAGTTCTTTGTAATTCTTAAGTGCTATGTAAATGCTACCTGTTGTCTTTGTTCTATAGGATATCATGTTATTGTGATCATGCTCAGTAACACCAGTCGTGCATCAAGTCTTTATTAATCACTAAAGTGCCAGGCAATGTGCTGAGATCACCAAAAAGTGGCCAAAAAAAAGTACCCACCACTAAAAAGAATGCATTCCAATAGGATGAGCAACGTGTAACTATCTATGTACATAGGAGATATATAGAGTCTACGTAACTCATTGTCATGTTGGAGAACCTTCAGTTGCTTTCAGTCTGGTTTAGCCCCTCTACTGAGATGGTTTTACCATTCTGTGGCTACTGTACATGCTATGGCTTCTGTGAGGTGAAGGTAAGAGGTGAGGGCCAAGTGGATGCCAGGGGTGGATAAGAAGCCCAGAAAGCCCTCACAAGAGAAGGGCTACCTTGGAAGACAGAGTAAGGCTGACAGCTTAATGAAATGCAACAACTCTACCTCACTTAAATGCAATTCTTGGTCAAATCAGGACATCACACCATTATGTTATTGATCCTCTTTGAAAATGAAAGACAAGAGCAATGCAGAGATTATGTAAGAGGAATCTGAAAGGGTCAGATCACAGCAAGGAATTTCCATAATGTAGGGTTTGCTGCTATGTGTCTTAAAGGATATTTTTATCTCACCCTGTTAAAGCATAGATTTGAAAATTACTCCATGGGATTGGAGAAAGGTAGACTGAAAGCTCATTGAAGGAAGAAGTTGTTTTACTTTTTGTCTTTGCATCTGCATCTACCACAGTAACTGGCACATGGAAAGTCTTATATAAATTCTGGTGGATGGAGAGATGGATGGATGGATGGACTGAAGCCTTTCTCTGCAGTTTACCTGCATGACCATGGCAGATCACATCACCTCCCCAGGTCTCAATTTCTTCATACATAAAATGAAAGGGTTATATTAGATCATTAGATTCGATTCCCTCCAAGCTCAAATTGCCTATGACCACGATTCCTCTCACAAACTTACTATCAGAATTCTATTTGGCATGGAGCTTACTCCTCCAGGGAAGCCAGATGCCATTGTCCCCAGAAGGCGATACAGAAAACATTTGATAAATGATAATTTGGGAAGGAAAAAGCTCCATTTCCAGAGTGATTCTTCACCTGGCAGACAAACTGCTGATGAACCACTCTGAACCAAGCAGGGACAGTCTTCTATCAGCAGACATAAAGTCTGAAGCAGGGCCAGCGCTCAGATACTTTCCAGACTGCTCAGGGAGTGGGGAAGGAGAGACAAAGACAGAGAGAAAGAATGACAGAGAAGCAGAGGCAAAGAGGGAGAGGAGCATTAAGTAGAATTACCTTTACTGAGCCTAAGAATGTACATTATTCTCCTAATGGAAATAACTGTAAACAGAAAGATTGTAAACAGATGAAATAAATTGCTGAAACTTTATAAAGAATGTGGGTACATTTATTATGTTTACCTCTGTGAAGATACTGGAAAATGTAGTAAAATCTGCAAGAATATTGAAATACAAGCATCAGCAATGGGAACTGTGAATTTTATATCCCACCTCCATACCTTTGCATGTATAAAATTTGCTCTGGAATGCTTCCCAGGTCCCATTTGGTCTGGCAGGTTGGATCCACAGATGGCAGCTGATGATTTCCCTCAGGGTGCTAGGTATAACCCTAAGGTGCTGAGGGCATTTTCCAGCAGTCAGTCAGGAAACCCAGCTGATTCAGTCCTCATTTATTATCAATTATCTGGCCAGAGATAATTAGCTTTTAGAAATGGATACTTAACTAAAGTAATAGAGTAAAAGAAGTTAGTACAAAACCTCTTTCCTCTAAAAAAAAATTCTGGGAAATATTTCAGTCAAATAAATGCAGAGTCCAGGGGAATGTGGACTTAGGCTTAGAATCCATATGTCACAAAGGGAGAATTCACATCTCCAGGTCTTATAGAAGTCCTTTTCTCCTATTGTAGAATCCTTGTGACATTGTGTGTGTGTGTGTGTGTGTGTGTGCATGTGTGGTGTAGCGGTGTATGAGTGTAGGTTTGCAGGTAGGGATGGGCTGACTGGTTCTCTATTGGGCCTCAAGAGTCGAGTTCCTTGTAAAGTCCTGAGTCTGCATTTCCTTACATACCCATGAGGTCATACTGCCTAAAGTTGCCTTACCTCTGTATGACTGTTGTGTTCTTTCCTAGAAGCCAGATGGATGCATTATTTGCTATTAATGTAGTCTCTCCGATTTCTAGGAGGAGGGGACTCTTATGTGATGCTTCTTTTGTACTTTCTCACCCATCCCCTGCCCCCAGCCCCACCTTGCTGTCCTCTGGTATAGGCACAAGTCATCTGTCTTCTAGATCTCCTGACTCTTGAAGGAGTAAAAGCAATACTCTAGTGAGAATTTCCTTCTATGGCATACATTGCCCAAGGGGTAAATCAAAACTCTTTAAACTAGTCATAGTAGATTTCACTTCATCATTGGATTTATTCAGTTGGTTGAAGCACTTAACTTCTTCCCAACCTGATTATCTAAGTTGGCTCCCCCTAGTGATGCCTTTGATTGATTAATAGAAGTGTCTAAGAATTATTCACAGCTCTTACTCCTGTAAAATGATTCTCCAGCTCAAAGAGGTATTCTTTCCAGATAAAAGTAGTAGAACATTTTATTAAATTAATAGTGTTCTCCCATACTGGAATTCCCTGATCCTGAAAATCATTCCATCTCTTAGGATCTCTCAGTTCTCTAGGGGCTTGGATCATGGAATACCCGCAGTGGTTACTCTCTGCCTCTTTCTCAAATTCTCATGGTAGAGAGGAGCAAGCTACTAACACAGAATGCTTCATAAATTATTAGAAGTTGTCCTTGTATTTGGTGTTTTTCTTTGTTTTAAGGAAGCTTTTAATTTGGAGGGTAGGAAAGTATTTCCCAAAATGACTGTGCCATAAGAAATGAGGCAATAAAACTTACTTTTTATTGTGTTCATGTTAACAGCCCCCTTGGTTAAAGACTGTACGATCCCTAAGGTCAGGATTTTCTTTTCTATTTTGTCTTTATATCTCCAGCACCTAGCACATTACTTTCTACAGTTTAGATGTTTAATGTTTGATCATTGGACTAGATTATTGAATTCTTGGATATATTTCTATGTGTGGCTTTAACCAAAAGGTGGTAGCATCAGGAAGAATAAATTCATCTCATCAAATGTCATTATCATGCACATTTCAAGGATCTATGCTTTTATCTATTTATGCTTTTTATACTATCTCCAGTAATTAAGACCAGAGACTTTACATGTTTTAATGGATGGCCCTAATCCACTTTATGTCATGATGCAGGGGGAGGAGGGGGAGGAAACCTTTATCTGACAGGAAACCTTGTACTGGGTCTCTGAGCCCCCTGGGCTAGTCTTCCATCTAAAGATACAAAGTCTGGCTCAGGGACAGCAATAAGCATCTTTTCATAGAATCCAGATGTTCTCAGAACTTCTTCTTTACTGGTAGTGCCTTCAAAAGCCAAAGGTTACCTCCATACTGCTGAGGGAAGGACCTGAGTGAGGGAAAGCTCATGAAAAATGAATAGCCCAAACATCATGAGAGTCTGTCCTCTCAAATCAATGACTCCTGGTATAAGGGATAAATTACTAGATCTGGACTCTGACACTATGTGAATATGTGGCAAATCATTTCACTTCTCTAAGATTCAGCTTCTTCAACTCTAAAAGGGAGATTAAAATCCCTGTAGTATTTACCTCACAGTATTATCACAAGATGACAGACATACAGCAACTTATGCACACACATGTGCCTACATACATAGGGATACATAGCACTTAGCAAACTTTATTTATTCCAAAAGCACTTATGAACCACTTAAAAAGGAGCATGATAGGGAATGAACTTTTAAGGACAAAAATGTAAGTTCCAGAGGTTGAGTTTAAAAGCTTGAGTTAAAGTCTAATATAAATATCCATTTCTATTAGCAACATTTTTCAGTTTTTTCAGTCATGCCTGACTCTTTGTGACCCCTCCCTTTAGGAGTTTTCATGGCAAAGGTACTGTAGTGGTTTCCCATTTTCTTTTCCACATCATTTCACAGATGAAGAAGTTTGGGGGAAAAGTGACTTCGCCCAGCTTCATAGTATTAGGAAATGTCTGATCTGGATTTGAACTCAAGTCTTCCTGACTCCAGGCCTGACGCTCTATCCACTGTGCCACCTAGCTGCCCTCTAACAGCAATAGCATTTACCTGGTTGAGATTATTCTTTACCATAGTTCTAATCTAAATACTCAGGAAAAGAAGACTTTGCCGTCAAAATGCAATAATACCTCAATTAATGAAGAGAATGTTTCAGTGACACAATTTGTTATCATGGCTTTGTTACCAGAGGGGGGAAATTATATTGCATTCTATTTCTCTCATTGTAACATTGAAACATCTGTTTTACTCCAGTTCCCTGTGGGCCACTCTCTCTTTTATTTGGTTGGCTGGCTTGTTCCCTGGGTAACAGAGCTCCTAAAATCAGGATGTTAGGATGAGGACGAGAGTAGGCAAATAAACTACCAATGAAGGAATATTATTAAGCTTGGGTGATTAAGTCGACATTAGTTATGAGATTAGTGTTATTACTAATATAAATTGATAGTAAGTTGGTAATAAAAGTTGTATATCTCTAAGATGCACGATTAATATGGAAAGGTGGCTAGTGTTAGAGGGCAGGAAGACACAGGTGAACATGGGAAGAGAGAAGGGGGAAGAGACAATTGCCTATAAGTTAATTCAATAAGCAAAAGATAGAGATTTCAAATGAAAACTGGACTGATAGAAAAAGAGAAAACCCAGTGCTGTCCCTACACATGCCCCAAACTAAAAAAAAAACAAACTCTTGATTATTTTAGATTTATGTGATGTAGAACTTTGACTTTAATAAGTTAGTTGCTTTAAAATATCTACTGTTGAATTTCTGTTGCTTGGAGATGATACGAGGCCCTGCTAAAACTTGGAAAGCTAATTGAAGTAGATATCAACATCCAAGCAGTCAAGTGGGACAATGGACAGAGCCATACCTGGATATAAGAAGACCTGGGTTCAAATTATGCATCACACACTTACTAGCTGTATAACCCTGACCAAGTCACTTAAATCTATTGTCTCATCTGACTCATAATAATGGCAGTACCTCCTAGAGTAATTGTGAGGATCCAATGGCATATGCTTTATAAACCTTAAAGCTCTGCACAAATGCTAGGTATTATTATTATGCCAAGAATAATGCTTTCTGAAATACTTAATTGAATGCAACCGTTACCATGGCACTCTGTGGATGAGAATGGGAGAAGGAGCAAAAGGAGATGGTTTGGGAAAGAAGCAAATAAGAGCCATGTGTATCTTCCTACATCGCCTAACTGTTCTTGTTAACTAGGTGCTAAGCTCAATTATCTGTATGCTGCTAATATAAATATTTTTACCACTCTCTAAATGTCAGTACTTTGGGAAAATGCTCCAATTTTTCTATCATAGTAAATGCTCAGATCATGATTTTCAGGTCAGTGGGGTCCTAGTTATCAGAAAAGGTATGGACTTTACTTATACCTTTCACCAAATGTATGTGTGGCTATGGGAATGCCCTCTAACTTTTCTGGCCCTCAGTTTCTCCCTCTGTAAAATGAAGGGTAGAACATGACAATATCTAGGTCCTTTCTAGCTCTGCCATTTCTACTGTTCTATGGTAAAGACAACTCTTGAGACTTTCATTAGCCTTGCGATATGGATGTCCCTCATACTGCTACTTTGAGCCCATGCAATGATTTCATGTGTGATGCTATTATGCACCTTCCTGGTATACTTGCTGAAGAGAATATGCAGGGGACACCTAGGTGGTGAAGTGGATAGAGCATTGGTCCTGCAGTCAGGAGACCTAAGTTCAAATTCAGCCTCAAGACACTCATTAACTGTGTGATCCTGGGCAAGTCACTTAAACCTAACTGTCTCCATTTTTTTTTAATTAAAGAGAATATGCAAGCAGACACAGTGGATAAAGTGGATTCAGAAAGACAAATTTCAATCCTGCCTCAGATACCTACCAACTATGTGACCCTAGGTAAGTCACTTAACCACCCATAGCCTTGGTTTCCTTATTTGTAAAATGAGGGTCATAGAATCAACTTCCCAGAGATATTGTGGAGATTAAATGAGATACTGTATGTAGATTGGTTTGCAGATCTTACAGTGATAAAATACATTAGTTTTAATCAGGATCCATTCAGCAATAACTGATGTGAAAGGGAAGGGATAGTGTGATATCATAGAGAGCCATTCTTAGAATCAGGAGACCTTGGGTTAGTCCTGCCCCTGAGACACAGAGTGAGGTAAATAATTGAATTGGAACTGATAAACTTGGAGGTCTATTTTGAGCAAGAGATTATATTTGTTCACTTTGACCTCAAGGGGGCAGAAGTGGGAGTAATGACAGAAGGCATAAATAAGGCAAATTTTGACTGAGTCAGTAGAATAATTTCCCTCTTATTAGAGCTGTCCAAAAGTTGAATAGGCTACTTCAGGAAACAGCAGTTAATCACTTCTAGGGGGCTTCAATCAAAGCCTAGATTGTCACTTGGAGAAGACAGCCCTTTGTCTGTATGGCCCCTTAGTTTCTGAATCACTCTAAGATTCCATGACAATGACAGACATTTTCCTTATGGCCATTGAGGGGGAAAGGTTTGTTTGTGTTTTTGCTTTTCTTGGAGGCCATTTGACACCCCAAACCATCAGCTTAGAGCTGAAAGAAAATAAAGGCCACCAAATTACAGCATTTTAAAATAATAGATGTAGAACTAAAAGATTCCTTAGAGACCATCTAGTCCAACTCCCCCATTTTATAGATGAGCAGGCTGAGGCTTGGAGTTATCTAAGTAATTTAGGTCATAGATCAAAAGCCTGAAAGGATCTCAGAGGCTGTCTAATCCAATTTCTTACTTCATAGATACTAATAAAAACTAGTATTTGTGTAACATTTGAAGGTTTCAAAGTAATATATAAAGAGAGAATAAGAAAAAGGGAGGGAGGGAGAGAGAAACAGACAGAAACAGAGACAGAGACAGAGAGAGAGAGTGACAGAGGTGGGGGAGACAGAGAGAGAGACAGAGACAGAGGTAGAGACAGAGGGAGAGAGGGGGGAGACAGAGAGAGAGAGAGACACAGAAAGACAGAGAGACAGAGGGAGAGAGAGAGAGAGAGAGAGATGGAGACAGAGACAGAGACAGAGAGAGACAGAGAGACAGAGACAGAGAGACAGAGAAACAGAGAGAAAGGGAGGGGGAAGTGGAGGGGGAGGAGAGAAGGGGGAAAAGGAGAGGAAGAAGAAGAAGGAGAAAGATTTTAATTTAATTCCCCCAACAAGCTTTTGTGGTAGATGCTATTATTATCTTCATTTTACAAAAGAAGAAACTAAGGCACAGAGTGTTTTAAATGTCTTAGTATCAGAAGAAGAGCTAGAAAGGATTTCAGAGGCCTTATACTCCATTTGCAGATAAGAGCAATAGCTAGCATTTTAATAGTGCTTTAAGGTTTGCAAAGTACTGTATGTATCTTTTCTCACAGAGCTCTCCCACTGGAATCCTTGGAGATAAGTTCTATTATTATTTCCATTTGACTAATAAGGAAGGTCATATCATAAGTGTCTAAGATAGGATTCTAACTCAAGTCCTCTGACTTTAGACTTAGCATTCTTTTCATTGCACAATTTGTTCTTGTCTTATATAAACATGTCACTCTTCCACAGAGAGCCCATCCTAATTCCCATTCATTTTTCCATAGGGACAGACCGCAAGGCTGTAGGTCCTCTTTCTTGACACAAAGAGGGAAACTTTGTTTGCCTGGACTTTTATTTGCATTTAAAAGAGAGACCGAATAGGCTGTGTGTGTGCTTTGGATATAATTACACAGCATGAAACCACATTAAGTTTGGAGAAAATTTAAGGGGAGAAAAAAGGTCACTTTCAGACAAAGAAGCAGAAGCAGAATTTTAAGGTTAGAAGCTTTTCAGCCTGCATATAATTAATTCCCTGTCTGTAAAATATATAATACATATATATATTTGGTTTTTATTCTCTTTTTAATAAAATTCCTTTAAGTGAAATCAAGGCCTTTCTTAAATATAACTGAACAATTTGAGCTCTATTGCTGATTATGCAACGTTGGCTAGCTTTGCAATTGTAGGGTGTATTCCTTGGGTCAACTTCAACTCGGAATTAAAGAAACAATATGCAGAATATTTTTTCTACTGCCTCTGCCCTCTCACCCCATTTCTATCATGAAACAGAAAAACTTTTCAAACTCTAACCTGTTTATCCAGGAGTCAAGTAGGGTTGCTTGCCACCCACAGAAGCAGATAATATTTGTAGGTTTCCGTGCAGCATACGGTACCTTGCAAATTGGACAGCTTTTGGTTTGGGTCCTCTTGAATATGATGGAGTCAATGCAAACACTAGCAATTGGAATCGCTTGCTCTTTTTCTCATAGTGGATAATTGATTTTCAGGTTGATTTCCAGGAATTGGTACAAAAAAATATTCCAGAAGATAAAGAGGAATTTACATATTTAGGTCTTCAAAAAACGGTTACTCTAGAGGCTACAGAGTAGAGAGTCCATTACCAGACTGATTTAAAAAAATGGCTAGGTAATGCCACTTATAGACTGCCAGACTCAGGAAGATCTGAGTGCAAATTCTATCTAAGATGGTATTTGTGTGTCCCTGGGCAAGTCATTTAACTTCTCTAGGCCACAGTTTCCTCATTTGTAAAATGAGGGAAACAAAAGTCCCTGCTTTAAAAGAGCATCAACTTAGCATATTTAAAGTGCATTATAAATGACAAAGTGCTCATCTCTAGTTGGACAAGACAGCCAACAGAATGTCTGAATAAGAGTTGAAAAAATAGGTAAGCAATGAGGATTTATGCAATTGAATCAAACAATAACTGGCATCTATATACCACTTCAGCATTTGCAAAATGATTGTTATCTCAGGCCACAATCATAACCACAATGTGATAGGTGCTATTATTAACCCAATTTTACAGGTGAGAAACTGAGTCTGACATGTTTTTGTTTTGTCATATTTATAATACAGATGATAGACCAAAGAGCAAAACTGATTTTAATGTGGATATAAACTTATTTTAAAAATTTTCTAGAGCTAAATGCTGCTTTGAATGAGATAAAGGTCACAGGAGACCAAAAATACTCTTTGTGAACACTGCATAGTACTCTGCAAGGGATGCAAGCAAATGAAGCAATGTTTGCCTTCAAGAGACATTTTACTTGGGAGAAACATGAACAGGTACAATCTAAACGAAGTAGATTCTCCATGCACACAAATGAAGTCAAATATCAGGTAATTTCAAGAGAGTAAAAACAAACTAATGGTATGAGGAAAGCCCTCACACAGAAAGTGACACTTCACCTGAACCTTGAAAGGAGGAAAGGGTTATAAAGACAAACAGAGCTTGAAAAAAGAGGGAAAGATTCTAGGGGCAAAGTTTGAAAGGAGGAGAGGATTCTAGAGACAGAGCCTGATAGAAGGAAAGGATTCTAGAGACAGAGCCTGAAAGAAGAAAAGGATTTTAGAGACAGACAGAGCTTGAAAATAGAGGAAAGAGATCTCTCTAGAGACAGATAAAGTTTGAAATGAAGAAAGGATTCTAGAGACAGAGCTTGAAAGGAGGAAAGGATTTTAGAGACAGAACTTTGAAGGGGGAAAGGATTCTAGAGGTGGATAGAGTTTGAAAGGAGAAGATACTAGAGACAGATAGGGCTTGAAAGGAGGAAAAGATTCTAGAGACAGCTTGAAAGGAGGGAAAGATTCTAGAGGCAGAGCCTGAAAGGGGAAAAGGATTCTAGAAGTAGATATAGCTTGAAAAAGGAGGGAAGGATTCTAGAGGCAGATACAGATTTCCAAGGATGAGCTGAGAATCTGTACAAAAATGGGGAATAAGATGATGGAACAGCAAGGAGTTTAGTTGGCTTAGAATATTGAGTATAGGGGCAGCTAGGTGGTGCAGTGAATAGAGCACCAGCCCTGGAGTCAGGAGGACCTGAATTCAAATCCAACCTCAGACACTTAACACAAAGACTAGCCATGTGACCTTGGGCAAGCCACTTAACCCCAATTGCACTCCAAAAAGCAAAAATTAAAAAAAATTAAAAGAATATTGAGTATATAAGGGAAAATAATGTTAGGCACATCAAAAAAAGATAGGCTGGAGAAAGATTTTCTGAGTTGTAATTTCCAAAGAGAAGGAAAAAAGAAGAAAGGCTGGAGAGATGAAGAGACAATTGTAGTCATTCAAGCAAGTGAAAAGTGATGAGGAATTGAACTAGGTTGGTAGAGCATTGACTGGAGAGAAAGGGAGGCATAAGAATGATGTTGTGGAAGTAGCATCAACAATACTAGGCTATTGATTGGATTTTGGATAGTGGAAAGGAGTAATGAATAGAGGGCAATGAGGAGTGAAGAATGTCTCCATGGTCACACACACTGGTGAGTAAAACAGAAAAATCCCCAACTCTGTCTACACAGGACCGGTGACATATTTGGGACTTGGCAAACAAAGCTGGATTTCCATCCATTTAGCCTTAATGGAAGCTGGACTTTTGTTGAAGTTTGGGAAACAGTGATGCTTGGTTTTATATTTTTTTAAATTTCAAATTACCTTAATATCTGGACCAACCACTAATTTTCTGCTGCTGAGAGGCTACCTACCCACTGGACCATATTACCAATTACTCCTCAGCTAGCCATTTCAGCCTCTGACCTCCTGACTGTGCTAAAGGGAAAACAAGTAAAATCAAATGCTTCATCACATTTGGAGAATTTGTAGTCTATTGTCAGTTCTACGTGGTCTGTGCCTATAATGAGCAAAGTGACTCTTCAAGGGACACACACAGCAAATGAGATCATGCCAAGAGTAATGGAAGAAATGCAAAACTAAGGATGAGTGGGGCTGATGATTCCTTAGAATCAAATCATACTGTTGAATGCTCAGGTCACCATATAGATCATCTTCATCTGTCTAAGTGCAGCATTTTTAGTGTCCTCTGCCATCTCTTTCCATTTTAATGGGGTAGTAATAAAACCAATGCTCAGTTCCCCCCCCTCCCATGAAGGGAGACTCAGGCTAATATAAGCATGCCTTGGCATCTCAAGAGCGTACTACTAATAATAACAGCAATAATAGCAAAAGCAATCATTCAAACCAACAAAAATGCATTAAGTTTTCAACAGCTATTGCTATATTTGATTGGTTCTAAGGGCTGTAGTTTTTGGTACTACTGTCCCTGGACCCCTCCTACTGGGCTCACTATTAACAATTTACCGGCCAAACTTAATTAACTTCTACAGAAACGTATTTACTAAGAAAGTATAACAAGAAGAGTTGGTACAAAATACTCTAACCCCCAAACCTGAAACATACAATCAGACAAATACGCAGAATCCATGTTGAGGGGTGGGCATTAATATATTATTATAATGAAGCATATGTATAAAACTCAGGTATAAATGAATATAAAAGAGGGGTTTCACTCTTCTCCTAGCCCCCCAAATCTTTTTTTTCTTTTTTTCATGGATCCTTCAAGAATTTCACTACAACAGGGTGATTAGGTGGCACAGTGGATAGAGTCCTGAAGTCAGGAGGCCCTGAGTTCAAATGTAACCTCAGATACTTAACACTTACTAGCCGTGTGACCTTGGCCAAGTCACTTAAACCCAATTGCCCTACCTTCTCCCCTCCAAAAAGCTGCTAAAAAGAATTTAACTATAGAGTATGAGTTAGTAATGGAAAAGTCGCTTTACTGATTAAGCACCTTATAGGGTATGGATGGATTGATTTATTGTTAGGCTGGGCTGATCTGCTCCTGTTCCAGGCTGCTCCAATGCCTACCTATACTACTTCTCTGCTGAGCCAGTCTGTTCATAAACATTCCTTACCTTCTAACTGCCAAGAAAGGAGAAGATACCAGCTGTCATTCTACAATGACTAGGGACCAGACGGTCACCCTTCCTTCTCCTGATTCCCAGGGACACAGCTCAAATTAGTCTTGTCTATTCCAAGTCAAAATCAAAAGAATGAAAAGAGGTAGGTTTCCCCTTTTATGTACTCATTCAGTTCTGTCTGGGCAACCCCTGAGTGATAAGTACTTCTGACTCCACACCTAAGTAGAAGACTTCTTATCATCACCTAGTACAAATCCCTGAGCCACCCATGTGGCATGAACTGTGCATGCTTTAAGGATGGTCCTAATTTTCCAGAGCACTCATGTTATAAAATACTAGCTAATATTTTATAGCATTTTAATGTTTGCATATAATTTTGTCTCCATTATCACATTTAAAATTGGAATGACCACTTCCATCAATGCATAAACCCATAGGCCCATACTGCCTAGCTCTACCACTGAATGACTCTGATTCATAATTTCCAATGCTGTCTTTCAAAAAAAAAGAAAGAAAGAAATGCAACTATTATATCTACTTTATTCAAAGCTTTTTGCAATGAAAAAGATAGGGACTGGATTTAGGAAATCCTAGCTGAGGATATTCTTTCTATTAATGCAAACGGGCATCTTTTCTGCCACTTATAGTTCTTGAGTGATAAACAGAAATCTGAGAAGTTAAGTCACTTGCCTGGGGTTGCACAGCCAGTCCCTGTGCTTTGAGGCTAATTCTTTATCCATCATATTGTACTTCCTTTTTATGCTCTTGCTGAAAATAATAATAATAGTAAACATTTACAAAGCACTTCAAGATTTGCAAAGCACTTTTCAGGTGCTATCCCATTTCATCATCAAAGCTTTTATGTGAGATAGGAGGTATTATCATCCACACTTTGCAAATGAGACGTGGAGAAGTGAAGTGACCTTCCCCGAGTCACAATTATTTCATTCAAACTCTGCAGAGGAAATGAAGCACAGAACTTCCTCACTCACAGTCCACATTACTCCACACTACCACTCATGGATTGGTCTGCTTCTATTATTCACCTCACCAACTATTTCTCAAATCCCATCTATGTAAAATGTTCCATACCATAGGGAGATACAAGAAAAAGGATAATAGAAGTCTCTGACAAGACACACTTCAATGTATTGATGAAGCTATGGGATCACTGAGGTGTCCAGTCTTCTCTATAATGAGTATAGATTGAAACTCATTCATATGTTCTTGTCCTAATAGATTCTTCAAGTTGACCCAGAACATAGGAGATCTTTCTCTGAGTATTCTAATATTTCAGGGATAGTAGAATATCAATACTGAGGGGGGAAAAGACTATAGGATAAAAGTCCTAAAGCAGAAAGAGGCTTTCGAGGTCATCTTGTCAAAAGGCCTCATTTTACAGATGATAAAACTGAAGCCCAAGAAGTTAAATGACTGGCTCAGAGTTCCATGGAAACAAATAGCTGAACTGGCATTCAAATTCAGGCTCTTGTTCCCAGACCAGAGCTCTTTCCACTACACCAAGTTGGCTCCAAGAATAATCCATCTGTTGTCCTTTGCTCTCACTGCTTGGCTAGCCCACCTTATGGATTATTATTACTGTGCTGCATATACAACTGGATTTAGAACAGATTTGGTGATAGATGATATTTACAAAGAGTTTTACATACATAATCAAATTTGATCCCCAATACAACTCTGCACATTAGATTATTATCATTGGAGAGATGAAGAAGATGAGGTGAGGTAACAGATTGAACTAGTTTAGTAGAGCTGCGACTGGAGAAAAGGGGATGGGAAGTGAACTGTCCATGGTCACAAAGGTAGCAAATATTGGATGTAGGATTCACACTCAATTTTCTCCTTTCACACTCTTTGTAATACATCATCCTGAACCAAGACTTAGTTCTTTTCTTCCAGAGTTGTTTATAAGCTAGTTGACAAAAGAATTGAAGAACCTAGTTTCTTAGATTTCTAACTGAAAAGAGCTTTTGTCCAAACCTCATTTTACAGATAAGGAAACTGTTATTGTTGCTCAGTCATGTCTGACTCTTAGTGACTCTATAGTACACTATCCATGATTTTTTTCTTGGCAAAGATATGGGGATGGTTTACCATTTTTTTCTCTACTGAAATAAGGCACAGGTAAAGTGACTTGTCTCAGGGGCCACAGTTAATGTCAG
This sequence comes from Pseudocheirus occidentalis, assembly GCA_028646575.1. Taxonomy (NCBI): domain Eukaryota; kingdom Metazoa; phylum Chordata; class Mammalia; order Diprotodontia; family Pseudocheiridae; genus Pseudocheirus; species Pseudocheirus occidentalis. The sequence goes on along the minus strand of CM053601.1, from coordinate 171,091,319 downwards.
GTCAGATTTGAACTCAGATGTTCCTGATTCCAAACTCAGAGCTCTACTCACTAAGCCATCTAGCTACCTCCTAACTAAATAAAGGTTAAGTGACTTGCCCAAGTCACACATCTATAAATATCTGAAGTCAGATTTTAGCCCAACCTCCCCCCACTACAAATTCCAGCACTCATCCACTGAGCCATTTAGCTGCCCAAGGAAAATGAGGTCAAGTTAAATATGTACAAAATAGTGTAAGCTGAGAAGCAAATAACTCATGTAGGTATTCAGAGAATTGAGACATAATTGTGGTCTGGAGAAGAAAAGAAAAGCTTTATAGAAAATATCATGCAATATCATACTTTCAATGGGCAGGAGCTTAGATACCAGATAGCAAACCAAAAAAAACCCACAAAAACAAAAACAAAATATCCACAGCAGCAGCAAAGGAATGGAAGCAGAAATTCTAGACTGAGAAATTTGAACTTGATTTACTACATCATAAGGAGCCATCACAGAATCCGGAATTAAGAAGTGCTATGAAGAAATCACTGTTTTTAGACTCAAGGTCAGTTAAGTTATCACACCCAAGTTACCCAGTATGCCTTTGCCTTCACTTAATTAACATAGTTCATCCATTTTATTGCATTCTTTTAAAAATCTGTGTTGACCATAAAAAGTAGTTTCTAAAACTGGAGATGTAAATGGGGCCATAAGCCAGTGCTTTGCAATTCAGATTAAATCATTAAAAGCCTGCACTTGAATGCCATATTAGATGCCAAGGGTGGAGAAGAACCCTGACTCCACAGGCTATAATCCCACACTGAGAAGACATCAGAAAGAGCAGCCCAATGGACTTGTATTGTCATGGTTTAAGCACTAAAAGTCTTACTACATCATTTGGGGGAGATTTGAAGAAAACAATAATGGGTTTCAATGTGATTTAAATTAACTGGACACCAGCTCACAGGGACAATTACAAAGAGCCCTTTGAGCTAACAAGGAAATTAGAGTGGAGGATGAACTGTGCCTGAAACATCCTGCCAAATGACATGTTTGGCGGACAAGGGGTCATCTGCTGCTAATTCCATGGCAAGAGGGATGTCCCAATAAAAGAAGATTATTCAAATATGCATATTCCATCTCCTTGCAGCAGGAGACAAAACCAAAGCTGAATTTGAGGGGAAAAAGATGAGGAGTCCAAAGCTCATGAAGTTTATTTACTTCTTTAATTAGGTGTTGATGAAAATTGGGTGGTTTGTTTTCAGTGGGACAGAGAGCAGCTGTTGGTTTTTTTTTTCTGCTTTTGCTTTTTTGTCACATCTGCTCAGATAGAGGTCAGACTTCTAGACTTTCCACCAATTGGAACAGAGAAGATGGCTGCTGATTCCACTTTTCTAGGCTGCTTGTCCTAGTTTTTGGAAATGGGTAATTTGCATTAGGTTGCTCTGGTTATAATCAAGGGAGCCAGTTCCAGATTGTGACTTTGCAAATATAAGTAAACTACATCATAATACTGATGTTAGGGGACAAGAACATACACCTTAACTAATGGATTTCCATGAAGTAGTGTAAGCAGTGTGATACTATATATCACAAAGAATACAGGGGACTTTTTTCTGTATCAAGATACCTTGTGAGACTTATTACAGCATGCTTGAAATAATTCCTTTCTTCTTGCCACCTCCTAAGCATAGGCATTCTCTAATGTTGTAAATGTTGTAGCTTCTCTGCTTTGCTCTAACTAGGCTCATGCCAACAAAAGTTGGCATCCTCTCTAGGCATCCGTTCTCCAAAACCAGGTCTGTAGCCTCGTTCTGCCCAATTCATATCTCCTACCTCCTTCTGGGAAGTATTCTAGTTGATCACATCTCAAAATGAACATACCAAAAGCTGAACTTCTAAATCACAAGGATATAAAAGCCTTGAAGGCAGGGACTCTATGTGTGTGTGTGTGTGTGTGTGTGTGTGTGTGTGTGTGTGTGTGTGTGTGTGTGTGTGTGAGTGTGTGATCAATACCTACCACAGTACCTGGTCTGGAGTAGTCATTCAAATATTTGTTGATTTATTGATTGCTGAGATATTAAGCTGAAAGAGACTTTGTAACCAGTTTACTCCAATTCACTCACTTTTCAAATGAAGTGATTAAGCTTGGAGAACTGAAGTATTTTGCCCAGTATCCCAAAGGAAGTAAGTAGGAAAATAGATCCAAATGCACTTACTCTGACTTTAGATACAGGATTCTTTCCACCTTACCACATAAGCTCTATCTCACATACCAATTTTCTTCTTTTTATAATCCATACTATTACTACGTGGGTGACACTATGCATGCTTTTGGAAAACAAATTCAAATATAATAATAGTCCCTGCCTTCAAGGAGTTTCAATTCTATTAGGAAAGTAACACATATATTCCTAGTCAAGTATTATCAAAATTATTGAAATATTCTCAAATATGAGACATGTATCAGTGATATCAAAGGGCTTGCTTTCTCAAGGAAGCAGAAAGAAGGGAGATCGTTTGGAACTCAAATTTTAAAAATATTTTTTAAAATTTTACATGTAATTGGGTAAAATTTAACACCTCCCTTTATTTTTTTCATTCATCTTTTTTAAAACATTATTACAATTAACAAGCAAATATTGGAGTTGGATTTATCTACTGCTACAAGAAGCTATATGCATATTTGAATTACTTTCCTTTTCTCTTTCTACCAGGTCCCATGAAATAAAAGGGAGGAAAAACTCTTTTAATAAATAACCAATCAAAAAATGATACATTTTCCACATCCAAAAATGTCTCTTATTCTGCATATTAAGTCTATTACCTCTCTATCAGGAAGTAGGTAGCATGCTTCAACACAAATCCTCTGTAATGTTTGATCACTACATTGACCAGAGTTTTTAACTCTTCCAAATACTTGCATTTTTATAATGTTGTACATATTATTCCCCTGATTCTGCCCACTTCATTGTGAATCAGTTTATGCAAGCCTCAATTTGTGTAGCATGTGAAAAGGATTACAAACACTTGTTGTAGTAGCTTTATTATTGACTGAGTTTACTGCAACATCTGAGCTAACTCATCAGCAGGCAAAACTGTTGAATAGTAGTCGTAGCTACAGATCTGGAAAGAACGTTGAACATGATCTTGTCCATTTCACCAATGAGGAAATTGAGGACCAGAGAGGCTGTGATCTGCTCAAAGTTAAGGTAGGCATTAAAGGACAAAACTTTGATTTGAATACAGTGACTGGGATGTCAGGTTTAGACATCCAATTTCAATGCTCTTCCAAGTGACTTGCATTGTCTCTCAGTGAATAAAGCCCCAGGAAGATGGCAGAGAAGCTACTCCTATTTTAGGCTTTTCCATTCTTATAGGACTACCTGAAGCTAATGTATTTCAGTGGACACAAAGCTAATCTTTCAGCTACTATTATTTGATTTTACTGGTTCAGATTTCTCTGATCCATTGTTCATATATAAACATGGAAATTTTTCAACCATTCTCTTTCTTGCATTCTCTGAGGAAGCTAGATAAAACCTACTCAGCCAATTTCATTCATATCCACTCTATACTGACAAATAGCCCTGCCTTTCTCATAAATGTGAATAATATGAACCATTTCTCCTAGGTGTGGCTTGTTCTTCCCGGAACAAGAGAAAAAGGCAGCTTTTCTCTGGCCTGAAGGAAGGTTAATGTAGTCTAAATGGAGCTTAATTATCTCAAAGTCAGAAATGTTGAATTCTTGTGCCAGCTCTAAAACTTTGACTTTCAGCAAAACATTCCTCTTGTTAGTCTTGGTGTCCTCATGTGTAAAATGGGGACAGTCATACCTGCATTTTCCAGCTAACAAGATTGTATTGAGGAAAGTACTTCATAAAACTTGAAGCACTATATAAAGGTAAATGGCTATCATCATCATGTCATTCTTTTCCGTAGTTTTTGATGCAATTTGAATAGAAAGAAGATCAAAGGACAAAATGGTATTTTCCATTAATATTTAATTGCTTTGCCCTGCATAATGGTTCAGTGGAAAGAACTGCTGATTTTGAAGTAATAAGGTCAGAGTTCAAATTCTGACTTTGCAAGGTCCTCCTTGTATGACCTTAAACGTCTCGAGTCACTACTTTGAATCCCAACTTCCTCATCTCTAAAAATAAATATTGGGGAGCCTTTGATATTCCTTCCAGTTCCAGAGCTATGATTTTACTATTAAAGTTATTATTAGGTTAGGATCAAGTTCAGGGTTTGATGCTTTTGTGATATCTTGAACTAAAAAGTTTAATGTTTAGTTTTACTGCATGAGGTTGATAAAGAGGAACGGGAAAAACACTGGAAACATTAATAGTAAATTTATAAAGATACATGGCAAATTACCGTCAGTTCCTACCCAAGACAAGAAAGCTAAAGCCTGAGTCAGGAAGACATGAAGTATCCCAAATCAGACTTGGTTAGTCATGAATATCTACTGGATCTGAGAGTTAAGGCCTTGACACAAGTTGGTAATATGGTTACCATGCAGAGTTCAATGAAAAAGGAAACTGCTTGAGGGTAGAGGGTCAAGAAGCACAGAATGCAGAAAATTGACGTGTTGATAAACACAGAATATTCCCAGGAATTTAGGCTTTTATGACTAATGGCTCTCTCTACCAGTCCTGGCTGTAACTGGTTGACTTCTTCTCTTGGACTATCTTCCATCTACTCTTTATATGCCCTGTTTGTACCTTGTTATCAACTCATCTCTTCCAATAGAATGTGAGCTCCTAACAGGCAAAAAATGCTTTTGCTTGACAAATGTTAAGTGCTTAATAAATGATTGGTGAGTGATTGACTAACTGGTTGGGCCTCCTGACTCAACAATACACACTGACTAATGGGCCTAAACATTTTAACTGAGTGACAAACCATCTCATCTTTTTTCCTTACTTTTTTGCCTTTTAACCATAATACCTAGCTTAGTTCCTTGTATACAGTAGGCACTTAATACATATTTATACAATTAAATTTAATTCACTGGATAGTTAATAGAAATCATTGAAATTTTTAGAGCAGGGTCATGACCAAAACCTCTTCATAAAGAAGATGAGTGTGGTGTTTCTATCAAAGATGGTTATATGGGAAGAGATTAAAAGTAATCAGACCTATAAGAAATGAATGAATGAAAAGCATTTCCTTTAATGTGTCATTTCATTATTTGTTTCTAAGATAGAAATTCACTTGTCACCATTAAGTTCTAAATCTTCCATTTCAATTGCTCCTCATATTGAAGTCAAGCATAGAATCTGCCACTGCCTTTGGAATGAATCCCTCAGTTGTCCATATGGCAAGATCAAAGATCAGAACAGTTCCTCCAGAAAAGTGGAGAGAGAAACATGCCAACTTGAAAAAAACAATTGTCTTACAAATATGAAAAGGAGGAAAAAGTCCTGTCACTGCTAGCATATGTATTTGTGCATGCTTGTATCTATACATACATATGTATATACATGCATATATATATATATATATATATATAAGATAGGGTTTGGGGCATTTCCTAACTAACTGTGAGCAGATTCTAAACCCTCTATCAAGAGAGAATCAAGCAGATAGGCAAAGCAGCCAAGAAGAATTGAGTTTCTTAAGTTGTTTTTGTGATTATTCTATAGTAGCAGGAATATTTCTTGAGAAAAGAAAAAATCAAAAGGTGACAAACCCAAAATAGCAAATAACAGAAAATCCCATTCTTGATGAAATCTGACACATTACCTTTCTCTCCATATGTTGTTGGAACACATACAGAAAAGTAACAAGAACAAACCAATTACAGATTGACATAGAAAGGTACTAGGGTATTAACAGGTGCTCAGTCACCACACAGGAAGGCTGTGCCAAGAGAGGCCATTTTCAGGCATCCTGAGAAGTCAGAAATTCAAAGTAGTACATATTTCCACCCTTGGGAATTCTGTTGCTAACATTCAATGTACATGGCACTTGAGTACCATAGGAGACAAAGAGGAATAATAAAATAAGAATTTTGTCTTAGAGGGGTGAGAAAAAGAATTCAGGGCCAAGGTAAAAGGTCTTGGGAAAACTATTTGAGTTCTTCTAAAAGCAATAGAATCAAGATACAGTAAGAGACACATTTTTGGACATAGTCAATGCGGAAATTTCTTTTGCTTAATTGTCTTATTTTTCCAAGATTGTGTGTTTCTTTTTTCCCCAATAGGAAAGTAGAAGTGGTAAATTGAGAAAATAACTTCTTAATAATAGAAAAAAGAAGGTGATTTCTTAGTGATGACAATTCCAGTTGTCAACTGCAATGGTCAGGGATATGAGGTATTCAGTGAAGAGGAAAATAAAAGTGAGAAGACTAGATACTTTGCTACATATAGGTCAATTCTAAGAATTGTAAAACACTTAGAAACATATGAAAGCCATCTTCAGGCATTTAGAGGACTGTTATGTGGAAGACATGTTTGTTTGGCATCAGAGGGGTAAGATAGGAGCAAGGAGTAGGATCTACAGTAAGGCAGAATTGGGATTCAATTTGAACTAACATTTCCTAAAACATAGAGTTGTCTCAAAATAGAATGGCCTGTCTCAGGAGATAATGAGCTCCTCTTCACTAGAGGTTTTCAAGTAAAGAGGGCAAAGTCTGGGTCAAATATGGATTTTGTTAGACACATTGTGAAGTCCTTTCCCACTACAAAATTCTGTCATTTTATGACTCTGGTCCTCCCCTTTTGCCATATGTTCCCCCAACTGAAACATTTAGAATGCCCCTTCCAAAAAGAAGGGAAAACTAGATGGTCACTTGGACTTGGACTCCCTTCCTCCTTTCATTCAGGTGTGGTCAGCCACAATCTGCACCACAGATGTCAACTCTCTTTTGAAGTTTTTGTTTCTCAAGAACAAAAGAGAAAAATGCAAAGGAGTGTAACACAAGGGATGCAATAAAACCTTAAGGATGCAGCATGGGCCCAGAACACCAAAGAAAGTAAATTTGATCCATTGCAATTCAGAAGCAGAATGACATAAATAATACAGTAGATAGTGAGAGCCACGAAGTCAGGAATGAATTCCCAACTCTGCCACTTACTAACTAAATAAACTCAAATAGTCACTCCACCTTTGTAAGCCTCAGTCACTCCATCCACGGGTGGGAATAATAATTCTTCCACTCCTGAGCTCTTTGGTGGGAGCAAATTAAATGATATTTGTGAAAGATCTTTATAACTGTAAAGGGTTAGTCAAGTGTGAACTATTATAGAACTATAAGACTATGTTAGGGGTGGGTAGGTGGCTCAGCGAATATAGTACTGGCCCTGGAGTCAGAAGGACCTGAGTTCAAATACGGCCTCAGATACTTGACACACTTACTAGCCGTGTGGCTTTGGGCAAGTCACTTAACCCAAACTGCCCTCCAAAAATTAAAAAAAAATCATGTTGAAGAGAATGTCAAAGATTGCCTAGTCTAACCTGAACCTGAAAAAAAAAATACCCTCTATGCAACTTGTTCCTGTGAACACTGACTAGATTTCAATAGATTAATTTTTGTTTTGATGATTCATTAAAAATGTGAGCTTATTTCTGAAGACTAATGATCAGGACATCTTTTCATAAAAATGTGTTATTTTATTACTATATGATGTTACATACTCAAGTATTAGAATATCCTCAATGGAGAATCATTCTCAGAAGAAAAAAAAATCTTTCACTCTGCCATTCAGGAGGAAAAAGATCAAAGAGCTGGACCAGTCCAAAGCAAAATTGTGATACAGTAAGTTGTTTTGTTTGGTTTTGTTTTTGACCATATTACTTTGTCAGCTTTTGTGTCTCTTTTAGGGTCACCTGTCCCCAAGATATCCCATCACCTTGACATTGAATCCCAAAACTCTAAGAAGTACTATGGCAATGGCTCATCTGATTATGATATCATTAGGGACTTCCCCTAGATCTAAACCTTCCTTTCTAATATACCCTCTCTATCCCCTTTTCAATGGAAATTTGTTCATCTCAAGTCCTCTTCCCTCAAAGCTAGCTAATAAGAAAAATGTAGTCAAATTCATTACTGATAACCTTTTATCTGCGCTGGATAAGATGGAGCTTGGTATAATGTATATATTGCTGTACCTAGAATAAAGAAGTCCCAAGTTCAAATCACACTTATTGACCTAATTAACTGTGTGTCCTGGGAGCACATTGCTGCGCTCTTATTTACTTTAGCTTTCTCACAATAAAATCAGAGTAATAATATCTTGCCTCTCAAGATTTTAAGAGAACCTAATAGTATTAACTTCACAGAATTTTTATAAAGTTCGGATAAAATAATGCATGCAAAACCATTTAAAAATCTTAAGTGCCATATAAATGTTGGTCATAATTATTCCAGTCATCGTGATAAAATGCTTGTAAAGAATGTAATTTTAGGGAAAGAATAGGAATTTGCTTTCTGACACCTTTCAATAATGAGTTCTAATCCCATTTCTATTGCTTATTACCTGTTTGACCTTGATCAAGTCATACTAGGCCTCAGTTTCCACAGTTATAAAATGTAGGCTTTAGAGAAGATCATATGTTTGATCTTTTCCATTTTTTTCAAGAAAAGAAACAAGCCTTTATTAATCACCTGCTATGTACCAGGAATTATTCTAAGAACTTTGGAAATACTATCTCATTGGCAGTTTCATGCATAATCATCTTTTTATTATTTGGTGCCATGAAAAAGGCTTGTTTTATTCCATAAATTAAAAATAAATTAATACATTTTGAAAAAAAGAAATGCTATCTTACTTAGTCTTCACAACCATCCTGTGTTAGCCCAGAGGTTAATAGTTGCCCAGAGTCACTTAGCTAGTAAGTATCTGAGGTCAGATTTGAACCCAGGTATTCCTGACTCCAAGACCAGCACTCTATCAAATAATTCACCTACATTTCACTTTATTTTATTATTCTATGAATTTAATGGAGAATTTTTTTTAAAGTTCTTTCATATTTCTGGGACCGTTTTCACCAAAAACTGTTTAGATATGTTTATTAGTCCATGCCTCTGAAAAACCATGAAATCCAATCCAATTCAGTTTGATATTTTTAAGTACTTACTATGTGCAAGACTTTATGTTGGTTGCTGCATTAGATATTCTTAACACTATTATTATCAGAGAATTTATTAGCATCACAGATAGTATTTCTGACAAAAGTAGTTAGTTCAGCACTTAGATTGGGGACAGCATCAAAACACTGGAAGCTGACCAGCATTGTTCCACTTTTGTAGCAGTAAAGGATAATATGGTGAAAAATTATATTTAAGGTGGATGGATGGAATTTATCAGCACTGGAAGATGTAATTAGGCTCATTCACCATTATGAATTAAGATAATTCAGAGTATTCAAGGAATTAGGATAAGGCCCAAAAGTCTCTCTGATATTTGAGAAAGTAGCTAGAATATTGCCTGAATATGTTTCCCTAATATGACTGTTTATGCCTTTATTAGTTGCTATATTAATGCTAAGAACAGTATCTTGGAGAACAGAGTGCATGTTTTCCTTTTCACCTTGGTATCTGGTCTTGGTACCTTGTGGAAGTATTTGGTAGTGTCACTATATGGTGACAAGTCAAAAACTTATCAGAGACAGCTTTGACTGGATTTCTGATAGTTAATGCTCAGTCTCTTATGCTTCACCCTCAGGGTGTTTTGATAACCCAGACACAATAATAATAAATGGTGTGATAAAAATAATACCTAGCATTTAAATAGTGTTTACTACATGACAAGTTCTAAGTTAAGTGCCTTACTAATATTACTTCATTTGAGTCTTACAACAACCCTTGGAGGTAAATCCTCTTATTATTCCCATATTACAAATAGAAGGGCTAAAGCAAATAGAGATTAAGTGACTTGCCATGGGTCACATAGCTGATGTAGGATTTGAACTCAGGTAGTAAATAAAATTATAAATAAAATGATTCCTGATTTCATGGAGCTTAGAAGCATGTAGAAAAGATATGACACTTTTGTGAATACTTCAAAAATACTATTAAAAATATTTTATATAGGTAGAAGTACAAAGTCCTAATCAGAAAATGAGAAATTGCTTTAGCTCAATCGATCCAGTTGCTGTTGAACCAGAATCTAGTCTAGACAGACAGCTAGACAGACAGACAGACAGACAGATAGACAGATAGAGAGATAGAGAGATAGATAGACAGATAGATAGATAGATAGATGATAGATAGACAGATAGAGATAGCTAATCTTTCAGTCTTCTGAGTTCTTTTTAATAGATACAAATTCAATGATATTTAAACAGCAATATTATAACCAAAGCAGCTATAACCAAAGCAACAATTTTTGATTGAATCAAGAGAGGTATGGTTTCTAGGCATAAACAGGAAATAGTTCTACTATTATCTTCCCTAGTAAACCACAACCAGAGAATTGTATTCACTACTGGAGGTCATATTTTAGGAAGGGTATTGATAAGCTAGAGAGCTTATGCAGGAAAATGATCACAATGGTGAAGGATCTTGAGAGTTTGCTATGTGAACATCAGTTGAAGGAACCTGTGATTTATCCTAGAAAAGATCATTAAATAGATGAGGTGGGGCATCTAGGTGGTGCGGTGAATACAGCATCAGCCCTGGAGTCAGGAGGACTGAGTTCAAATCCACCCTCAGACACTTAATACTTAATAGCCATGGGACCTTGGGCAAGTCACTTAACTCCAACTGCTTTGCCCTCCCCCTAAAAATAGCAAAAAAAAAAAATTAAAAAGATGAGGCAATGTGATATCTGCCTTCTAGTATTTGAAAAACAGTTTCATGGAAGAAAGACTAGCTTTGTTCTGTTTGGTCCCAGAGGACAGAATTAATAGAAATATAATTTGCAATGAGGCAAAATGTGGCTTGATGTAAGGAAAAACCTTCATAATAATTAGAACTACCAAAAGTGAAATTGGTTACTTCAAGAGTTAGTGAGTTTCCTCTTAGTGAAGGTCTTCAAGCAAGCAAATCTTGGTTGATGAACTGAATATGTTATGTAGGAGATTCCTATTTAGGTACAATATGGACTCAGTGGTCTCTGAAGTCCCTTAGATTCTGTGATTCTACAGCTCATCCAAAATCGAGCTTGTTATATCCATTACTAATGAACCGTTTATTTCATCATCATTGTTCCCTCTATAACAGTTGGATTTCCGTTTATTTGAGATCTGCCCTTCAGTACAACTGAGCAATCAAATTCAAATAAACTGCTGACATATGTGAAATTTAGTTTCCCCAGAGGAAAGCATTACCAAAACCTAAACAAGCTATGCTGAGTTTGAGGTTGCACTCTGGCAAGGAATATCTTGCTTCAGAGAGGTGATGAATCAAAATCCTCAATGCTGCCAAGATTTTCAGAGTTAAGAATGAGCAACAGTGAGGCATAAAAATCCCTTTACTGAAACACAAATGAAGGGTAAATTCCTCCTTCAGGTGAGATATGTCATTTATCTGTTACTACTATAACAATGTATAATGATTTGAACTAAACTGCCAACTATTCAAACTCTGCTTCAGAGAGTGTAACTCCAATGGACTGGCCATATTGTTCAAATGCAAAACGTTTTTGCTAAAAAGACCATTCTATGGAGAACTCTCACAGGGCAAGTGCTCACATGGTGCTCATAAGAAGCAATACAAATTCACTCTCAAGGTCTCTCTCAAGAACTTTGGAACTGATGTTGTGACATGGGAGACACTGGCACAGGACCACTTAGCATGGCACGCCCACATCAGAGAAGGTGCTGTGCTCTATGAGCAAAGCAGAAGTGAAACAACTCAAAGAAGGTGCAGGATGAGCCAATTTGGAGCATCTACCCCAAATGTTCAAGTGGACTATCTGTGCCCAACCTGCAGTGCAGCATTATGAGCTTGATTTGGTCTGATCAGTCACAGTCAGACACATTGAAACTTTAATTTAGGGCAGTGATGTCATTTTGGTCTTCTTCAAGGATGAAGGACAACAAACAACCAATCAAATTTAACAACAACAAGAGTCATTTATGTAACTTGTACTTGACAGGATTCTTTTTAGCCTTAAAAATACAAGCATTTTTTGAGCCTTCTACCAGGTCATTCCAGCACTTTTTCTGAACTTTTAAGGTTATATATAAAGTCTCCCCTGCTCATAAACTTACCTTCACCACTGGTCCAAGCAAACAGCACTTTTTTTTTCTTTCTGCAGTATGGATTCCATGACTACAGCAGCAGTTTTCCAACAGATATTTACATGATTTGTTGAACTTATACTAGCCTCAGGAAGAAAACTCTCATCAGAATCCAAACAAGGCTCATTAACTGCAAGGTTCTAATGGAATTTTTGTCCAGCAGATTAGTCTGGGCATTGCTGTAAATAGTACTGATCAAGTTCAGATGGAAACCTGCCATTTAATTCTCTGGAAAGATTGTAGAAAAACACTCTTTTCCTCTTGTTCTTTATACTCAATTTTTTTCTTAAATGGAAGAGGAAAAAATCCAACAAGAAATCTGAGTTTACCAGTGTGTAAATTTCAACCTTAATTAACTGATCTCAACAAACATTTATTTCAAAATCAGACACTTAATGGGATCTACATGATGAGTATAAGAGATGTCAGTGATCATCTTCAAGTCATACATGAGTTAGAAACAATCACCCACATCCATAAAACGGGGAAAAATTGGGAAGATGAATTAATTAGGTAATAAGAGGAAGGACTTGACTGAAATTAAAAAAAGAAAAAAGCAGTCCATTTGTACAAGTCAAGACTCAGCATTTGATTCCTTCTTGTCATCTCCATTGCCAAATATTAATTCTTTTGAAATGGAGAATTAGATATATAACATGATGATCCTGACCAAGTTAATTATGTATTTTCATGGAGCCAAACATTGAGACAAAAATGGGGAAAGAGAAATATGTAAGGTACATGTTCCCAAATATCTATTAGCTTTGCATCAAGTGGATAAAGCATCCAGTTTCTAAGTGTATTTTTCCCATATTTGCATGGATGTTTAGGAACATGGAAATCTGTTTATTTATTTATTCATCCATCAATCCATTCATTCACTCATTTATAAACTCAGTTTACATTTTCATTTGGTTGCTCTTTAGTTTGGAAGATGGGAGCCTAAGATCAAACGCCAAGAAAGACAGTGCCCAGAGATTATTAAATCAGCTTAAGGATCAATGCAACAACAAACAATCATTAAGACTCTAATAATGTGCCAGTACTATGCTGAAATGCAGTAGTACAAATACAAGTGAATTAGGCATTTATATGGTCCCTGCCATGTGCTAGGAACTGTGCTAAAGGCTTTTAAAAAAATATTTATATTTAATCCTAACAACAACCTTTTAGTGTAAATATAATTATCCTCTCCATTTTGCAGTTGAGAAAACTGGAGTAAGCAGTAATTAGGTGACTTGCTCATGGTCACATGACTAATAAGTGTTTGAGTCCTGGTTTGAATTCAGGTCTTCCTGACTCCAGGGCTAGCACTCTATCCACACTACCACCAGCTCCCTCTGGGTCTTTAAATAAAAAGGATGAAAGAAATTCTAGTCTCAGAAATATTATATTCTAATAAGGAATTATATTCCAATAATAACTTTCAAAATGAAACTTCATTAAAAACCCATTAGTTCTTAGTTTCTTTTAATATAATGATAAAATGGACTTACTTCAGAAGCCTAATGACAAGTAGTGATCTCTAAAGTTCCATGTTTATTTCCCTCCAAATAATTCCCAGAGAAAACTTTCTGATTGATGTTGATATTGGTGAATTTTCAGATGCCAACTGCAAAGAATTGAAGCCCATTCTTCCTTCTCCTTGGGCAATAATAAGAGATTTTGGCAACATTATGTTTCTGAAAAAATGACCACTCTCCAGTGGAAGGCAGAGATTTAACACGGAAATAATAGAGGATGAGAGAGGGAGAGAGAGAGAGAGAGAAAGAGAGAGAGAGAGAGAGAGAAAGAAAGAAAGAAAGAGAGAGAGGGAGAGAGA
>CM053601.1:171037011-171069939 GCA_028646575.1 Pseudocheirus occidentalis | reverse complement strand
CAAATAAATTATGATCAAGAATAGGAGAGAGGTCACTACCTTTTGAAAGTAAAGAGCCTCTAGTTTTCAAGGAGGTTCAACAGAAGTTTGATAACTTTGATAAGATAAGCCTAGGGTGTGGGCCTGGAAGTCTTTGGCATAGGGGACTTGAAAATGAGGAAATTTCTTCCAGCAATGGAGAATAATCACTGCATTGCAAATTATTGTCTTTAAAAGTTGCCTAGAGTACCAAATTAAGGAATTTGTTCCTGGTCTCAGAGTCATTATGTGTAAGAGACAGAATTTTAACCCATATCCACCTGTTTCAGAGACTAGTCTTCTCTCCACTGTGGCACACTGCCTCTCAATAAGAAAAATAGAATCTGCATATTTCATGTACATATATATATATATATATATATATATATACACACACATACACGTGTGTATATGCACATGTGTGTATGTGTGTGCATATATTCATATATATTTGTGTATCCATGTGTATGTGATTTGTCCCTTTCTATATGTGTATATACACCTTGAAGGTAAGTTCTTTGTTTCCCTTTATATTTCCAGTGTTTACCATGGTGTCTTGTCAAAAATGAGTGTTTATTGACTTTTTAAAATTAAAGATATGTTGAATTACCTCATCTGATAATCACAACATTCCTAAGTTAAATGCTATAGGCATTGTAGCTCCCATTTCAGAAATGAAAAAGGTTTAGTCTCAAAGAGATTTACTGGCATCACTATGATCCCAAAATAAGTATCAGAGGCAGGATTCAAACCCAGGTTTCTCTAGATACAAAGTTCAACCCTTTATATCAGGCTGCTTTTCTTCTCTGGCTGATTCATCACATGACCAATTGAACTGAATATTTGAATAAATCTATTTGTATGCATTGGAATGAAATACTACAGGATTTCATGGATCCATGATTTCATTTTATTTTCTTCTTTGAGGAAGGTCACAACCCCTCTTTGGTTTGGCAGAATGTTTTTGTGCATTTCTGTAGCTGAGGAAAAACATCTCCTGATGGCCAGCCTACTACCCAACTAGGCTAGGCAAGGCCTCAGGTTATATATGCAGAGTCTGAAACTCATAAAACCCACTCTGGTTCATATTCACATCAGCATTTCCCTTGAGCCAGATCAGAATATCTAATGCATATTTATACTATGGAATTATCATTACAACATTTCTCTTTGGTTTGGGGTTCAAGGATGTTATGTGTTTTACATTAAATAGATAAAAACACAAAAGACCGTAGGAGAAGATGCTTTATTCTAAATTTCTGAGAAAAGAATACATTCCAGTTAACAATTGACTTTCTCAATATTTGTAGCTTTCAGAAAAAAAATTGTCAGTCACTGATTCTGAATAGTAAGTTAATGACCATATGTATTTACTTTGTTTTTTTTTCTTTTCCAATATAGTGTTAAATATTCAGTAGTCCAAAATAATTCCAGCCACATGAAATATTGAATATTTCATAGTTCAACTCCAAAGGACAGAATTAGGTGCCTTACACAGAATTCATGAAGAGGTAAATTTAGTGTTAGTATTAGGCAATTAGCTCAATTAATATTAGCTCAAACTAAAGTGGTGGTTGACTTTTTTCCCCTCTCATTAGAGGTCTCTAAAGAGAGGTTGGATTACTTACCACTTGTCAGGCCTGTTGTAAAGGAGATGGGCGGATTTCACGGAAACTCAGGTCACCATCCTATTCTGAGAATCTATGCCTCTATAATGGTTTGCCTTTTCCCTTTGAAAATAGGATAATGACTGACCTCTACAAAAACCACTATGGACATTATAGTTCATAATACAATAATGCTACCATGTAAATATTATAAATATTATGATTTATTCCCATTGTATATATAGAGGATCCATCTTTCATACAGCTGAAGTCAGAATAATTTCCCGAACAATGGCTCTGACCATGAAATTCCCTTTCTCAATAAATTCCATTTTATATCTTGGATTAAATATTAAATCTTTATATATTCAAATATCTTTAAAACCTGGACCAAACTTACTTTTCCCAACATTATATATTATATCCTCCATACACTATAAAATCTAGATAGTCCAACCTTCTAACTGTTCATACCTGTTGGTCATACTTCATTCTCAAAGAGGGCCAATGACACCACGAGGGGGCTATCTTGACTTCCTTTATGAAGGCAAATTAGGCCATCTTTTGCCTCAATTCTTACCTAGGCTTTAATTTTTGTATGGGCTTTGTCTCAGAGAAACTGAGACTTATGTCTATACTTGTGTACCAGTCAACTGCCATTCCTGGAATCCTCTCTCTTCCACTTTATCTTTTAGAATATCTAGTTTCATTTGAGACACAATTCAAATACAATCTTATCTATGAGACCTTACCTGATCAATCTAGTCACTAGTGCCTTCCCTTTAGGATACTTCTCTATGCCACCTACCCTCATCTGTCTATCACACTCATTTTCCCTACCCCTTCCACAGAACCACCACAAACTGAGGGATCTGCTTCTCCACCAACTCTGATAGGCAAACCTTTGCCAGAAATAATCCTCTGCACTAGTTTCCACCATTCTACCTTTATACTATGCCAAGAGTCCCTACCCAGAAACCTCCCTTTCTACTTCTCCGTTACGTGTTGTCCACCCCAATCAGAATATGTTTTTTCAAGACTAGGATTTTTTGTTAGCTCATATTTTTATCCCTAGAAACTAGCAGTGTCAGAATCACAGTAATCACTTAAATGTTTTGTCATCTCTAACTATTCTGTATACATTTTTATATCTTTACAATTATCTTTTTCAATAGGACATGAACTCTGTGATGACAGAATTGATGTTTTATCCTAAGCACCAGGCCCACACTTTCCATTTAATAAATGCTTTTTGATTGATGTATTAAAAGAAAGGCCCAGAGATTTACATGGTTTGACTATTAGCACAGAGCTACGGTCAGAACTGGAATTCAAATCTAGGTGCTCTGCCAAATCCAATGTTTTTTTTCACTATATTATTCTGTGGTGGTATAGAAACATGTAAGCAATAATATTTTTTCTCACAATGACTTTCTAACACATAATTCTCTAAGAGATCTGGAAAATACCTTCATTTAAATTCTCTTCCATGGTCATTTCATTATTAGTTTGGTATCATTACTTTTACCATGATACAAATACACCCTGTGCTTCTCTGGCATGCTGGCAGGAGAAGAGAAATATTGGCTAACTTAGCCATTGTCCTCCCAAGATTGATGCTAACCCTGAGAGTGCCCCAAATCTATTTTACAGAGATGTCAAAACTGCCCTCAATGAAAGTATATTAGAAAGGGTATCTAAGAGATGCTGCCACTGAAAATATCAGCTCAAAGTACCAAAGCAACACAAGCACATGATGGAGAACTGGAAAGTAAATTAGCAACTGCCCATGAAAAAGATAAAAGCTGTATATAGAAGGTTGGGCCACTTAGTACTAAAAAAGACAGGAGCCCTTGAGGGCTATTTATCAGAGGGACTGGGAAGAGTGATCAGTATTGATTTTGATTTCCAAAAATGTTCCAGATACATTTTCCTTAGTTTAGAGCATATGTCTTCTGATAGAGAGAAATGGATGGATAGACAATCAGATAGACAGACAGACAGACAGATAGATAGATAGATAGATAGATAGATAGATAGATAGATAGATAGATAGATAGATAGATGATAGACAGACAGATAGACAGACAGACAGACAGATAGATAGATAGATAGATAGACAGATACACAGATGCACATACAGATAGATATAGACTGACTGCCCACAAAATGATAGATTTCAGAATCTATGTCTACTCCAACTCTACCAAATTGTTGATGTAAAGCTGAAATCTAGAGGGATGAAGAATCTTGCCTAGGGTAAGAAAACTGGTAAAATGGCAAGCCAAGTGATCTGGCTCTAGATGAAGCTATGGAATGCAGAGTTTCATGCTGCTGCTCTAAATAAGCATTTAGGAATGATAGGAGAGAGAGACAGCAGCTATGGAAGTGTGTGTGTGTGTGTGTGTATGTGTGTGTGTGTGTGTGTGTTAGTGAGAGACAGACAGTCAGACAGATAGAGAAAGAGACAGAGAAAGAGAGCTAGACAGAGAGAGACAGAGAGAGAGAGAGAGAGAAAGATATGGAAAGAAATGGAAAAGGAAATAAAGTAAGACATAAGACAGAGCTTAAACTAGTCTGACAGGAACAGAGGAAGAGAAAAATCCCTCACTAAATTTCTATTCTGATGTCTTACTGTGATATGGAGATGACCCTGGGCTCTTCAAGGAAATGGCCATGAAGCATAAGCTCTGGAAAATCTCAATAAGCTCAAAAGCCTTAAAATATAATGCCAGGATAGAATGTCTCCTCTCTGAAACCCAGCCCAGCTATTTTCAAAAATTCATCAGTCATTGCATGATTATTTTGGCCATAATAATTTCAAATATCCTCCATTCAACTGTCAAAGGGATCTTGCTAAAATACAGGTCACTTCCATGCTCAATGATCTGCAATCATTTCCTGTGTCTACCACAATCATACATAAAATCATCTATTTGAAATTTAAAGGTCTTAATAATCTATCTCTCTATCTTTTTGGTAATCTATCTTCCACGACTCCTTTGATATACTTTATGATCTAATTACATAGTCTGACTTACTGTTCCTCTTGTGTGTCTGCATCTCTCAAACCTATAATTTTGAATGGATGTCCCCTATACCAGAGGTCCTCTCCTTCCTCACCTCTGCATCCTTCAAGATGCAGTTCAGCTACAAAACTTGCCCAAGAAGAGCAATAATGAGGTGATTGAAGTTGCTTCAGCATTTTGTGAAGAGTGCCTAAATTAGGATGTTAACTATGTGAGTAGAAAGGTGCATATGGATTAGATAGATGTTGTAAAAAAAAATTATCAGGACTTAACAACGAATTAGAAATGTGAACTGAGGAAGAATGAGAAACTGGGGGTGCTTGTGGTTGTGAAACTGGGTGATTTAAAAATGATTGATGGTAGGCTCAAGAGAAATGGGGGTGTTTGATAGAAAAATGACTTGTGTGAAGTGAAGATAGTGTTAAATACAGAATTTAAGGTATTGAAGGGATAGCCACCTCATAATGTCCAATAGTCAACTGATAGGGCTGGAATTCCAAAGAAGGACCAGGACTGGTGTGACTCAATTATAAGAACTGAATTTTTTATTGAAAAACTGAATATGGGAGTTGATAGAGTCACTGAGAGAATACATACACACACACACACACACACACACACACACACACATATATACACATATGGGAAGAAAAGTGAATAAAGTCTAGTACAGACCTCTGGGGACATGTCTACTATTAGTATACAAGTATTTGGAAGTAAATGATAGGCAGGGGGAGATAAACAGTACCATGGGTTCTCATTTCTTATACCTCCATTTTTTTCTTAGTCACACTTTTTCTATCATGACACAATGAAGTTTACCCAATATGACAAAACAGCTATACTTAGGAAAGAGAATTACTTGCAGTTTCACTCCTGGATTTCTCTTGTGCTATTTTATGATGACCCATGATATTAAGGGAGATTTTCAGGTTTGTTTATTTCTATATCTTTCTCTACATGTGTTCATTTCTATGTTTGTATTTCAAATGAAAACCCTGCTACCTCATGGGACATTCCCACAGATATTTTACGTTAATGCTATTTAACATTAAGATAAACAGATGACATTTTTAAAAACAATAATAATAGTAATTCCATTGAAACACTGGGTCTTTTTAATCTACATTAAACCAGTGCCTACTTTGATGGGTTTTCTCACAAAAAAATGCCTGGGACTTTTGTGATCTAGGAATCATCTTTACATAAATATGAGTGGGTTTACAAAGAGTGATAGGGACATTTTGACATTTGTGGATTGTGTAGTAAGCATGTTAAATTACAATTTGATTTAATGGTAGTCTAGAATAAAAGAAGCAGCTTGGTAGTACAGTGGATAGAATATCAGACCTAGACTAAGGAAGATTCTTCTTCCTGAGTTCAAATCTAGTCTCAAACACTTACTACCTCCTAGACTCTGTGCAAGTCATTTTAAGCCCATTTGCCTCATTTTCCTCATCTGTAAAAAGAGCGGTAGAAGGAAATGACAGATCATTCCAGTATTTTTGCCAGGAAAACTCTAGATGGGGGTCATGAAGAGTCTGACATGACTGAAATGGCTGAACAGTGAAGAATATAAAAAGGATATTTGATTTTATTAGTGAGGAGAATTATATGATCTTAAGGGACAATATATTTCCAACTGAGCTGCCTGAAATACAAAGAAATAAAATGACTTGACCAGGTCACACAGCTCATCAGAGACAGGGCTTGAGTCTTCCTCAATTCCAAGGTCAACCCACTACCCACTAAATTCCAAAGATTTTTTTAATGTCTTTATATGTTGAAAGAGAAACTGCAGGCATGTATTCTGGCTAAGTATTCAGTCAACCCATATTCATATGCATGTAACAAATGCTCTGAATTAAATTTAAGGCCAATGTACTGTGCAATTATATTAAGACTCTCATTAAATAATACTTGGGTCACAAGGAAGCAAAAGAGTGAGATTATTGGGGTCCTTGACACTAACAACACCAAACTGCCTTGTATCTAAGGATAACAGGACTTTGTTTGGAAGGGAAGTAAGTGAAAATTGGGTCCAAGTCCTGTGTTTTGCATATAAGAAAACTGAGACCCAGAAAAGGGAGAGTGTCTTGTCCAAGATAAGAAATCAAAGGACTCTACACAAGTAACTCCAATTCTTTCATGAAGACACACACACACACACACACACACACACACACACACACACACACACACACACACTTCAGCCCTTTAGGGACCTTCTTTCCTTGTTTCTGTCCTGTAATACGGCATTTTTTGATCTTATGTTTCCAGCCACCATGATTCTAGTAGCTTGCACCCTTTAAGATTTGTTGACTGAATAAATTAATGACTAAGAAAATAATAAATGAGACCAAACCTGTCCCTGTGATTTTTACATCTCTGCTGTCAGTCAATAAATTTATTATATAAATAATATATAAATGTATAAGTAACAAATTTATTAAGTTTATTATGTGCCAGGCATTGTGCTAAGTTCTAGGGATACAAAAAGAGGCAAAAGATAGTGACTGCCCTCAAGGAGCTTACAATCTACTGATGGCTTCTAACTCCCTTTCCAGTTTGATCTCATACTACCCACTTTCTTGTATTTTATGCTCCAGTCAAATATAAGACTGTTACATAGTTCCACAGAATGCAGACTCTTTCAGGATAGAGACTATCTACTATTTTTCTTATATCTCTACTAACTTGTACATAGTATTTGTTGAATTTAATTCAATTTCCATTCAATTTCAATTTCCATTTCATATCCCATGCCTTCCTACCTGGGTATCTTTACCCTTACTATTCCCTCTGCCTGGAAAGTATTTTACTCCCAACTCTACCTATATCTGCTCGAATACCACCTCCTTAGAATCCCCCAACTGGAACTGACCTCTTCATCATTGAAACTCTCAAGATATTTGTGATATCCCTTCTTACACTTTAATATAGTATCAGATATTTCTACAGAGGATAGCAGAGATAATTTCATTTTAATTCACTACAGTCACTAAGCAGCTACTGTGTACTTCATAACATTGAACTGAACACTATGGTAGATGCAGGGAATAAAAGACAAAAATTGAAATAGCACTTTCCCTTAAGTAGATTACATTCAACTGAAGAACACAACACATCGGCAAAAATATAAAAGGAAGATTATTTGAGAAGGCAAAGAACATGAAAAACCTGGACAATCAGAAAAGACTTTGCATTGAAGATGGAGCCCAACTTAAACCTTCAAAAAAAATAGATTCCAAGAGGCAGAGCTGAAAAAAAAATATGTATTAGCAACTGCCAACTGAACATTTCCACCTGGCTCTCTGAAACTCAATATGCATGTTTCAACATATCAAAAAGAGCTCAGTATATCTCTCCCCATTTCCTTACCTCCTCCAACATTTTATAGTTCCAATATCTTTGCAGTCACCCAAGTTCACCATTTTACAATTGTCCTTAACCCCTCCTTTTCCCTGTACCCCACTTCATAGCAAATCAGTCCCAAGTCTTCTTGATTTTATTTGCCCAACATCTCTCATGAGGAGGCCCTTCTCTGGACTTAGCCTCTTTTCTAACTCAGGCCTTCATTACCTTTCACCTAGATGATTGCAGTAGCCTCTTAAATGTCTTCCTAGCTTTCAACATCTTCTCCTTTCAATCTATCACCAATTAAAGTTGATAAATTGATATTCCTAAAACATAGCTCGCTCGCTCTGTCTCTCTGTCTCTGTCTCTGTCTGTCTGTCTCTCTCTCACACAAACACACACACACACACACGCACACACACCACTAACAACCTTACTCAAAAAATGTGAAGTGGCTCTTTGTTCCTTTTTTGAATGAAAATAAAAATAAAAACAAGCCAGAATTAAAGCAAGCTAGCATTCAAAGACATTAACAATATGGTTACAACTTACCTGTCTGACCTCATGTCATGCTATACTCCACACTAACTACATTACACTCAAACTAGCCTTCTAGCAATTCCCTATATGTGATTTTTCCTCTCCACTTCTATGTCATTATAGCTTTGGTCCCTCAAGTCGGGAATGAATTTTCTCCTCCCTTTTTTGTCTCAGCCATTCCCTGGCTTTCTTCATCGAACATCTCAGCTGGTACCACATACATGAGGCCTTTTCTGATTCTCCCTTCCCAGGTATTAATGCTCTCTCACTCTTGAAATGAATTTTCAAGGCTTTGTATTTATTGATCTGTGTACATGCTGGATCCCTTCCCTTCAAATAAAAATATGGGTCCATGAAGGCAGAGACTGTTTTTGTTTTGTCTTCATATAAGGGCATACCTCTTACATCCTACAAATGGAGCCAAAGGCTAGGCTTTTACTGGTCTCATGACAAGAATTTTTGCCATTCCTGAGAGATCATTGGAGTCTCCTAATCAAGGAGTTCAGGTAAGCCAGAATTTAGAGACAATATAGACTACGACCAAGTAATATCTTCAAAAGTCCAATGGAGACTAGGAAACTAAAACAAGCGAGTCCAGAAATACAAGGTGCTCAGCCATGATGTTTGGCCCACAGAAAGTGGACTCAATGAGAGCAGCTGAGCAATGTACTGAGAAGTGACATAATGCCAAGTGAAGAACAATGCAAAGACTCCCCAGGAGATATGAGGGACTCCATAGCATCAGATGAGTAAACTGACTCTCTACACAGATTCCATGTATTATTGTTTCACATATGTAACCTCTGTGCTTACTCACTTTCCCCTCTAATTTGTATATGTGTTATTTGGGAGAGTGTGCCCTAAGTGTAATGAGGGGGATAGGAAGCTCCATTATGAATCTTTCTATGCTGTTCAATTAAATTTCTTTGCTTCCTCTGGCTGGCATTTTTTAAAAACAGAAATATTGTCAGGCTCTAATGAATTATTCTTTGGAGTAGATAATTAGCCAGTCATTTAAACATGGAGTGGCTATTCTGAGGACCAAGCATGTGAGTGGGGGGCCCAAAGATGCTACTCTTGTATGTCCATTTCTTTGCATATTTTTATTTCTGTCTAAATGTTAGGCATCATGGGTGTATAGAAGATGGCCACTAGCAATGTAGATCTGTACCTGTTCTCCAGCCTAGAGATTTAGAGTTTCCTGAGACATTGAGAAGCTGTGACTTGCCCAGGCAGGGTTCACACAGCATGTGTGCATAAGAGGACACACTTGACCCCATTCTTCCTTATTTCAAGGCTAGTTACCTAGCCACTGTGTCATATTACTCTCAATGTTTGCATATAGTAAATATTTTAAAAGGTTTTTTGGATGGCAGTGTAGAAGCAAGAGAACTCTGTGAGCTCCCCCCATAACCACCTCAAATACCTAGAAAATATGACTCTAGACAAATTTTAGCTCCAGAACCCACAAAATGACAGAGAAACACAGCTCCCGCTGAAGGCAGCCCAGCAGGCAGACAGGAAAGGTTCATCACAGCATGCTGGGATCCAAGACCAACTTCTCATAAACCTGAGGCTGTAGCCCCAGGGCATCCAGGACAAGCGCAGCCAGAGCATTCAGTAGAGTGGATCACTGGCAGCTGTGGTGGTTTCTAGAATTATCGACCCATAAATGCCAAAGACAATTAGGACAATGGGAGCAGGTCCGGCCAGCCAGCAGCCCCCAGAGCCAGAAGTGGTGGCCCTGCAGCCAACTCCACATGGCTTCTTCAGAGCTCCCAGCCTGCAGATTGCAGGGAGGCCACACGACCATTCAAAGGATAACTGCTCTTGCCTCAACCTGTCTGAATCAGGATCATTATTTTGGGTGGTGGGCCTAAGGTGCATGACCAGGGAGGCAAAGCTGGCAGGGGCTGCAGAGATGGTGGCCTCCTAATGGCTCCAGAGGCTGTGAAAACCCCAATGATTTGGGACAAAGCTTTCCCCTCTGGAAGCAGAGTTCCACAGAGCTGAAAAGTCAGGTAATTGACTGGCAACATGAGCAGGCAAAGGAAGCAAAGCAAGAACAGCAGGCCAACTTTAGATTCCTTTTGGGGGGACAAAAAGGATCAAATCATGAAATGGAAGGAAGACAACACAGTGAGAACTCCCTCACTGAAAGCTTCCAAGAAAAATGTAGACTGGTTACAGGTCATAGAGGAGCTTCAGAAAGATTTAAAAATCAAATAAGAGAAGTGGAGGAAAAATTGGGGAGAAAAATGAGAATCATGCAAGAAAATCACGAAAAGAGAGTCAACAACCTGACTGAAGAAAATAACATCTTAAAAAAATAGATTAACTTAAATGGCAAAAGAGACCCAAAAAGCCAATGAGGAGAAGAATGCCTTAAAAAGCCTATTTGCCAGGTGGAAAAAGAATCTCAAAATATCACTGAAGAGAATAATTCCTTCAGAAATAGAGTGGAGCAAAAGGAAGCAAATGACTCTCTGAGAAATCAAGATACTATTAAACAGGGGTGGCTAGGTGACGCAGTGAATAGAGCACCGGCCCTGGAGTCAGGAGTACCTGAGTTCAAATCCAGCCTCAGACACTTAACACAAAAAACCAGCCGTGTGACCTTGGGCAAGTTACTTAACCCAACTGCCCTCCAAAAAGCAAAAAAAAAAAAAGATACTATTAAACAAATCCAAACAAATCAAAAAATAGAAGGCAATGTGAAATATCTAACTGAAAAAAAAACACTGACCTAGAAAATAGATACAGGAGAAACTATTTTAAAATTATTGGACTACCTGAAAGCCATGATCAAAAAAAGAAACTTGAAATCATCCTTCAAGAAATTCTCAAGGAACATTTCCCTGATATTTTAGAACCAGAGAGCAAAATAGAAATTGAAAGAATTCACCAATCACCTCTTGAAAAAGATCCCAAAAAGAAAACTCCTAGGAATGCTATAGCCAGGTTCTGGAGTTCCCAGATGAAGAAGAAAATGTTACAGGCTGCCAAGAAGAAATAATTTGAATACTATGGAAACACAATCAGGATAACACAGGATCTATCAGCTTCTACATTAAGAGACTGAAGGGGCTAGAATATGATATTCCAAATATCAAGGGAGCTAGGACTAAAACCAAGAATCACCTACACAGCAAAACTGAGTATAATGTATCAGGGGAAAATATGGTCATTCAATGAGGTGGAGGACTTTCAAGTATTCTTGATGAAAAAACCAGAACTGAATAGAAAACTTGAAATTCAAATACAAAAAGCATGAGAAGGTAAACATAGAAAAGAAATCATAAGGAACTTATCAAAGTTGAACTATTTACATGTCTACATGGAAAAACAATAATTGTAACTTATGAAACTTTTCTCAGTATGAGGATATATGTGTGTGTGAATGTATGTATTTATACCTACACATATGTCTATTATAG
The DNA here is from genome assembly GCA_028646575.1 of Pseudocheirus occidentalis. NCBI lineage: Eukaryota > Metazoa > Chordata > Mammalia > Diprotodontia > Pseudocheiridae > Pseudocheirus > Pseudocheirus occidentalis. The sequence goes on along the minus strand of CM053601.1, from coordinate 171,057,951 downwards.
AAGCATACATGTGTGTATGAATACATATGTGAGTATGTGTGTATATGTGTACATAGACAGAGAGCACAGGATCAATTGAATAGGAAGGGATGATATTTCAAAAGGTGAAATTGTGAGGCAGTATAGGAATAGAATGAGAGGAGACATGGAGAGGCAGAATGGGGTTAATCATCTCATATTGAAGAGGAAAAGTATAACTGTTAAAATGAAGGGGAAGAACTGGAAGGCAAAAGGGAATGGGACAAAGTAGAGAACTGAACAAATGGGGTGTGGGATATGATGGAGGGAAATATAGTCAGTCTTTCACTATATGTCCATTGTGGAGATGTTCTGTGTAACTACACATATATATATCCTGCATTGAATTGCTTGTCTTTCTAGTGGGGGTGGGTGACAAGGGAGGAAGGGAAAGAATCTAGAATTGAAAGCTCTAAAAGCAAATGTGTCTCATTTATGTATGTGTGTGTATTATTATTTTTATTTTTATTTACAGGCAACTGGGAAATAAGATATACAGGTACTGGGGTAGGGAGATCTATCTTGCTCTACTGGAAAATCAGAGGAGTGATGAGGGAGGATATAGGTGAGAGAAAATTGGGGCAGGGGATATACAATGGGATTGCTGTTTTGGGGTGGTAGGTAGGGGAAAGACAGGGAGAAAAATTGTGACTCAAAATCTCATAGAAATGAATGAGGTAAACTAAAAATAAACAAAAGTTATTTTTAAAAAAATAGTAATAGGGAAGCAAGGAAGGGGAAGGGTTTGGAGAGAAAGATAATGAGCTCAGTTTTGTACTTGCTGAATTTATGTTGTTTTCAGTATATTCAATAATCACCCCTCTCAGCCATTGGCCATTATATTCTTGACTTTTAGAGTTTTACCTTATTCATTGTTTTCTTTCTTAGTTTTGTCTAATTATCTAATTCTTCTGCTTCTTTTTCCAAGGAAGGAAGGAAAGAAAGAAAGAAGAAAAGAAGGGAGAAAGAAAGGAAGGAAGGGAAGAAGGAAAAGGAAGGGAGGCAAAAGGGAGGAAAGAAGAAAGGAAGAAGGAAGGAATTAAAAGGAAAAGGAAGGACAAAAGAGCTCAGCAAAATTAAACATATTAACTGAGTCTGATAGTATATTTAATGTTCCACATCCATAGTCCTCCACTTAAATAAAGAAAAGAGAGAGGTGCATTTTTTGATATCTTCAGGGATAAATGTGGTCATTGTCATCACATAGTGTTGCTTCATGCTTTCTTCTCTTTATTTACCTTTTAATTGCACAGGATGGATAGGCATCCATGAGATGCAATATGCATCACTGGAGGGAATGCCCAAATCCACAAGATCACAAATCAATTTAAATATTTGTACATATTTTTCTGGTTCCTGTTTACTTGAGTTTTCATCAGTTCATATAAATCATCCCATGCTTCTCTGAAAGTTTCATATTCACTGTTCCTTATGGCACAGTGCTGACATTCCACTACATTCACATGCTGTAATTTATTTAACAATTCCCTAGTTGATGGGTATCTACCTGGTTTCTATTTCTTTGATAAAATAAAAAAGTGCCTCTATGAATATATGTTTCATAAAGGTCCCATGCTCTATTAAAATTAATCCAATAAAGTTGTCCAAGCTAGGGTATTTTTAACTAATAAAATATTAATATTTTACTTCTAAAAATACATTTTAATGGGTTTTTTGAATCACTAAACATGTTTTTTTTAATTCTTTGTCAGGGATAATATAGAGAATTTGGAGGCTTGGGATAGGCAAAAGGTTGGAAAGGAAAGAGATTGCTTTTTATTCTGTCTGTGCATTAGGCTGTCCACTTTCTACTGTATGCTCCATCAACTGCAAAGATGTTTATCAGCTACATTTTACCCATCATCAAAACAGACATTGTCAAATCACAGGCAGTGAGAATGGGCCCTTGTGCCTGACTGATATCAGCCCCTCACATAGCTCCACTGCTGACAAGCTCAGAACAAACAGCCAGTGATTACTGGAAACTGATGGTATCAGACCAATGAATTATTCAGTAACTTTTCAAAGTCACAGCTTTGATTGTCTAGAGGAGAAGATCACCCAGGTGAAGCCACAATTGCTTTATTAGCATCAGAGGGTGGAGACCTGGCTAGGCTTGCTTTCTGTTTTGTTTTGAAAATAAACTGCTCCCAGATACAGGTGTGAAAAATTAATGCTGTCCTTTGAATAAAATTCCTTGTTAGACAGATCAAGCACTGTGATTTCTATGGCAGGGTCATAGAGCACTAGAAAACATTACACTTCTTGCATCTGCCCAGGGAAACCCTGTCTTGCATCACAGAATTTACAAGCCAGAAGAGGCCTTGGGGATCAACTCATCCAATTCCATGCTATGGCTATTGCTGATTTTTAAGCATCTGACTTAGTAACACCAAGGCATTCTTAAAGGTTTTCTCTAAGTAAAATGGTTTAAATGGGTATGGTAAATCGTTAAAAATCTCCATGATAGTTGAAAGCATGTGACATTGATAAGTTGAGGTGGGGCAGGTTATGCAGAAGAGTATAAATCAGATTGTGGAGGTTCTAGAGTTCATGCCATAGTGGAACATGAGGCTTTTTGGGGACTGTAGTTGCTTAGTTTGAAGTAAAGAATAGGGTTGGTTGAGGGGGAAAGTACTGTTGCATTCAAGTATTTGAAGGTCTATCATATGGAAGAATTGAGGAATGGAAAAACAGATAAGGGGTAAGGGAAAGACATATGATGGATGGGAGCAGGAAGGTGGAAGAACAGGAGCAAAATGTCCTCAGGAAAGATATTCTAGAACAGTGGTTCTCAAACTTCCTAATGCTGCAACTCTTTAATACAGTTCTTCATGTTGTGGTGACTCCCAACCATTAAATTATTTTTGTTGCTACACCATAACTGTAATTTTGCTACTGTTATGAATTGTAATGTAAATATCTCACATGAAAGATGTATTTTCATTGTTACAAATTGAACATAACCCACAGGTTGAGAACTGCTGTTCTAGATGAAGCTGAGCTGGTCAGAAGGTAGCTAGGTGCCTAATATTCTTCACTAGTATCCTTGGTATATTTTTTTAAGTGAGGAAGTTCTATAACACATGAGTACTAAAAAAAGAAAAAAAACTGTCTATGGACCCTTTCTAGTGAACTCATGGAAGGACATAGCTAAGGACTGTCGGCCTAGAACACGTAACAATCTGCATTACTGGAGTGATTGTCCAAATCATAGATTTTTAAACATCCCAGAAGATGGATTAGATTTGTTCTGCTTAGCCCCAGAAAGAAGAACTAACAACAAAGCATAGAAGTAGCAAAGGTAAAAATTTAGGTAAAACAAAAGGACATTTTTCCTTAAAAAATAAGTGCTATCCAACAACAGAATGGGCTGACCTTGACTAGAGATTTTCAAGCAAAAACTAAATAGACATGAGTTGAGAATTAAGGGCCTACTATGTCTTGGAAATTGAGCAATTTGAAACAAAAATCAAAATAGTTCTTACCCTCGGGGTTCTTATATTCTACTTAGGAAAAATAATGAGGACTGCATTTTTAGGTTTGTATAGATTGTATAGCATCTGAAGTCTCTTCCAGGCTTGAGACTTTTGTGATTTTTCAGATGAGGAAACTAAATCTGCATCAAGTGATAGTGTACATGCTCACTAATCCCATGTCCCCAGAACACTGTAATGGGGTAGGAGCTCAAACAGCCCTAAACCCATCTCCTCACAATTATTTGTTCTAACCTCTTCTTCAGATGGAAGTTCAGGCAGACAAGGATGGACTTTGACCCCAGGTATTTGGTCAGTGGCTTCAGCCCTGGTGGATGATGGTCTGTTAAGAACACTATGGATGTGTTCAGCCCGTCTCTCCAGGTTCATGTCCTTATCACTAATCAATGTGGATCCATTAGCACTAAGTAGTTGAGATGCACCATAAGATTTTGGCACATAAATAGCCTTCTGAGCATCATAAAAGTGCTTTGGATTGTTGCTATAAACATAAAACTGAGTTTCATTGACCTCCTTACTGAGCCAACAATCCTGCATCTCTCTAAGCCTTGCTTGCACTTTACTTTTTTTTTTAATTTTAGACTCAAACACCAGAACACAAAACACGAAACAGAAAAAAGAAACAAAAACATACCACCAACTTCAATATTGGAACTTTAGTACAAAGTAAGAAGGAGGGAGCATGTCACGTGCATAACAGAACCTAAGAGAGTATTCCAAATATTTGACAATAAATTTTCAAGAAAACCTGCAGGATAAATAATGTGTTGTGTTGAGAACTGTCCATCTTTTCTTTGTTTTCTTATAAGTTTTCTTTTGTTCTCTGCTGTGCACTTTTTTACTTTGTTCTTTTTTCCTTTCCCCCCACACAACCCCAGAAGTCTATAATTAAGTTTGGATGAGTTTCTCTATAGAGATAGATAGATAGATACATACATACATACATACATATATACATATATATACATACATATATACATAGAAATATGATTTCCCAAAAAAATAATACTGATCTCTGTTTTCATGTTTGTGCATATTTCTTGTTTCCTCTCCCAGCTGCCTCTTCTACTTTACTTTGCCTACCCCCTCCAAGAATCCCTCCCCATCCTCCCGTTCCCCTAAATCTAAATACTCTCCTATAGCCCCCTTTTATGTATTCACTCAGCCTCCCCTTTAAAGATCCCTCCCATGTCCTCTTCTACCTCTCTATGCCCCTAACATTTTATTTCTTCAAAATTTAAAAGATTTTATACTGTTCTACATATACATGCATCATTCCTCCTAAAAGTGTTCCCAAAGAAAGTAGGTTACTAGAACTGCCAGACCTCCTCCCCCATCTATTTCCTCTTTTGATTCTTCTTCTTACACCTCATTTGTATAAAATAACTACTTTTTTAAAGCTGTTCCTAAAGTGATTTTACTTTTTAAATTCATATCATACTTGAGTTAACTCAATCTTTCTTATGAGCTACCCAATTATTAATAAGAATCTTAGACATACATTTTACATATATAAAAAGTGAATGATCTGTCCTTATAATCAGCCTTGGATATATCCCTTATATTTCTCTTGGCTCTTGTATGTCAAATTTTTTATTAAGTTCAGGGTTGTGTTTCTTTTTTAACAGCCTAAAAGATCTGAGTTGATCAAATGTCATTTTTGTTTCATTCAGGATTATGCTTAACTTTGCTGGGTATGATATTTTCAGCTGGAGCCCCAGTTCTTTTGCTCTTTGATATATAGCATGCCAAGACCTATGTTCCCTTACTGTCTCTGCTACTAGGTCTTGTGTGATTCTAATTGTGGCACCATTATATTTAAATTATTTTATTATTCTTGCTTTTCATATTTTATCCTTGAGCTGGGGGTTTTAGAATTTGACTATAATATTCCTTTCAGTTTACCTCACAGGATTTCTTTTAAGTGGTGATTGATGATTTTTTTCTATTCCAACTCCCCCCCACCCTTGTTCTAATGATTATGGACAATGTTTTAAAATTATTCATGGTATTATTTTTTCAAGATTCTTTTTTGATCTTTTTCTCTTCTTGATCTATTCTCCAAATCTGTTATTTATTTGTAAGATGTTTCAATTTCTCTTCTATTTTTCATTATTCATATTGTGTTTAATTATTTCTTGTTCTCTCAAAATTTTGCTGGCTTTGCCTGGCCCAATTCTAATTTCCAAGGTGTCATTTTTTTTCTTAAGATTCTAAATCTCCTTTTCTAATTGGTTGAGTTTCATTTCATAATCTTGTTTTTTTCTTATATTATTTTTTTATTTTTCCTCCATCTCTGTCTTTTGATTTTTAAAGTCTTTTTAAAGATCTATGAATTCTCTTGTGGCAGGTGACTATTTAACATTACTCTTTGGGATAGAAAGTGGTTTCATTGTTCTAATACCAGCCTCTGAAGATGAACCCCAGTCTGCTGTATTTCCATAATGGCTTTCTATGGTTGGATTTTTTTTTCTCCTTTGTGTGTGCATTTTTAGTAGAAATAGGTTAATTTCTGTAATCACCTCTAGCCCTGGCATTTAGGGGATGGTTCCTCTTGCCCCAGATCTTCAGTCCTCCCCTCAACCCTGGAATCAAAGTCAAACCTCCTACCTCCTGTAAGTGCTCACAGTCAGCAGCTTTCTTCTCCACTCCTGCACTTGCTGGGCATTTGCTGGTCTCTTCCCACCCTCTCTGCTCTCCACAGCACAACTGGGTCTGGCATTCCTTGTCACCAGAAATTCCCTACATCTTCCCCAGGTCAGACACTCAACTCCCCTCACTGTCCCAAGGGTGAAAATTTCCTCTGGCTGGGGCTGAGGCATCCTCTCAACCAACTAACCCCAGGGTTTGCAACTTGTTAAAACAGACCCTTGTCTGGAGGTGTTTCCTCTTCACAATGCCAAACCTTGTCTTAGGATTTTTTTTTCTGATCTCAAACTGACCCAGGAAGATCCCAGTTGTGGTCCTGATCTTATTAATTTTTACTTGCACTTTGTTCACCCTAAGGTACTGCTTTATCTCTTTTGTGGGGGGAAATCATGAGAACTTAGAACTTTCTGACCCACTCAACCATCTGTATCAGCAAATACCCTAGCATACCTAGGGCAGCTGCTAGTAGAGGTTCTTAGATGTGCTTTACTAAAGGAAAGCAACTCAAAATGGGTTAACAGTCTCACTTTAATCAATCAGACATATATAATTTACCTAGTTCAGGGGGAAAAGTCAGCATCCAGAACTTTAGAGAATACAAACACATGTTACAAGCACAAGTTACAAGCAGACCAAGAAACAGATCATCAAACAGGCTTCCAGGTGTCTGACCATCACATCCATACCTATTCAAGTTACCAGAGAGGGAAGCATTAACATCTGGGTTTTTCAAAGACGGGGGGCTCAACGGCTTCCCAGAGTCTCTCTGGTCAAATCACACAACTCTTCTCAAAGTGAGCCCCAAAACAAAACCTCACATCAGGGTGTGTATATAGCCTTCTCCTGGGTCAGAGAATATCACAGCCCTCTTGATCCACTGTCCACTCACAAAGTAAAAAGGCATGGGAATTTCCAAAAAACAAGCCTCCCACCATAGGTTCCATGTGACCACATTCAACCTACTACGGGGCAGAGTATACTTTCAAATCAGGGAAGATTGTCAGAGCCACCAAAGCCACTTAAGCAATGAGTCTAGGGTCAGGGAAGATCTTCAGATTCCCATAACACCATCTTCCCTGCACTTTACTTTTGATGCAATTAAACACTGCATTCTTAAAGACAGATATATATTTATCTCTAACTCATGCTGGTAAAAACCCATAGAATTCTTGTTTTTTACTTAGCAGCTTCTGAATTTCCCCTTCATTTTCACCAAACCAATCTTGAAGTTTGTGAGTGTTCTAGACCAGATAAGTAATTACAATACTTTACACTGAATTTCTAAATGCTGCCAACTCCTTTTCTGTTCCACTGTTGCCAACCATCTGTTGGCTCAGCTTTCTCTCAAAGTTAGCAACAAATTTCACCCATAGAGAAGTCTCTAGTCTGTTGATAGAAATCTGCTGGTAGTTGTCTTACCCTGGGGCTACTGATTTTGTTGAATGCAAAAGTTTGACATAAATAGATTAAGTCTGTGATTGGTCCAGAACTCTATGCCACACATGGCCCTTATCATGCTCACATCCTGTCTCTTTCTTCTCTTTACAGTGACATAGTCTATTAAATGCCAATGTTTGATGCAAGTCTGCATTTAGGTACAGAAGATGGCATTATTGATGATAAGGTCACAATATGTACAAGTTTTCAGTAGTAAGTAACCACTACTGTTGCTGTTTCTGACTCCATCCCTCTGAAAGATACCCTGCCATGTCTGATAGACTGTTCCTACTCCGGTGTTAAAATCATCTAGAACAAGGTTGTCTTCTTTCTTTACAATGATGTTGAAGGTCTGCAAATTTTCATATTTTTTTTCTTTGACTTCCTCTGGGTTCATTATAGTGGGAGCCTAGGCTCTGATGTTGGTAGTGTGGTACTTTTCTGCAAATGGAAGTCACATTGCCATGAACCTGTCATTCATTCCTTTTGGGAGGCATATGATCTTGTTGAAGAGATTTCTTTTGATTATGAAACTTATGCCAGCTTCATGGCACTACTGATAATCTCCTCTCAAGTGGGAAATCCTGGTGCTGATTCTATTCTAGCTGAGATTTACGAGGCAAGGGATCCACTTCTCATACAATAACTGACTGAAACCATCCAGGTTATATGAATATATAATCATAATCATAATCCAGGATATGTTCACCAAGAGTTTGAGGATGCCTCCATTGTCCATCTCTATAAAGGAAAAGGAAATAGGCTGTCTTATAGCAATCAAAGAGGGGCCTCTCTATTAGTTGTTGACAACAAGTTTCTTGCAATAGTCCTTGTTAGTAGGCTAATACTCCACTTGGAAGTCAGTCATCTATGCAAGAGTCAATGTGGAATCACTCAGTCAGTTGGTCAGTGGTTCAGTCACTCACTGTCTACCCTCAGAGCCAGAGCCACTGCTCACCTCACCATTGTCCCAGTCCTTGTCTTCTCACCTCTCCTCTGCCTTTTCTGCTTCTCATTGGCGAGGCCATGGCAGAGCCATCGGCAGCCATGCAGTCCCCATCAATCTCATCATCATAGTCCAGGGCCGATGCCACTGGGGCCTTGGAGGACACCAGGGGAAGCCCCAGAACCTGCCCAGGGTTGGGGAGCAAGAGCTGTGCCTTGTCCTGTGCAGTGCATGACCTCATCTTCTGGTGGGATGTCAAGAAGATTGGTCTTGTCTTTGGCATGACATTGATTATGCTGCTGTCCCTAGAATGTTTCAGTTTCATTAGTGCAGCTTCTTACCTCATCTTGGCCCATGTATCTTTCACCATCAGCTTCAGGGTCTACAAGTCTGTCATCAAAGCTGTGTGGAAGTCAGAAGAAGGCCATCCATTCAAGGCCTACCTGGATGGGGACATTGCTTTGTCCTCAGAAACTTTCCATAATTATGTGAATGCTGCTATGGTGCATGTCAACAAGGCCCTCAGGCTCATCATCCATCTATTTCTGCTGGAAGATCTAATGAATCCTTAAAGCTGGCTGTCTTCATGTGGCTAACAACACACATGGCTGCAGTTTTCTATGGGATTATCCTGATTCTTGCTGAACTGCTGGTCTTCAGTGTTCCACTTGTCTATAAAAAGTGTGAGACACACATTGACCATTATGTTGGCATTGCTCATGATCAGACCAAGGCAGTTGTTGCAAAGATCCAAACAAAACTGCCTGGCATTGCAAAGAAAAAGGCAGAATAAGGGCTCAGAAACTGGAAATTTGACAGTTGCTAAAACACCATTTAATAGTTATAACCATTGCTACTCATAGGTATGAAGGAGTATGTTCGTTGTCAGCTTGAGCCTGCATTCCAAGCTTGTATTTTTAATTTGGTATTTTCCCCTCCCTCATACTTGCCCTCAGTATCAAGCACAAGAACATTCTGGACTAAAGAGAACTCATGTCTTAAAATCCACCAGAGTAAAAGAAAGATTCACATTAATAGGCTAAATCCATAGCTAGTTTGGCAGGGGTGGGGTGGGGTAGGGAGGGTGGAAAGAGGGTAGAAGAGGCTGACTCACTAATTCCCACAGACTGGCCTTTACCAATCTCTCATCACTAGCTTATCTTTATTTTTAAATTAAAGGAGAACCATTTTTATTTTGACAAATTATTTTGGGATAGGAGTATGGGCATGAAAGGACTTGGGTCCTTGAAAGGACCTTATACTCCTACCCTGCTGTGGGAATGGCCTGCATAAGTGGTCCCTGCTCTTCTTGTGGCCATCTTCCCTCCAGTGGGACCTCTGAAAAGGTTTAGCTTTCAGTCCCATTTAATAACTTAGAAATAGTAATGATTTTCCCTCTGTCTAATAAGCAAGATGTTGGTACTGGAAAAAAGGACTAGAAGGAAACCCAGAGAAGGGATCCTCATCAGCCTGCCATTCTCTACTCCCTAAACAATTAAGAAACTACCATTTTGAGAAATAGACATTTGACTTATGACTTTTCTGAAACCAGTTCTGAGCCTTAGTCTTCTATGACTCATTCCTGTATTGTGCTTTCCTCCCTCTCCCCCATTTGACTTCAAGTTTAATAAGGTTGTACTTTTTCTACTATGAAATAAAAAGTCTGTAACTGCTGTAAAAATAAAAGAGTCAATATGGCTTCAAAAAGGGCCAAGAAACAGTTGGCATGATGTTTTCTGTCAAACAACTCCAGGAGAAATGGCAGGAACAGAATAGAAGTCTGTACATAATATTCATCAAGTTGACCAAGGACTTTGATACTGTCATTCATGAGGGCTTGTGAAAGAACATGGCAAAATGTGGTTGCCCAAGGAAGCTCATCACTATTGTATGTAATTTCCATGTCAACATGCTTGCATGGTTTCTGAATAATAGATGAAGCTCTCATACTTTTCCAGTCACCAATAGAGTGAAGTAGGGTTTTTCCTTGCTCCTATGCTTTTTAGCACAATGTTTTCAGTGATGTTGTCAGATGCTTTCAGTGAGGAAGAAAATGGTATCAAGATCAGCTACTGCACTGATGGTAAATTATTTTACTTGTGAAGGCTACAAGCCAAGACTAAAGTAGAAGGAGAGTTGATCTGTGACTTTTTATTCAAAGATTGTTGTGCACTCAATTCAGCCTCTGAGACTGAGAAGCAACAGAGTATGGATTGATTCTCTGACACTTGTGCTAATTTTGGCCTGACAATTAACACCAAAAGAACATAGGTTCTTTACCAGCCAGCATTTGTATCATTCATACAAGGGACTGTTGATTACAGAGAATGAAGAAATTCTGAATGTTGTGCATAGTTCACTTACCTTGGCAGTACACTTTCCAGGTAGGTACACACAGATGATGAGGTCAACACACACACTGCCAGAACCAGCTCAATGTTTCGGAGACTCCAAAGGAAAGTTTGGGAGAGAAGAGGTATAAGGCTGCCTACCAGACTGAAAGTCTATAGAGCCACTATGCTGATGTCATTGTTGTATGCCTGGGAAACCTGGACAGTCTACCAGTGCCATGCTAGGAAACAGAATTGTTTCCATGTGAATTGCCATGGGAAGATTCTGAAGATCACCTCGCAAAATAAGGTATGGGGCACTAAGGTCTTTTCTGAAGCTGAAATGCCAAGAATTCAAACTCTACTGCAGAAAAAGCACTTACAATAAACTGGTCATATTGTTTGAAAGCCAAACATATGTTTGCCTAAAAAACTACTTCACAGAGAACTCACACGAGTCAAGGGCTCACAAGGAGGCCAGAAGAAGTGATACAAGGACATTTTCAAGGTTTCTGAAGAACTTTGAAATCAATTGTGAGACATGGGAGATCATGGTACAGGACTTCCCAGCATGGCATGATTGTATCAAAGAAGATGCTTTGCTCTACAAGCAAAGCAAAATTGCAGCAGCTCAAAAGAAACATGAGATATAACCACTCCAAAGTTTCATATGGACTATGTATTCTTGATCTGTGGTAGAGCCTTCTGAGCTCATATTGGTCTGATCAGTCACAGTTGGATGCACTGTACCTTGAACCCAAAAAAGAGGTCATTTTGGTCCTCTGAGCATGAAGGAGAACAGCCACCACCTGTTCCAGTCAAAATATCTTTACCTTTATGTGAAAGTTGCTTAATCCTGTCTAGCATTTTAATTGAGGCCCCCCCAAAGCTTACTACATTAGAGCTGAATAAAATCCTTTGTATTTTCTTTTCCTGAGTTTGCCTTATTAAACAAAGCAAGGCCTAAAGATAACTTCCTCAAACATTCCCCAATTAATGAGCATCCCCTCAGTTTCCAATTCTTTGCACCACAAAAAGAGCTGTTATAAATATTTTTGTACATCTAGACCTTTTTCTTTTTTCTTTGATTTTTTTGGAGTATAGACCTGGTATTTGTATTATTTCATCAAAGGGTATGAACAGTTTTAATATCTAGTCTTCTTCAGTACTTGGAAGAGGGAATGGGAAAAACACCAAAATCAAAACTACTTCCTACTTTGTTATTGTTGTTCACTCATTTCAGGTATGTTCAACTCTTCATGATGCCATTTGAGGTTTCCTTAGCAAAGATACTGAAGTTGTTTGCAATTTCCCTCTCCAGCTCATTTTACAGATGAGAAAACTGAGGCAAACAAGGTTACATGACTCACCCAGGGTCATACAACTAGTCTCTGAGGTCAGATTTGAACTCAGGTTCTTCTGACTCCAGGGCTGGTGCTCTGTCTAATGCACCACCTAGTTGCCCATCCTTATACATGCTGTTTCCCAAATACCATATAAGAACTCTGAGGTTACAAACTATTTCCATTTTTCTTTCAGATTGCTCAATTCTTAAAACAAAGTACGTTTTGAATAAATACTTACTGAGTTTAATTATACTTATGCAATTTTTCTCATAAATCCTCCATCAATTGTTCACCAAGTTCACTGGGAAACTTCCCCTGATTCTTTTAATATCTCAAAGTTACCTATATATATGCATCTGCTGTCTACCATTCCCATATATAATCAGTCTCACCTCTATAAACTGAATGGCTTATAAGTTGAATTTTTCATTCTGGTTTTTGTTGGTTTATTTTATGATTTTTTACTAGTGGTAGCTATAGAAATCACTCGAAAGACCATGGATTTCCTTGAGGACGTACTGTAGGACTTCGTCATTGGCATCCTTTTGTAGGTACTCTGCAGAGAACACACATAAACACACACACACACACACACACATACACACACACTCTGGGATACTGGCAAATACCTTAGGCGTTCTTGACTAATCAGATGAATGTCTAATGAGCATAAAGGATTGTTGGGTTTTCTGTATGATTGAAGTTTTTGAACAGTTTCTTGGGGATCATCATTCTAAACATCAAATCTTATCTATGAGGATTATAAATGCAAAAGGTGTTAGAGATTGATTTGACTTCATACTGAACCATGGATACCTTCTACAAAATTTGAAGGATTTTGTATTTGTTTTTCTTTGATTCAAAGAGAAAGAAAAATCACAATTGCAAAAAATCTCATTCCAGTCCAGTGAGAGAGCCTGTTAGTGGGTTTCTCTCTGGCTAACCAAGGAGAGACTATACAATTCAATGGCCATGAATTGATGTAACCTTTCTTAGAGTGCAGAGAATGATGATGGCCAAGACAACTCAATTTCATGGCTAGGACATGAAGTAGTCTCCAGAGATGAGTAAACCTCAAAAGATTTAATGTTAGAGTTCAGACTGGATAAGGAACCAACATTTCTAATGCTCATTTAAAGCTAAACACACCTCCACTAACCTCAAGATTATAAATTAGTTCTCAAACTGCCCAGTTGGATGTGGGCATCAATGGATGAGGCTCAGGGATGAGACTTCCTTCAATGATCATTAGAGATAATTGAGAATGAGTAACAATGGCAGTAGTTCAGAGGTACTACAGATGGTAAGTATACTCCGAAAGTTTATACAGTGAAAATAGATGACCAAACTACTTTAAAATTTCTGAAAAAAATGAACAGTATTTAGAGCAAATTTCCTAAAAACTGACCAAGCTGTTCAGTGATGATTCTACCTTCTCTCAACCCCTTCTCCCTAATGACTGAAACATGTGCCTTTTAACCACATATTCCCATACAACACTCTAAGGATTCAGAGAGTTCAATTATGCTGCTAGCACAATCTGATGACTGAAACTAAGGCTATTCTGAAGGCCACACATTGCCAGCTCTGGGGGAACCATGGAAAAGGATTTTCATTTTTCTTCTATTTACTGTACAAAATTAGATGGCTTGTAATTTAAATTATGTTAATTACATACTTCCCCATTTAAAACTTCAAAAAGTCTGATTGCCTGTGGAGCAGGGAAACCATAATGAGCTGGTGTCTGCCAAACTGTGAGCAATAATGATTTCAAGGTCATGGTCTGGCAGAATGCTGAAGGGAGAATGGCTGGTAAATATCAAAGACTTGGAGGGTGACTCCTCATCCTACAGATTTGTCAAAACCTGATAACTTCGGGAACTCCTTTAAATAGCTTTGAGCAAAGGAAAATCATGTATTTTCATCAGAACAACTTTTCAAGTCTGATTTCTAAGAATTAGTTACTGAGAGACTGCATTATATAGTGGGAAGTACAGTTTATTTGGTTTGAAAGACCACAGGTCAAAAACCTTGTATGTCGGAGGATGACAGGCATAACCTTGGACACATCACTTCGAATATCTGTGTCTCTGTTTTAGCATTTGAAAAATGAAGGGATACAGCTAAGTGATCTTTATTTCAGTTCATAATTCAATTAATCAAATTTGGGTGAGGGTCAAAACAAGAAATTAGGAGAGATGATACAAAGAGAGATACAAAGAGAGAAGGAAAGAAAAGGAGAAATAGGGATAAAGAAAGAAGATTTATGTGTAGCTACAATAAATGGATGGAAAGACAGATGGATGGACGGACAGACAGACAGACAGACAGATAGACAGAGATAGATAGATAGATAGATAGATAGATAGATAGATAGATAGATAGATAAAATAAATGAGAGATTAGAGTCAAAACAATAAGCTTTTATTAAGTACCTAATCTGTGATGGATATTGTGTTAAGTACTAAAGATACAAAGGAAGGTATAAGATGATGCCTGTTTTCAAGGAATTCATAATCTAATGAGGAAGATAAGACATAAAAAAATGTAAAAGCTGAGGCTGAGCAGGTTGCTCAGCATAGGAGCATGATGAAGTCCTGCAGCTAGGATGAGAAATGACATGGAGAAGTGAAAGTTTCAAAGTTGACTTCCTCTTGCAAAATGCTGTTTCTGGAAATGAAGTCTAAGAAAATAACCAGGTGATGTGCATGGGTGTGTGTGTGTGTGTGTGTGTGTGTGTATTAAACATGAGGCCTATTCTATATACCTTTAAATATGTTCTAGACGAGATCCTAATAAACAGTATATGTCCCAAAGGGGATTAGTTTTCTTTAATCAGTGTCCATTTTGCATAAGTAAAATCCAGAGAAACATCAGATCAGGGATTATTTATCCCCACCTCAGTAACATCTGTCCGTCTGACTAGAGCATAGGGCTCTAAACTCCCCCATTTAGGGAGAGGAAAGGCAAAACATGTCCTCATTTCCATCCTGCTCCACTCATTTGGGACTTCTTTAACTTCTCTGCCATCTCCCCTCACCAAGGATTTCTTCCCATACCCCCCTTTAGGCTTTCTTTTCTGTGCTATCTCCCGTCATCATGCTTATACTCATAAGCTCCTTGAAGGCTAAGAGTAACTTTTTCATATTTGTATCCCTGATGGTTAGCACTGTTCCTAGCTGTAATGGGAATGGGAATTTGAAGATCTTCCCTGCCCCTTAAGAGACCTAGGGGGGAGTTTCACTCCTCTGCTGTGAAAGTAAACTCTGCCCCCCAGAGTCCATAGAGAAGCTGGTAGCAAGCAAGTTGGACTGTTGCGGACAGAGGAGCTTAAAGAGATAGTGGGTTTTGTGAGTAAATACTTGAACTTGTATCGGTTTGTGGGAAGGCTTTTAAAGGATGCTGTGGCTCTCAGCATTACCATTGCTTCTGAATATCTTTTATACTTCAGCTTACTGGTTTTGGGATTTGGTTTTCTGGTGTCAAAATAAATCCTTCAACTTTATCCTTTATCTGGAAAGTCTGACATATTTTGTGATCAAATGCCATGTGATAAGTATAGTCATAGTCTCTGTCGTGATCATGGGTGCTGTAAATATTGCAATGGTGCTACACTAACATATAGCAGGTACTTGATAAATGCTTATTGAAATGAATAAAAATTCAAATAATTAACCTGATAACATACGTTATGTGATTTGATGGAATGCTCTGGACATTAAATGAGGCAGTTTTTGTGGAACCACAATAACAATACTGCATTCAAATTCATTGTGAATGGACAGAAACTCCACCAGCTCTGTCTTGTGCAGAAGGAGAAACTAAGCTGACATATTAACAAATGTATTTCTTTTTACCATAGGACAAGAATTGGGTCTCAGGATTCCAGGTCCCAATTCATTGCTAAGACAGCCAAAGCATGCTGTCTTTATCCTCTTTCAAATCCCTAATAAATATGTCAAATGCCACTGCTTCCTATCTCAACCCCAGGGTCACCCTTCCATTAACCTTTCTCTATTCAAAAACCCCACACTCATTTCCAGGAGCTTAACCAGTTTTTAATCTATGACAAGATGGTGCCTTTTTGCCCACTGTTATTTATTTCCTAATAACCTCATTTATATGAGACCTTATCAAAAGCTTTAAAAAAAACTCCTGGTAAATTACACTCACAAAAATGTCTTTATCCACTATTTTATTAGTGTTTCAGAAAATTCCAACAGGTTAGGAAAGCAGTCACAGATGATTGACCTCCTCAGGTTATGCTTACTCAAATATTGCAACCTTTTTGTTCATAAACGCTTAGCCCTAAACACATTCACTGAAGCTCCTTGTCTTTAAAAAAAATAATGAAGATGCCTAGCATGTGATTTCTGAAATTTCCTTCTGGGAGGACAACATCACAGAAGGTTTTCCATGCTTTAAATCAGTTGGTTTTCAAGAGTCGCCATTTCACTTTATTTTTTTTTATGTTTTTTCAATTTTGTGCTTTCTTTCAAAACACAGATGGATACCCCAAGGGCCAGGTATTTGCTGAGCTTGAATAAAGATATATTTCTTGTTTTGCCTTTTCCAAACTGCATTTTTTAGTAAGCAACTGTTCTCCTGTTTCCCATCAGAAGTGCCCTAGTTGTTGGAAGCATTCCAGATACATGCTTAAGGTTTATTCAGATCTTTTGTTGTTGTTTGTCCTCTGTTTTTGAACAGGAACAATGACATCATGGGGTGATGTCTTTACTTGTGTATGAATTGGAATTAAGTGAGACAGAGTTGCACAAAGTAGTCAGCCTCACTCTTTCTTCCAGTCATTAAAATCCAGTGTCAAAACAAAACTCAGGATAACTGACAATAGCCCGGGATTCAGTAGATGACCTTGGCAGTGTCTTTGATGTTGGACCAAGCTCTTAGCACCCTACAGGGCCTGCTGCAGTCACCTTAATGACTGTTGTAATGAATCTCTCTCATCTGTCCATTCAGCCAGGGGAAGTCTGCATGTGATTGTTGTAGACACACAGACACACACACAACTCATGGACAGGCCTATTGGTTACCCTCAACTTGATTTAACCCATCTGCAGAGACAATGTTATCAGGGTGTGGCTGCTGTGTGTGAAATAGCTTGTAGCACCAACAGGTGAAAATTGAGTGAATCAGGTGGATAGGAAAGGTTAATAGGCAGCCCTGAAAAGGGCTCAGCAAACCCTTGCACCAGAGGTACTAGTCTTCCCATAACACCACATACACCACTACTATGATGATCTTGTTGAACTAGTCTCACACTTGCTACCCTCTCTCCTAATCAAAAGATAACTTAATTATTTAGTAAGGCAGCTTGAATTTCTGTCTTTGGTTACATTTCCTGTCTAATTTGGTTGGGTACTTTCTTTTAAGATGGGATATTTACTCTCACTTGTTTATTATACTAGATAAATATATAGTAACTTATACTTAAGCAAAGCAATGTAAGAAAGTCAATATGAATATAAAACTGAGTACCTTGAAAAGACATAGTTAAAAAAACTAGGATGATTTCCTTCTGGAAACTTTTAAATATCCCTTGGAGTGATTGAATGATCTCTAATAAATATAGGTAGTCTATAACTTTGCCCCAAAATGACCATATGCATTCTGGGAAAGTATATTTTTTGTTCATTCAACACAGTATTCTCTCCTTAGTGATGCTTTTCCACAATGCCAACTGAAAGTTGAGATGTAAGTGAAATCCATGAATGCCAAATGAATCTTAGGAAGATTCATTTTTTGAGGCAATATGTCATTATGGATAGTTATGGACTTGGCATGAGGAAAACCAGGGTTCCTCTCCTAGTTGTTGTTTTTTTTACCTTGAGGCTCAGTTTCCACATCTGTAAAATTAGATTAACACCACCTTTAGCTCCTAACTTATGGGATTTTCTTGATGCTCAAAATGAGATAATCTATAGAAAGGGTTTTCTTTTGAATCTTCTTATACCCCCAAACTGTTGGGGGCTGATAGTTTGGGAATTTGCCAAGAGTATATGAAAACTAAATCTCACAAAATGCATATTTTTTCCTTGAGAAAGAGGCTTTTTAATGAGGACCTAGAGATATTCCTTAAGGGAAATCATTAGCTCAATAACATCAGCATAAACTTAGTATAAGTTGAGACTTATCAAGCACATAAAAAAGAAGGAAATTCTCAACTCACTACAAACACATAAATCTGTCAAAAGTGATTCTGGCATAATATAAATAGAACCCTCCATAATAATTCTAAAATATAAGATGCAACCATCCCCTGGCAATGGATTAATAATATATACCTGTCAATCAGGCAACAATTATACATTATGTGTTTAATATGTGTTTGTAGATAACATCCTAAGATAAATGGAATTTGCGTGGACCATGAGGAAAACTTCAAAGTCCTATGAAAGGGAGAAAAAAGAGAAAAGAAAAAATTTGCTAGCCCCACAGCTCAGCAACAGAGACTTTGCTTTGCATTCACCTTTACCAAGATATAGGGGGGAGAGAGAGAAAGGCGATGGTGTTCATCCTTCTCCCTGTGCCAAGCTCAAGGAAAGAGAGTTGAATCAAAACAAAGATCCCAAAAGAGTTGAGTCTTAAAGGATAGCTATTATTAATGGTAATCAAGTTACATGGCCTGATCTTAGTTATTTTTTTTTTGCTTTTTGGAGGGCAATTGGGGCTAAGAGACTTACCCAAGGTCACACTGGTAGTAAATGTTAAGTGTCTGAGGCTGGATTTAAACAGGTCTTCCTGACTCCAGGGCCCATGCTCTATCCACTGTGACACCTTGCTGCCCCTAGTCATTTTTGTTCTCACCAAAATTCAAGACAGTTCCTAATACTATTCTCTGAGAATGTCAAAATTGTATCTATGTTTTAAGCTCTTCTAACTTAGTAACCATCACAACAATAATAATAGGAGTTAATATTCATATGACACTTGAAAGTTTGCAAATCACTTTAAAATATTAACTCATTTCATCCTCACAACCATTCTGAAAGACAGGTACTATATTATTATTTCCTTTTTAGATATGAGCAAACTGAGACAGATAGAGGCTAGATTGGCTTGCCCAAAGTCACATAGCTAATAAATGTAGTTGAGGCTACATTTCAACTCAAACTTTCCTGACTTGAGGTCCAGAACTCAAGCCACCATGCCATCTAATTGCTTAACAGAGACAATATCCTTTTTTGAGGGAAGAGTTGGTTTCCAATCAAAGGGGTCCTGCCCTATTCATAATGTAAAACCAAACCTTTAATCTGTGGCTCAAGCAGAAGACAAGTTATTTTAGGATATATCCCATTTGGAATATGTAGGTGTCAGTTGTTAACTATGATAGTGCAAAGTAAAGGTGAACTGAAGAAGTTTCCTAAGACCTTTGCAACACTCAAAGTAATATATGAGTCAGATGTTATTGCTGTTGTTAAAATGTAGCTGAACCATAAGGATTTAGTCAATAGATTTGCATTTTTATATGGACCAATACTTCTGTATCAATAGTTGTCTTCCTGTAGTTCATGAGCCAAAGTTTTTCAGTTTGGCAGGTGGGGCCAAGGAGATCCACCTGTATTGAAGCATGGATAACTACTTTAGGATTTGTTTCTGTGTTAGTACAAACTGCCTCTTCATGCATTGTGTAGACAAGTCCTAAAATGTAACCTGCACCTTAAAAGGAGTCAATATAAGACTAGCAAAAGTCCTCAAGAAGATGATGTCATAATTGTAGAATTTCAGAGGTGGGAGGTAGCTCAGAGATGACATAACCCAATACATATTTGAACAAGAATCTACCATATTATACTTGAGAGATGGTTATAAAGACTTTGCTCAAAAACCTCAATTAAAGAAGATGAAACTTCCTTTTAAGGCATCATATTCTATGTTGGGATGGCTCTAGTCAGTCATTCAGAAGATGTTGTTTTTCTTTACATCAAACCAAAATATGATTCTGGAACTTCCAGTGTGCTTGATGGCCCTGCCAAGCAGAAGAAGTAATATGATAGCTCTTTGAAATACTTGAAGACAGTTATCATGGTCCATTATACCTCATAGCTCATACCTTCATAGGCTAAGCATCCCTTCTCAACCTTATATGACATGATCTTTAGAACATTCAATACAATAGTTGCCCTCCCTTGTTTCCAGCTTATTATCTAAATGCAGACATCAAAATGACATGATACTTCAAACTAGGGCAGAATATAACAAGACTGTCACTTTTCTAGCTCTGAAAATTGTTTCTATCTTAACAAATCCAAGATGGCATTAGCTTTTTTTTGGCTGCCATGTGATAGTTCTGACTGATAATAAGCTTATAGGCCTCTAAAATCCCTGGTTCTTTTTCAGAAAAACTCTTCCTCCATCGTCTTGTACTATGAAGTTGACTTTGTAAATTATATTTTCAACTATAATATTTCATCCTATCCAATTCATCTGACTGTTGTGCTATATCAGAATCTTCGTCGATCCTCACTCCATTATCCAGCTTTAACTCCCCATACTAACTTGGTATCACCTGTTTATGAGAGAAAGACGACATCTCTGCTTTCATTCAAATTATTGATCAAAATGTCCAAGATCAGAAGGCCAAGCACAAGTTTTGGGATCTTTTGAGTCAGCATTAAGCCTTTAATAGTTACCCTATTGGAGTATATATCCAGTTTCAACTCGATGTAAGCTAACTATCATATAATTCATATTTTTTT
>CM053601.1:171016208-171036511 GCA_028646575.1 Pseudocheirus occidentalis | reverse complement strand
TAGTGTGTAACTTACAACCCCCATTTTCTTTCATTTTTAGAAAACATGGGCAACATTTGACCTCATCCAGTCTCCTGGCTCGTTTCTAGTTCTCAGAATCTTACAAAGATTACTGTCAGTGGTACAGCAATCACATCTGCCACTTCTTTCACTATCCAAAGATGGATCTAAAGGCAAAGTTATCAAAGAGAGTCATACTTATTGTTGATATCAACTCCCTAATAGTCATAGTTCTGTTCTTTCCAATCCAAAAACCATTCTTTCTGGCACAGGAAATGAAAGTAATGGATGAGCCCCTCATTCCCCCATAATCATTTTCCCACACACAATTCATTTTGAGTAGTGGTAGGGGGTACAGTGCCTCTTTTATTCTCTTTTCCTCGATATGCTTTAAGGTAATACCCGTCCCCTATTCATTCATGGACCCCTAGAAACTTATACAAGATTATTTACAGATGAGGAAACTGAGACACATAGGATTGAAGTGACTCATGCAAACTTGCTTAGATTGAATTAATAGAACCAGGGTTCAAAACTCTAATGTGATTCCAAATCCGGAGTTCTTACTCTATGTAATCTCTTGAATAAATGACTTGCCCAAAGTTACAGAGATATTACGTAAATTAATCTGCACTAGAACACTAATTTTCTCACTTTGGATACAGTGTTCATTCCTGTATGCTCTGTTGCTTCCCTTTTGTAATCTATTAATGAGATCTTTGAGTTCAGGAGATGTTTTGCTTTTGTCTCTATAGCCTTACTATCTAGCAAAGTGCCTATCCCAGAGAAGAGGATTAATAAAAGCCTGTTGACTGACTGATTGATTGGTATAGGTATTATCACCTACTCCTTTTTTTTTCCTTTTTTTTTTTCCTTTTTTTTTTGGAGGGCGGTTGGGGTTAAGTGACTTGCCCAAGGTCACACAGCTAGTTTTTTGGTGTTAAGTGTCTGAGGTCGGATTTGAACTCAGGTCCTCCTGACTCCAGGGCCGGTGCTCTACTCACTGTGCCACCTAGCCGCCCCTATCGCCTAATCCTTAACTGAGGATCTTGGTACATAGAACATGAAAGAAAATAGTGAAGAAATTCATTTGATTCGTGACCTTCCTCCCTGTAAGACAGATGCAGCCTGACTAGGCACCCTAGTACAGAGGAGCATCTTTTCAGAATAGTCATGCTATTAGCATCTTCATGCCAAAAGAACAAATGGTCTTGGCTGTGAATAACACATTGATGACTATGTGACTGTGCTGTTCCTCCTTTCTGTTCAGGAAGGGCCCACTTCAAACATCGTCTAGGGACTTATTGACAGAAATCTGCTTGTCTTGCTCATTAGCTTCATAAACTTCTACAGAAAATTACATTTGCTGACACAGTCTATCATTAAGAAGTTAAGAAAACATGAGCTTGAATGTGAATTTCCCTTTCAAGGGACAAAGACTTCCAGAAAGTAGCATGGTGAAAGAAGCTTTGACACCAGAGGCAAGAAGACCTGAATTCAAATTTTGCCTCTAATGAATCCTGTTTTATCAAGAGCAATTCATTTAACCTCCCTGAGCCTCAGTTTCTTGATCTATAAAATGGGAACATTGGAATAGATGTACTCCATCATCCTTTCTACCTCTAAATTCCTGATTCAGTAAAAAGGCTACTAGGATATATCCAGTTTCTGTTGATTAATTTACAAGGAAAATAATTAATATCACCCTATCCTATCAAGTTAATTTGAAAGAGTCCTGTGCTTGGAGTCAGGAGACTTAGGTCTGAATTCCCAGATCTAACACTTCTACCTCCTTGAGCCTCAGTTCTGTGAAAATGATGCTGCTGGACTGGATGACCAATAAGGCTGCTTCTGATTTGATGTTTTGTGGCACTGTTATATGCGGTTTGCATTATTTACTGGGCATCTAATAAATTCTTCCACTAAAGTCCTTGGATACTTCTGGTATGTCCTGACTTGGATTTAAGTGAGGCAGGATAGCACAAATTCATTAATTTCATTCTCTCTTCCAGAGTCATCAAAATTCAGTGGCTAGACAAGTCAGAATAACTGGCAGTGGTCCAGGATGCAGTAAATGGCCTCGTCCTCTTTGATATCTGACCAAGCACTCTACAATGTCTGCTTCTACTACCTTCATGACCATTTAAACAAATTGTTCTTATCTGCCCATTCCATGGCGGAAGTCTTCACGTATACCTGGGGAAGACATCCAATGGGTCTGAGTTCTGTCCATTACTCTCAAACTTGTTTAGCCTGTCTGCTAAGATAGTTTGTACTGGGGTGTAACTATTGTATATGGTACAGTTTCCTTTGGAGCCACAGGTAAGAGTTAGGTGGTGGGTGGGCACTTGTTCGTTGTATGAGTATAGGCCAATCACTTGACCTCTCTAGACATCAGTTTACCTATCTTCAAAAAAGGGGGATAAAGGGGAGAAGGATGAGACTAGATGACATCTGATGTTTCTTCCTGCTCTGGATTCACGATCCCTTGGCCTCTAAGCTTCTTTCCAGTTAAACATCTATAAGCCTATGATCCTATGATTGACAATCTCAAGTACAACCTGAAATTCAGGTCAAAAGTACTAACTCCCTCATGAAAATTTATTGACAGAAATTATTTTGACTCTCAAAGTTCTGGGGCAGTGGTTCTCAAATTTCCTGATCTCAGCACCCCTTTATATCCTAAATATTTTTGAAGACTCCAAAGAGCTTTTCTGTTTGTGAATTTTATTCATCAATATTTACTTAATTATAAGTTAAAGACAAATTATTATTATTATTATTAACATAGTTTTGGCCTTTGGTAGACCCTGCAAAAACCAAAGGGACCCCAGCCCAAATTCTGAGAACCACTACACTAGAGAAATATGAATTACCATTACTGTTTTTGGAGCCCTGAGGATAGGACAGGATATAACCAGAATCCTTACTCTAGACAAAATACATTCCCCATCCTGGCAGTCACTAAAGTTGAGAGATCTCACAAACCAGGAGCCCAATTTGCTTGCCTTATTGGCATTCTATCATAGACATAAAGAGATTGTGAGCAACTGGAGGGGAACAGAAAGAAGTTCAACTCAATTTACCTGGTAGTCCAGGCCACCAAGTTACTTACACCTCAATTACGAATTCCATCCATGTATATTCCAGTCTAATTTTTGAGCTGGCAGAGACCATAGAGAGTATGTCATCCTGAAATTGGCTGCAAACACATAGATTCCCAGTTAATATGGATCTTATTCATTTCTATAGACATGCCCATCTGGAAAGTGTGAAATTTAGCTTTGTGTTATATAAAGTAGCGTTATCAATTATATGAAAGGGTTTATTCTTAAGATTTTCTCCATTTAAGCTTGCTGGGTCCACTGTGTACACTGTTTATGGCCTTCAGATGGGAAGTTCCTTGAGGGTAGTTACCGGGTTGTTGTTGGTTTTTTCACTATTTTCATTCCCAGAAATTAGCACACTGCCTGGCACAGAGTAAGCACTTTAAAATGCTCATTGATTTGTCTTAACTTTAGACTACCCAGAAATCTTTCCATCAGTCAATGTTGATGAGGGTTTTTTTTAATATTTATTTGTCACAAAATTATTTTTACCCCTCTCATTCCCCATTAATAATAAGTGACTTATCCAGGTTATATACTTCAATAACGGTAGAGCTACGCTTCACATCTCAAAAACCTTTCTGTTCATTGCATCTCACATTTGTGTCATTTTTTTAAAGCTTACAAAATGTTTTACATGCATTATTTCTGTGTAAAGAGTACTGCATATGAAGTCAGGGGATGTGACTGAACTGAATAACCGGTTGCCCTCTCTCCCAAGATGATACTACATTTAATCTGTATATACTTCTGTATGTACACATTGTCTTCCTCATAAAAATGTAAATTTCTTGAAGTTAGAGTGTTTCCTTTGTCACTTTGTATCTTCAATCTCTAGCACAATACTTGGAACATCATATATGCATAGTAAAGACAAATAGCTTTGAAAGATTTAAGAACTCTGATCGACACAATGACTGGCCATGTTTCCAGACAAATGATGAAGCATGCCAGCCACCTCTTGATGGAGAGGTGATGGGTTACTGTGGGTGTAAAATCTCTCTCTGTCTCTCTGCCTCTCTGTCTCTCTCTCTCTCTCTCTGTCTCTCTCTCTCTCTGTCTGTCTGTCTGTCTCTCTCTCTCTCACACACACACACACACAAATACATGTAATTTAAAGCTCCACTATTAAAGCTTTAAATTGTGCTAAGATTTGGGATACTGAGTATATGTGTCTATGAATACATCTGTGTATAGACACATATATGGACATGGCTAATGTGGAAATTTTGTTTTGCTTGGTTGATTATTTCTTACAAGAGCTCTCCTTCATACCAGGAGGAGAAATGAGGAAAGAGAATAGATTTTTGCTCTTTAAAAATAATTATTTTGATTTTAAAAAGAAATGGTTGTTATTGATTGATCAGCACATCAATGCAGTGGTTCCATTAGACATAATCATTTTCATTCATTTTTTTCATTTATTGTTCACACAAGCCTTTGATAAATAATCTATTACAGCAAACTACTGTTATGGCAATGGTCATACAGAGACCAAGATGAAAGAGGCATAAGGAGCCTGTTTGTGAACAAGTAAATGAGGACTCAGAGGCTCAGTTCATTTTGTTGGTACCATTGGTACCAAGTAATTTAAACCTCAATCAGATACTGCAGAAGCAGTGCTTAGACAAGAAGGGAGGGAGTTTGATGTTGGGATTCCAGCCAAAGTAAGAAGCTCCATTGACTTTCATATTCTATATTCTGACCTTCTAAGTGAACTTAACAAATGGTGGATCTATATTCTCTCTCAGCTAAATGCCTGCCAGGAATGTTTATATTAAAAAATTCTTGTCAACAAAGAGGAGAGATGAGTCAAAGGAGTTATTCTTAATAAAGTAAGACAACATTTTTAAAGAATTTTGCAAACGGGGTGGCTAGGTGGTGCAGTGAATAGAGCACCGGCCCTGGAGTCAGGAGTACCTGAGTTCAAATCCGGCCTCAGACACTTAACACAAAAAACTAGCCGTGTGACCTTGGGCAAGTCACTTAACCCCAACTGCCCTCCAAAAAGCAAAAAAAAAAAGAATTTTGCAAACATTAAAACAGAACAGAAATTTCATCAACCATCATCATCATCATCATCATCCTTTCAATGAATTACAAATACTTCCTCCAAATTTCAAAGTGAAGTCCAGAATACTTGGTTCTATTTTTGGTAAAGAGTCTGAGCTGAGAGAGATAGGGACCTTATCAAAAGATGGTCTTACCTCTCAATCCTCTTCCCATTGTTATAAATAACAGTTGACAGTAACATCCAAATGGAAGCCACCATTTGGCATCTGGGATGCACACTTTGAGGCATTTGGTTCCCGCCTGATTCAGATATCATGCCATCTCCCTTTTCCAGCACTATAGGCCTTCAGTTTAATACTTTCTTGAGGAAAAATTCCCACTGGGCATGTCCATGATATACCATAGCCATGGTACAATGAATTGGATGGTGGCCTTGGAATGATGATAATCTGGCTTCCAGTTCTGCTTTCGTTGTCCCGTGGCTATGTGACTTAATGGAAAATCATCAAGCTTCCTCAGTATCCCAGGCAATACTCTAAGGCTAGATTTTTCAGAGTAGAAACTGACTTGCATTGGTGAAGGGAGTTATCTCACCAGGAATACCCTATACCAATCAAATCATAAATTTGACCCCCTCAAAAACATCTGTGCTGCAAGAACATAGATTTACCTCTAGAATGTATGTGATAAATGTACTCATTATTGTATTCCCTCTCACTTTCTATGGGCATTATATGTATATACTTATATAAACATATAAATATATGCATATTTATATTTAAAATACATTTATCGGTATGTGGGTATGTGTGCATGGTGTGTGGTATGTGGTGTGTGTGTGAGTGTGTATACATAATAGGGGCTTCTAGGTTGTGTAGTAGATGAGGCACCAGGCCTAGAGGCAGGAAGACTCATCTTCCTGAGTTCAAATATGACCTCAGATACCAGCTGAGTGGCCCTGAGCAAGTCACTTAGTCCCATTTGCCTCACTTTTCTCATCTGTAAAATGGGCTAAAGAAGGAAAGAGCAAACTACCTTTGCCAAGAAAACCCCAAATGGGGTAATGAAAAGTTAGATGCAAATGAAATAACTAAACAACAATATGGTAAGTGTGTTTGCATGTATGTGTGTGTGTGTGTGTGTGTATTCAGAAGGGGAAAGGAACAAGCATTTAATATGTCTACTATATACCAGACACTTGGATTATTGGCTTAGCACTTTGTAAAGTTTATTTCATTTGATCCTTAAAATAACTCTGTAAGGTGAGTGCTTTGTCTATCTATCATCATTTTACAATCAAGGAAACTGAGGCAGACAGAAGTTAAGTGACTTATCCAGGGCCATAGAACTAGGAAGTAGCAGAGAATGGATTAGAACTCAGGTTTTCCAAACTTCAGGCCCATCAGAGATATTTAATATAACAAACAGTACACATACACTCACACACAAAACATATATTTGTATATATGCACTGAGAGGTTAAGTGATTGTGTCACACAGCTTACTATGTGCAATTCATAAGACGTAAACCCAATTCTTTCTGATTCTGAGACAGACCCACCTTCTCTGACTAAGGCCTCCAATCAATGACTACATTATTTTAGACTCTACTCCCAACAGGATACAGTTATAAAAGTATTTAAAATGCATGTACAATAATACCTCTATACTCAGACAATCCCCCTTCACCCACTAAGTCAATAATCTCTAAGCTTTTTTCCAGTTCTAATATTCTAGGTTCTGTATTCTAAGGTCCATTATTATGTCTGAATTAAAATGGAAATTGATTTTAAATGGACATTTCTATGATTTGAAGCCCCTATTTCTAGATGGCAGTGTAATTCAAGTCTACAAAGATTTAAAATTCCCCAAAGCTGAGTTTATAACATTGGCCCTCAATGACTTCTATAAGGCTTATACTTGATTAATACATATGTCTTTTGGACACTGTTACTCCTTTTCAAGAAGTGACTACTTAATTCCATGACTAGATGGTAAGCTTGATAAGAGGTAATTAATAAATAAGTTCACCAGTTGGTCCTATAGTTATCAGCCAAGTTCAAAAGCAACATTAAACATGAGTTTACAAACTTTGGTTGGTACCCTAAGTATAAGCCTTACATTGGATGTTGTATAGGCATTTCAGATAGAATGGGATTAAAATAGAACTCAGCCACCACCACCTCACTCCCCCACTTGTACCTTCCCTATTCCTCTTTAGGATACCAACGTTCTTCCAGTCACTCAAAATTGTAATCTTGGTATCATCTTCAACTTCTTACTCTTACCCATTCATAATCTTCACCAGAAGTTATGAAATTATATTCATTTTTATTTCTACAACGTCTCAAATCATTGCTCCCTAATTTTTTCCACTCACTTAAACATGTTCCTAGTTCAGACCCATAGTGTCAATTAACCAGACTATGGATGGATAAATGAGTGAACGAAGCATTTTTAGTCACCTAAATGTTCTTACTGACTTGACTCCCTCCCCTCCCTTCCCCAAAAGATCTATCATCTACACAGCTACCTTTGATTTTCATAAAGTGCAGGTCTGACCAGAGCACTCCCTTAGTCAATAAACTCCAAGGGCTTATCACCTTTAGAATCAAATACAAACTCCCCTGCTTGGCATTCAAAACTCTTCAAAATATGGCACCTGCTAACCTTTCCAGCCTTATTATACGATGCACACCATAGTCTAAATTGTACTTTTTTCTTTTTTCTGATGCACAACACTTCATTTTGTCTCAGTGTCTTTGCACTGGCTGTCAATAGCCTCTCCAACTCCACTCTTTAGAAACCCTAATTTTCTTTAAGATTCAACTCAATTCAACTTTCCTCATGAATCCTTTCCAGAACCCTAGCACTAATGTCTTCCCCCACAAATTGCCTTATATCTACATATCTATTTCAAATTATATATATACACACATATGTGCATATGAAATAGATAGAAATATATATTTGTATATGTAATCATATCTATTGCTTATACAGATAGGGATAGATACAGATATAGATATATACATACATACCCACATGTGTGCATATACAAATACTCATATGTGTGTATGTGCATGTGTACATGTATGTATACATATACATATGTGTACACATATCACAAAGGTAAATATGTACCGTAATTTTATATAGATGCATGAAGTGATAGATGGATACCAAAACATTAAGTGATTTAGTCATGTTTCTACACTAACTTCAGAATCAACAAAGAGCAAACTTTTTTCAACAGCCTTAACAATCTCCACCCCATGTCCAGTTTCTAAATGAGGAAAAATCCACACTGGATTTGTCCTCCCTCCTAACCCTTCAGTCCTTTCTCAAATCTCACTTCCAACAACTCCATTGCTTTGGTGTACAGAGCCCAAATGTGCCATTTTCTCCCTTTATGCAAAAAGAACATATATGTTTTGTTGGTTTTTTCATATATGTTAGTCTCTTCTCCACACCTATACTGAAATATTTTTTTAGCATTCAAAATTTCATTCTTGAAAGCATGCCACCCCTCTCATTTTTCCAAACACGACACCATTAAAACCTACTTATTCTTTCTCTCAGTCCTCTAAAATTTGCTGCTCAAAAGTCTTGGATGTACTCCAGGCTCTGCGCAGCCACCTTCTCCCATTTATGACAAACTCCACAGAAGGGTGTTCATTTTCTCTCTCATTTCCTTTTTATTTGTGAGAATCATCTTAAAACGTGCATTTCCCCTCATTAATTCTTTTATCTTTTGAGGGATTAAGTTTAATTAAGACATGTTGCAAATTGATCCGCCATTCTGTTTTGGATAGTAGCAACTAGATCAATATATATAAAGGCACTTTGCAAACATGAAAACACTATATAAATATTCTTATTATCATTTTATTAGATGAAGTCTCTGCATTCCAATATCATGTTTCTGTGCCAGCAGATTATTCTCCCCATTTTCTTGCTCTTTTATCTTTTTCCTCCTTTTGCCCAGAAGGTCACACCTCTCTTTCTTCCTCCCTTGATCTTAACCCAATTCTCCATCGTGTTTCCCTTCTTGTGCCTTTGGATTGGCTCATAAGAATAGTTCTTAATTGTATGATGCTACTCCACCTTGTTATGTGTTACGTTCTCTTTGAAAAAAGGTTCAGAAATCCCTAAAGGAACACCTCACAAAAGACTGGGAATGAGAATTACTGAGGGACACATACAGAGACAAATCCAAATGTTCTGCTTTCTCCACAACAGTCCAGTGAGATAGGTTGTTCTTGTTTATCCTTTCAAAAAGGACAAATGACATTACATCTGATGTCTTGATTAGTGAGTGAATTGTATTTAAGTGAGGCAGGGTTGCACAAACATCAGCTTCACTCTCTTTCCCAGAGTCATCAAAGTCTTAACATGAAAAGTCAGGATGAATGGTAATGGCCTGAATTACAGTGGATGAGCTTTGTGTCTTTGATGGCTGACCAAGTTCTAAGCATCTCACAGTGCCTGCTTTAGCTCCCTTCATGATCCTTAAACCAAATTGCTCTCATCCACATATTCTGCCAAGGGAAATCTTCACATACTTGGAGTAGATATACTTCTAACTCACCAAGGAATCTGAGACCTGTCAGTTATTCTCAATCTGCTTTAGCCCGTCTGCTAAGATGGTTTACTGAGGTATGGTCACTGAGCATGGAGCAGCTTGTTGAAACCACAGGTGAGTTGGGTGAAGGTGAACATTCAAGGTCAATGAACAGCCCTGAAAAGGGTTAAGAAGGCCCCCACAAGAGTGGTGCTGGTCCTCCCTGGAAACCCCATACACCCATGGTAAATGAGGGGAGGGGTGTAGGTAGGTACAGTGTATGCAGATGATTATAACAAAGAGGAAGAAGAAAGGAAGAGCTCTAGGTGCCAGACATTGTACTAAATGCTTTATAAATATCTCATTTATTTCTCACTATTATTATCCCCATTTCATAGTTGAGAAAACTGAGACAGACAGAGATTAAGTTACTTGCCCAGAGCTACACAGCTACTAAGGGTCTGCAGCCAAATCTGAAGGTCTTTCTGACTCAAAATTTAAAACTATCCACTGCACCATCTTATAGGATCATAGATAGAGCTACCAAGGGCACCTCAAAAGCCAAGTCATTCTGTCTCCTCACCTTTTACAGAGGTAGAAACTCAGGTCCTTGTTTTTCTACCAAAAAGAAAAGATTAACTCTCTCCATTCAGCTTAACTGTTACATAATTCATTGAAACTATGACTAGATAAAAGTGAAAAATATGTGAGACTAGATAAAAGTAAAAATTATGCAAAGTCATATTAAGAATGGAATCATTGATCCTGGTACTCCAAGGAACTTACCATCTCATTTTAATTCCATGACAACAGGGTGGGACATGAAAGGGAATACTAAAATATGGTGGAAAATCCAAATGACCTGAGTGTAGAAACCAAGTATTATTTTGGGTTTTTTTCCTAATAGAAATGAATGCCACATTAAGGTAAGAATCATAGGGTGTGTGAGAAATAGGAGATCATGGATTGAAATCAGGGAGGGACCTTAATAAAGCCAACTCCTTCATTGTATGAATGACACCCAGTGTGATGGTCACTTTCTCAAATGTGCACAATTAGTAAGTGGAAGCACCCAGATTTTAATGCAAGTCCTCAGATTCTGAATTCAATGCTCTTTCTAGAACACTATGATATCACTTAGTTCAACTTTTTAAAATCCAGGTAGGGCTCATAAAGATATTTAATCCACATGCATTAAAAATCTCTAGAGCAATGGTGTCAAGCTCAAACAGAAAGGGAAGGAGCACAACTAACCTTACATAACCAATCTTTCAGGGGCATATTAACTTAAAAAAACCACATATTAACATTATCTATGTTCTATTATATTTTATTTATTTTGTTAAATATGTCCATTTAACATTTTAACAGGGCTCCTCCAGACTTGAAAGTGTTGCTAGCCAGCTCTATTCTAGAGAATCCATTTCTGAATGGGTTCTTAAACCTATTTGATGGTATGTTCCATTATCTCAAAAGCTTTAGTCTGATCTAACAAACACAAAGTGACATAAACAGTCTAGGAAATTCATCTTCCTTTTGGTTTGAATAATCTGAAAAAAATAATGCCAGGGGTCATCAAAACACTGCCAAATCTCTTATACCCTCTGGACTTGGTGTTACATACAGAAAACTCTTCCTGCTAAGGAGCCTGAGGCAGCAGCTTACTAAACCAAACCTAAAAGTGTTCATCCAGCTTTCAGATTTCTTTAGCAAGAAGGGCACTAAGTACATATGACAGGTGATTAAAATAAATAACTGAATCCCATCATCTCTGGGGGAATCCTGTCCAAAACAGCATCATATTCTTTAAGGATGACAACTTGGAGTGAAATCCAAAGTATAATCAAAAGGCAGAAAGTTATTTGCTATTTTTAAAATATATATTTTAAGTAGAAAGGAACAGAAATGGTTCCAAAAGAAATAATTTGATGCTCTAAGTTATTTTCCCAGGGCCTGAGTGGAGAGACAATGGAAGCTATGGATAAGAAACAGACAAAGGAATCAGTAACATAGAAGTTCTATTGTCCTATATTCTGGGAAAGAGGTAAGCTTAGAAAATGGAGAAAATCATTTCAATTTTGTGAGAATCTATAGGTAAAACATGGTGAATACTCCAAAATAAAAGCATCACACATATAGATGACAGAAAAGTATATATGTATGTACATATGTGTGTACATATATGCATGTGCATATACACATAAATAAATACTCTCTTTCAACAAGTTCAATTAAATATATTGACTGGAGTGAAAGGATTTGAATTCAAATCCTCTTACAGACATTTTTCTGCCTTTAACTAAATCCTTTCCCTTCCTGGGTCTCATTTTCCTAATCTAAAACTAGAATAGTTTTCCTTTGTTAAGCTCCTTCTAACTGTAGCTCCTATGACAACAAAGAGATTACTGGGTTCACACAAGGCTGTAACTGGTTAAATGGCCCTACCCAGTTATGTCATAGTTAGAACAAGGAATTTATTGAATCAATACAATTTTAATTTATAAGTAGACTTAGAAAGGGTGTTGGCAGAGGAGTAAGCACTCATAAGAAGGAGATCTAAGTAATTGACCCCCAGACCTGAAGAAGGTCCAGATCCTACCTGTCTTTGACAAGTCTCTCCCCTTAGCCCTTAGTAGGGACGTAGGAAGCAAATGTACAGGACAGGAACCCAAGTTAATGAGAAGAAAGCAGACATAGAGTAAAGGTACCCAAGCTGAAGAAGGGGGACTGTCCTGACCTGTCTTTGGAGATTTCAGCTCCCATAACCAGGTGACAACCAGTCCATCAGCTTCTAAACATGCTAAAACTTTCAACTTCTAATACCTGTGTCAAAGAACTATCCAAAACAGGCTAAATAAGAATTCTTTGAATGATACAAGAGAGTGTAGACCTACTTTATAGGGTTATGAGAAGTTTCAAGCAATTATAATAGAAAGGAAATATTGAAGAGTCATTTCTCTCCAAAAACAATTTTATGGAAGCTGCATAAGACTGCCCTAGTGTGGGTGGTTGTTCCCTTCCTTGCCCCATCCAGTCTCAAATTGTAGGTAGAAGATCTGACTGAAATGGGGGCTTAGAACTCATGTCTTATTAAACTTCCTTCTTTCTCTTCCTTCTTACTTGTCTTCAAGGTTTTCAGTTGAAATCTTCCTTCTTATGTGCCAAATAAAAATGTCTGTCATCTATTAAAAATGTGAAGAAAATAAGAGCTATTACAGACTTAGACAAAGTTAGATGTCATTTGATGATAGTTTGAAGGAACTGTGTATATTTATGCTAGAGAAGAGAAAACATGACAGTTGTCTTTGAGTGTTTGAATGATTTGTGTGGAGGGGGGATTCATTTTGATATGTTTGGCCATTGAAGGTACAAACATTAATGATAACTGGACATTTCAAGAAGCAAATTGAGTTTGAAGAAAAAAAATACTTAACCTTTAGAGCTGTCCAAAAGTGAAATGGGCTCCCTTGAAAGGTAGCGGTTTTCCACTCCTTGGAGATCTTCAAGAAAAGGTTAGATGGTGACTTAGTATAAAATGTTCTAGTGGGAATTCCTTTCATGTATGGGTTGGAATACATGGTCATTGAGTTCCCATTCAGCTCTCAAATTCTGTGATTCTGTGAAGTAACTTAACTTCTTTGGATCTCAGTTCTTTATTTCCAAATGAGGAAATTGGACTTGGTTACTTCTAGGACTTCTTCGAACTCCAGATCTATGATGCTATGTCCCTGGAGCCCTTCACTCCATTCATCAGGGCAGCTCCAGAGCCAGAGTCACTTGAAA
Organism: Pseudocheirus occidentalis; assembly: GCA_028646575.1. Classification (NCBI taxonomy): domain Eukaryota; kingdom Metazoa; phylum Chordata; class Mammalia; order Diprotodontia; family Pseudocheiridae; genus Pseudocheirus; species Pseudocheirus occidentalis. The sequence continues at coordinate 171,023,044 of CM053601.1, read as the reverse complement.
TTAAGGCAATTCAGGTGTTTTATATGGCAGACTGGGGTCTCTCTTCAGTGGTTCTGATTGGTTCTCTCCTCTGAGATCATAGTCAATTAGATACTAATCAGTTAGAAAATAAGGAGTTTCTAGTCCAGAATCTTCTAAGCATCAGAAAGTCAGATATTCAGAATTTGAGAAAAGGAATATGATTAAAGGGAGGGAATAAAAAGAAAGAGGAAAATTTGCAGCCATGTTATGGGAAGCCTGGAGGAGGAAGGAAATCTAGGTGAGAAAACAAAGGGATTGTTGTTTTGGTTTGGTTTCTTTTTTCTTCTCAACTATAACAAATGCATATGTAGCATGCATATCAAATTCCAGATGATAAAAGACTCTGAGGAAAAACTGACACTTTCAATAACAGGGTCATGATTCAAAAAAAGGTTTAATAAGCTAGAAAAATTGACCAAATTTAATGAGATAAATTTTTGTGGGGATAAACATAAAAGCCATTAATATATCTATCCTGGCAGGCATTGCAGCTAGATAATGAGCGGGCCCAAAATTGAATAGAATGAAGAATGATCATGATGACCACTGGGAAATTTTAGTTTATTTACAAAGGTCCTCATCTCTATACACATGTCAAGTCTATCTATCATTTTTTAAAATTAATTTATTTTTAGTTTTCAACATTCACTTCCATAAGATTTTGAGTTTTAAATGTTCTCCTCCCTTCTCCTCAAGACAGTGTGCCATCTGATATAGGCTCACTCTCTCTCTCTCTTTCTCTCTGTCTCTCTCTCTCTCTCTCTGTCTCTCTCTCTCTCTATATATATATATATATATACATATATATGACATGAATATGACTATATATTCATATTAAACATATTTTCACATTAGTCATGATATAAAGAACAATTAAAACTAATATGAGGAATAACAAGAGAAAAGAAACAAAACAAAATACCAACAAACAAAAGAGAGAGCAAATCATATGCTTTCATCTGCAATCAGCCTCCAAAAATCTTTCTCTGGATGTGGATAGCATTTTCCATCATTAGCTTTTTGAAATAGTCTTAGATCCATGCACTGCTGAGAAGAGCCAAGTCTATCAAAGTCCTCGTACAATGTGGCTGTTACTATGTACAATGTGCTCCTGGTTTTGCTCACTTCACTCGGCATCAGTTCATATAAGTCCTTCCAGGTTTTTCTGAAGTCTGCCTGCTCATAATCACTTATAGCACCAAAGAATTCAATTATATTCATATACTATTACATGTTTGGCTATTCCCTCAATTTCTAAATCTTTGCAACCAAAAAAAAGAGCTCCTGTAAATATTTTTATACACGTGGGTCCTTTTACTGTTTTAATGATCTCTTTGGGATACAGACCTAGAAGTGGTATTGCTGGGTCAGAGTATGCATAGTTCCAAATTCCTCTCTAGAATGGTTAGATCAGTTTACAACTCCACCAACAAAGCATTAGTGTTCCAATTTTCATGCATGTTCTCCAAGATTTATCATTTTTCTTTTCTATCATATTAACCAATCTGATAGGTATAATGTGGTACCTCAGAGTTGTTTTGCAAATCTATTCATTTAACATTGGCATTCTTCTAGTGATACTTTGTGAGTGGAAGTAATAGAACGCTACAATTCCACGAGAATTAAGATCATAAGTGACCAAAAGGTAAATAGAGAGATGTTTGGTGAGCATGTATAGTATACAGAAAATGACCAATGATGACTTGTGTAAAGGAAGAGGTATAAAAAATATCATCCACTTAAGATGAAATAAGGAAGGTCTGCCAGTGATGAAACAATTTTTTTGCAAACAAGAAATGAATGGTAGATAAACTACAGATGGTGCACCAGAAACCATTGGATGCTACATTTTAAGACGTAGAGGAGGATTTTTGAGTGTGTTGGATACATCTTCTATGGTGGATTTAGGAGAGGAAAATGAATATAGCAAAGGATTTTTCAAGACTATAAGAGAAGGCAAGGGTTTTAATGACAGCTTTCTGATTATTAGTAACTTGGTAGCCTTGGATAAGTCACTTAACTTGTCTAGACCTTAGTTCATCATTTGTAAAATAAGGGGTTTGAACTAGATTTTATCATTGGTGAGAGGACCTGAATTGGCAAATCCATATAGCAATTAAAATATGAAAGAATTAAAATAAATATAAAGTCTTACAATAAGCTTGAAGATATTAGTTTACTGAGGGGGAAATGGTAGAAATGAGAATATAGACAATTAATTTTTGAAGAAACAAAGGTCTGGGACTTTTAGTGGAGTGAGTTTAATATGATCCAACATTGTATCCCATGGACCCAGTCAACAGCTATCATTCACCCATATGAAATGTCTAGCTCTACATTTCTCACTTCTCATGTACTTGTTAGGGGACCATGTTGTCCGGATTTTTCACAGCTATATCTTCATTCACATCTTTGTTCTTTGGGCTAATTAGTAATCTTTATTCATTTTGCTATATCTTCATAAAAGGAAAACCTGGGGCTCTATTTGTCTAACTGTCAAAAGTACATAAAACAGTAATTTGGCGTGTAAAATATTCAGTGATTCCATACAGAGGCCAATTCGACTTTTTGACCTGATTCCTACAAGTCCCATCCATCAGTAGGTCAAATATCTCACCTTCTTGATCATCTTACATAAATAAGGCTCCACTCTCTAATGAGGAATTAAAATACAATTACTCCTCAGGCAAGCATAATCCAAGCCAATGTTTTATAACACCTTGACTCAAGATATAATTTAGGCTGACATCTTTTTCATAAAAGAAGATTTACACATCCTTAGATACCACTAACCTTTTCTGAGGGTGGCAGGTATACCTCATATATTTAAGCAATTATAAGACATAGCTTCTAAATTATGTGATGTAAAACGTAACATGGAAATATGTGCTAAAATAGCAGAATAGTAAAGGGATACCACCCCCACCCCAAGAGATACACAGAAGTTGCTAGCCATTTCCCCCTATTTTCTAAATTTGTCTTGTGAAGCTATACAGGGCAGTTAGCTAATTGCTTTCAAGTGTTTTATTTATGCCACTAATATACTGATTCATTCAGTCAGATGACAACAATTCATATTTATAAAGCACATATTATGTACCTGGCTTTGTGCACTATACATATATATATATATATATATATATATATATATATATATATATACTGGGAATATAAAGTTTCAGTGAATCAGTCCCTGCCCTCAGGGAGTTTATATTCTATTGAGGGGAGAGAATGTATCATGAATGCAAAAGTAGATTAAAGTAAATTGAGGGACTAAGGGAAGGGGGAGATGAAAGTACTAACAAATTAGGGTCTGAGTACAAGCTAGATTCTTAAGAGGAGGTACTAGAACAAAGCTTCCAAAGAAATCTAAGGATTAAACCAACCAATAATCACAGGGCCAGCAAGTCAACCTACCTAAAGGAGTGGCACATCCTGAGGGAAAAAAAAGGAGAAAGCATGGGCCAGACAAGTCAAATCATCACTTCCACCCCCTGCCCACTGGCTCTCTCAGGCTCTGATGGACACAGCCCGAGACCCAGAACCTAAGAGCTTCAAGAATAGAAATGCTTCTAGTCTGGTATCCTCAGTCATCATCCTGGGGAGCAAGTCTTAAGGAGATGGAATCTGGAAATTGTTACTACAGGTGCTATGACAGTTACCAAAGACCGGAATAAGGAAGCTCTTGACACCAAAGTCATTGACATTTTCAAATGGTTAACCATGAGAAATTCATATGATTTTTTTTAAGTGGAAATGACTTGTTGAAAGTGGCATTATCATCAGCTTTGATGCTGAAGCCAGAGAATCACGTGACATTTCCATTTGAGTTATAACTGAAACCTTCCATACAAGTTTTTTCCTCTATTAGAATCTGAGCTTGAGAGCAAGGACTGTCTTACATTCTATTTGTATCCCTAGCACTTAGCAGAGTGCTTTGCAAATCCTAAGTGCTTAACAAAATTATCTCTTCAAAGTTGCCAGTGATCTCTTAATTGCCAAGTCTTTTTTTTTGATAATTTTAAAATTCATTTTAAACTTAAATAGAAAACAACAAAAGGGGGAAGGAAAGATTACCCTGTGCACAGTAAAACATAGGAGAAAATTCAATGTCAAACAATCAATTTCCATTTCAAGAAAACCCACATGATCAATTACGCTCATTGTCTTTAAAGCTACCCAGGTTTTCTTTGCTTCCCTTGTTTTTCTTTTGTTCTCTGCTGTGTTTTTTACTTTATTTTCCTTTCTTCCCCCAACCCTAAAAAGGTTACTATTAAACACAGATATAAATATATATGTGTATATATACACATAGCTCTCTATAAACATACATAAATATACACGCATATACACTCATATGCATATGCATAAGATCATACTATGCATATTTACACTTGTCATGAAATCATCTTTCCATGTTTTTTTCTAAATCAAGCAGCTCATCATTTCCTATGCCATAGCAATATTCCAACTCAATCACATATTAGAGATTGTCTATGAAGCTTCCCCCACCTTATCTTTCTACATTCTCCCTGTTCCTGGTTATATTAATTTTATTTATATGAGAAAATTTCAATTTAAAATAATTGAAATTATTCATTTTACACTTCTATAATGCTGTCACTTTATAATATAGTTGAAGGTGAGATACCTCTGAACTTGCTTCCTTTAAATCTTTTTTACCTGGTTTCCTTGAAATTCCTGACATTTTATCCTTCCAAAGGAACTTTATTACTATTTTTTTCTAATGCAGATGATTTTTTTAATCAATTGAATAGGGATGGACTTGAACAAATAGGTTAGGGAAAATTGTCATTTTTATTCTATTGGCTTTACCTAGCCATGAACAATAAATATCACACCAATTATCTAGATCTGACTTCATTTGATTAAAAAAAGTGCTTTGTGTTTATGTTCATATGGTTCCTATGTCTGTCATGGAAGGTAAACTCAGATATTTTACAGTGTCTAATAATTTTAAGTGGTCTAAAACAATATTCAAAAACATCACTGACACATAGTGTAGTTTCCGTATTTTTATCTTTTGAATTAAATCTATTCTACCTTTAACTTCTACTCTTGCCCTTTATTTTATATTTGTGTGCATCTATCATTTTATAGTGTTTCCTTAAAGCAACATATTGTTGAACTTAAATTTTTAATCTGCTATTCATTTCCATTTCATGGGTAAATCCACCGCATTCATGGTCTAAGCTATAATTCCTTGTGTATTTTCCTCCTTTGTTTTTTTCTCACTATTCTTCTCATCATATTTACCCTATGCCTCCTCACTTCTCTGTTACACTTCTATCAGCTACCTTGCCCTCCTATTCCTTAACCTACCCATACCTCCAAGAATTCCTCCATTATCCTCTCCCCATCCTCGCGCCTTGCCCCTTTATTTCTTTCTTAATTTAAGACTTTTATATCCTTCTAAATCTAAATGTATGTATCCACGTACATACATACACATGTATATATGTGCATATGTATGCATGCATGTATGTGTGTATATGTAAATATACTTGTATTTGTGTATGGGTGTGTATACTTCCCTCTTTAACCCATTACAAATGAGAGTAAGATTCAAGCACTACCCACCCTTCCCACTACTAGTATTTTTCTGAAATAATTCTTCCTTTTATAACTTATGTGCATGATTCCTTTTTCTTTCTCCCTACACATTTTTTAAAGTCCCCCCATCATACATAGTTCAGCCAAAGCTTTTCTTTCAAGCTACCCAAATAATGACAATCATAAGAGAATGGATAATATTTGTACATATAAGAAGCAAATAATTTAACCTTCTTGGGTCTCTTATAACTCTCCTTTAATGCTTACATCATATTTCTCCTGGATCTTATGTGTCAAATTTACCATTGGTTCTACTGTTTTTGTCACAAATACATGGATGCCTTTCATTTTTTATGTCCTTTTTCATTCAGGATTCTATTAACTTTGCTTGGTAAGTTAACCTTCTTTGTAACTCTAAATCTTTTGTTCTACAAAATAAAGTATTCTAAGACCTACAGTTCTTCAATGTGGTAGCTGATAGGTGTTGTGTCATTCTTATGGTAACTCAGTGGTATTTAATTTTTTTCGTCTTGCTTGCAATATTTTGTCCTTAACCTGGGAGTTTCAAATTTTAACTGTGATATTCCTGTGTTTTCCTTTCTCTTTCAGGTGATAAGTGTTTTTTTTTCTATTTCTGCTTTGCCTTCTTGTTCTAGAACTTCAGGGAAGTTTTCCTTCATTAATTTCCAAATCTAATGGCTACCTCTCAATTCTCATTATTCTTAACCTCTCTGCAGACATTGATGCTGTCAATCACTATCTCTTCTTGATATCCTCTACATTTTAGTGACACTACCTTCAAATTGTCTTCCTACATATCTGACTACTTCTGCTCAGTCTCATTTGTTAGATTCCCATTCAGGTCATACCATTGCAGTCCCAAAGTGTTCTGTCCTGAGTCCTCTTTTACAACATTGATGCTCTCAGAGTAATGAGGTTGAGAGGTCTTAAGTGAAGTTTTTGTCATAGTTGGAAACCCAGACAACTGAGTGTGAGTCCATCCATTGATTGTCAACAAGTCTAATGGTCAATGTCTATCATGTAGTCTGATGGCTTCACATTTTTCTTTTTTTTTTCAACTGAATAAGAAGGGATGATATTTTATTTTTTGTTTTGTTTATTTATTTATTTATTTTATTAACTTGTTTGTTCACTTTTAGGTTACAAGATTCTGTTCCATAGTCACTTCAGTTTTGGATTTTTCTCCCCTTCCTCCCCGTTCCCCACCTAACCCCCCCCCC
>CM053601.1:170997568-171015708 GCA_028646575.1 Pseudocheirus occidentalis | reverse complement strand
GGAGGGCATAAAAGGGAACAGATTGTGGGAGGGGCCTTACAGTGGGATCAATGCTCTGGACTGGGGGGTAGGGGCAAAAAGGGGAGAAAATCTGTAACTCAAAACCTTGTGGAAATGAATGATGTAACCAAGAAAATAAATTAAAATTTAAAAAAAACAAAAAACAAAAAATCTACTGCATGCATTGAAAAATTGAATGGAAATAATATTTTAGATACTTGCTAGCAATGTGAATTTAGCAAGTAAATATGAGCTTTAATTTAGTCATTTGTAAAAATTGGGGTAAAAAGAACACATATCTCATGGGGTAATGACAGGAGGCAAATGAGATAATGTATAAAAACACTATCCAAACTTTAGAGTATTATGTAAGTGTTAGGTCTTATTATTATTTGCAGGAAATAAAGTATATCTTGTTTTATTATTTTAAAATATTCATAAAAACTTAAATATTTATTATTTGATATAGAATTAACATAATAATCATAAATAGAAATAAAATTAAAATAATCATTTTACAGTAGAAAAATATTACATATGTGTGTATATGTGTATGTGTATATATGTACATGCATATGTATGTATACATATATGTGTGTATGTGTACATATTTTTTTTCTTTGCACATAATACATTGGTTGTCCCAGAAGTCCCAGAAGTCTTCATTCTATAAGTCTTTTCTGAAGCAATCATCCTAAAAATGTTAGACTATAAAACATAAAAGTTTTAAAAATTCATTTTATTATTTAAGAGAACACAAAATAAAAAATAAAATACAATTTAAAATTATCCTATGATATAGAGTAAAATGAAATAAGTTAATTTTATAATGAAATATATTTTTATTAGTTCTAGTCCAGGAATCATTCATAATATGCCTACTACGTACAAGGCATTGTGCCAGAAATAGTGAATGATGCAAAGGAAAAAAAAAATAATAGTCCTTGACATCAGAGAGCATGTATTCTACTGAGTGGGTTTCACAATAAAATAATGGAATGTGACTATTTTGTAATAAAATAAGACACTACTTCTATTTTAAAATAAAATGAAGTGTTTTTTTTACTACTTTAGTATAGAACAAAACAAAGTATATTTAACTATCATAGAATAAAGTAAAGCAGAATAAAATAGCTCATATTGGAATAAAACATAACAAAATCAAAATGCTTCACTTTGTTATTAGTCATAAATAAAGTGGAAGCCTCAGTCCCTCTTTCCCTTCCTCCACTGTTTGGCATAGGAATCAGGAACATCATAACCAGAGACCTAGAATTTTTTTTTCAGACATTAAATCACAATGATTTACTGACTTGTGATTTTGCTCCCATGTCACTGATTTTTCATAATAAGGCTCATTTCAGCAACAAGAGTGCTTATCTGACTAAGTCCAATAGTAATGAAAATATTACCTTCTGGATTTTGTCTACATATCATGCTAAAGGCAGCTTGACAAGACCTGGCAAGTGGGATGCATGGCTGGAAACCAAGGACCATCTGCTCGCTTAGAGTTCCCCAGCCAAGGTGAAAGGGGAAACAAAACAGCTGTAGTGTTTTTGTTTCCTCAGATCTATCTGAATACCTCCAATGCACAACCCCATTTTGGCCCAGATGAGATGATGGCAGCCATCACCCACCATATGTTCACATTGCAATGGGTCCTTGTACTGTAACTGTCCAACTCAATGCTATTTCTTCCCCTGGCAACTCCTGTGTAGTATTCAGCCTCACTCCCTCTATTGCTTCCCAGATAACTACTTTATTCCATCCTATGCCTCTTTACAATGTGTGCCCAATTTTGTTTCATGAAATATGTGTTATTTTCCGCATACTAACTGGTCACCATATAAACATATTTTCTAGAAAAGAAAAAAAAATATAGGATTCTATGTTCATAGTTCACAATTGTTGCTTTGGGAGCAGGAAGTATGAGGTATGTTTGGGTAGGGAAATAATTCTAATTTATTTCCCTTTAGCTCAATTCAACTTAATGAACATTAGATGCCTAGCATGGACAAGATAGTATGCTAGACAATAGAAATTAAAACGGAGTGGGGGGTGGGGGGAAGTGGAATTGCTGCCCTTAGGCAGCTTACATTTTACTAAGGGCCAATGATTTGTATTCAATAAGGAAATACCAAGTGTATACAAGGTCATTGCATGGAGGAAAGTGTATTAATAACTGGCAAAATTAAAAAATAATTTTGAGTACAAGGTGGTGCCCGAGCCATGCTTTAAATCAGGGTTTCTTAATCTGTGCTCCATGAATTTATTTTCATAAAAACTTTACAGCATAATTGGTATCTTTTGCAATTCCCTTTATTTTATTATGTAGTTCAAAACATTCTGAAAAGGTATCCACAGGCTTCACTAAACTGCCCAAGGGGTCCATTACCCAAAAATGATTAAGAACACTGACTTTAAAGGAAGCAGAACCCTTAAGAAACAAAGCTCAGGTGGAGGTACATTGCTATCATGCAGATTAATTTGGATTTGTACATTTATGAAAGACCTAAAATGGACAAAAGCAGAATGGTCTAGCATGGTGGCATCAAAGTTAAGCTGAAATAGGAGCCAGTAAAACACACAAATGCACTCCTATATTAACTTAGAAAACCACAAATTAACATTATCTTTGTTCTTTAATTTTATTGATTCTGTTAAATGTTTCCCAATACATTTCAAAATGGTTTGACCCACCCCTGGCACAGAGGATCAACAGCTAGCCTTAGAATCAGAATGAACTGTGTTCAAATTCTGGCTCTGATACTTACTGACTGGGTGACCATAGTCAGATGTCTTAACCCAGCAGTGTCCCAGGTAACTCTATAAGCCTAGGAGTTGCAGAAAAAGTGTTTGGAGTTCTTTGCACTGATGAACTCACACTTGAAAGTCTTCCCCTCAAAAAATGTGCAATACATTCTTATCTGATTTGGAGAAGGCTGATGACGGGGAAAAAATAATTATACATACCCACACAGAACTTACAGTCAATGAGAATTGCCAAGCATGTACAGAAATAACTAAAGTTATAATATTAATATATATGCATATATACATATTTATTGGGCTTTAAGGTTTGCAAAGCAATATGCACACATAGCAAACAATAAAATGCAAGTTCATAGATGTATAGCACCTCACAAGCCATGTGCTGCCCCAAGGCATCCTATGCCTCATCTCCAAAATAAGAGACTAGACGAATTGACCTCTATGGTTCTCCTAAGGTTGCTTCTAGATCCCAAACTCCATGTGATTCTGTGACTGAGAAGATATAAGATTTTTGAGGGAAACATCACTCTCTCAGTAGAAAGAAAACATCAGGTGAAGGAAATCTTTGGGGTTTTTACTTGACTGCTTAAAGAGGCAGGATACTTCAGTAAATCGAATTTTCATGATTTCATTCATCATGATCCCTTGGTGATTTGACAGAGTCTTCAGTAAATAGGAAAGAATCCTATCAACTCTCTCATTTTATAGAATGGGAAGCTGAAGCCCAGAGAAGTGACTTGCTCAAGGCCATACAGTCTTTAAGAGAGTTATGTAAACAACAACAGAAAAATAAAAATTAAAAAACCCTGCTTTCTATCCAACCTGGGAATGATTTATTTTTATTTGTTTTTTGCAAGACAATTGGGGTTAAGTGACTTGTCCAGGGTCACCCAACTACTAAGTGTCAAGTGTCTGAGGCTGAATTTGACCTCAGATCCTCCTGGCTCCAGGATCAATACTGATTCATTTTTAAAGTATTTATAAAAGCAAAATTAGTACAGGGGCTCCCAAGTGAAAGATAGTTCCTGTATTTCTTTACCCAATACTTCAATTATTTTAAAAATGCACTATGAGAAATTATTAAATGCAAAAATATTATGGAAGATCTCTCATACTATCTGAAAGCCAAGAAATATGTATCCTGGTTTGAGTTCTGCCAATGACTAGATGGGATGCTTGGGAAGTCACTTAGTCTCCTTGGGCCTCAGTTCCCTCATTTATGAATGATGGGGTTGGAAGATATGATTCAATTCAACAAGCACATGAGGGCCTCCAATGCACCAAGCATACAAAGACAAAAAAGGAGACCATCCCATAGGACTAGCATTCTGCTTGGGAATGTGCATAAGTAAGCATTGTACAAGGAAACTTTAGATAATAATGGGTGTGGGTGGCAGAATGTTAAACAAAAGATTCAGATGCAACTACTGGGTTGGGGATTAACAGAAGGCAAGGATTCGGAGAAGTGAGGCTAAGGACAGCAGGAATTCCAGCCATGGAAAATAACAAAGGAAAAAGAAAGGGAAGTTGGAGATGGTGTTGGGGGAAACCCCAGTACTTCATGTGGCCTTGAATGCAGAGGTTATAAAAGGGAGTCATGTTAAATAAGACTAGAAATGTAAACAAAGTGTGAATTGTGGAGAGCCTTAAATGCCAAGTTTAGGAGCAGAGATTTTTGAGGGCAGCTAGGTGGCACAGTGAATAGAGCACCAGCTGTGAAGTCAGGAGGACCTGAGTTCAAATTTGGCCTCAGATACTTAATATGTCCTAGCTGTGTGACCTCGGGCAAGTCACTTAACCCCAATTGTTGTGCCTTCCCCCCTCCAAAAAATAAAGGGAAACAAAGGAGTTGAGATTTTCTCCTGTAAACTGTGTTACCCTGGGCAAATTGTGTTCCCTCTCTGAACTTTGGCTTTCTTATCTCTAAAAAATAGTGGGGTAGGCAGTAGATGATATTTAAAGTCTCTTCCACTCTTAATTCTGTGACCTTAGAAATATGACCCCATAAATTGCTACTGATCCATTTAAGAAAGGAGTAGAAATTAATAATTTCCTATAATCTTCCACTTTTATACTGTTGGATTTTGAGCACAGAGCACTGAGTCAATAATCTTTAATGACATTTTAACCACTAAAACGTTCATCTCTGTCTCTCTGTCTCAGTCTGTTTCTGTCTCTCATTAAAGGGACAAAAAACATACAAAAAACAGAGAATGGAAGAATATCCGTTTAGAAATCAAAGACAGAAAGATATTATTACCTCAGCTTTGGTCCTATGTTTTTAGTGTTCTCTTCTGAAAACAATGTCAGAATATCTAAGCCCAGAGTCCAAGGTTGGCAAACCTGTTCTGCTCGATGCCATCCTAAAATTGGGGGATAGAAGAGAAACTATGATTATCCTAATTAAACCAAACTCTGTCTATAATTTGAGTGCCTCCTGCACCACTAGACCTAATGAGAAACTAACAGGGATTGCAGAGAGAATGAAATATAAATAATTCAGGAGATCTGATGAAACTGAATCTTAATCTGTCATGGGGACCCACGATGGTCTCCTTAGTAAGAGCTAAAGAGGAACATTGATGGTGCATGAAGAATTTAGTCCTAGAAGGGATCAAGGGAATAATAATATCAACTAAGTTTTTAAATCTGTTTTTTCTATAGGGTAATTTTTGCTCACACAGGTCCAGGGTCTCCCATGCTCTAGAAGTCAGGGGAAAGGATGTTAAGTGACATTTCTACCAGGTAATGTCAACACAGAAAAAAATAATAAATGTTGGTTTTCTGGGTCTGTTTTTGCTCAGATGAACTGTCTCTTCTGTTGAGTCCCACTCTTCACCTGCCTGGTACTCTTGCCTGCCTCATTTCTAGAAGGGCTAACCACACTCCATTCCCTCCATATAGAAGCTTCCTTAATAGAAACTTCCATTTGCTGATCACTCTTGCTTATGACACTGGAAATTAACCAGATGATCTAGAGAGAGATACCACCCCTCCCTATAAAATACCTGGTTCTCTACCTAAGTTGATCCTCTTGTATGCGACAGACATTAAAATATTAAAGGACTGGAATAATAATCAAGAGGTGTTCATAATCTGGGTGCAAAATATGAAGCCACATCTCACCCAGATCAACAAATCCCTTTTTTCCTGGGTTGATGGTAACGGTAATGGCAGGAATGAAGCTAATCATTCCACTGCATTTTCCATACATTATCACAATTTAAACCTCACAACCATCTTAGGAGATAGGTACAACGGATCATTATTTTGGATCAGACCTCTGATATTACTGAAACCAAGAATTCCCTTAAAGAGGCTTCATCTACCAACACAAATCATTCCTAGAATTTGGAATCTTAAAGACTCCCCCATGTTATAAAAGGCTAAATGTTTCACCCAGGGTCAAAAAGTCAATAGTGTCAGAAGAATGAATTAAAGCTAAACCTTCCTAATTCCAAGTGACTTCTCTCCCTCTATGATACAACTCTGTCTCTGCCTGGAAACAAAAGGTGTTGTTATCCATATTTTAAAGTTGACAAAACTGAAGTGTCTCTCTACTCCAGTCCATCCATCCCTTTGCCACCAAAATATTTTTTTCTCACACAAACATAATGGGATAATTATGAGTTCCCCCAAAGCCACTGGGACAAGTGCTTTAAAAACTTTAAAGCACTCTACATACATTACAGTACTTAAGTTTCATGGCAACCTGAGAAGGGTTGATACTCCAGATATTATTAAACCTAGTTTACAGAAGAAGAATGTGACTCAGAGACATTAAATAACGTGCCTCAGTCACACAACTAGTGATTGGGAGAGGCCTCCAAAAACAGTACATAATCCACTATGGCATGGTACCTCAGAGGAAGAGCAACACATTACTGCCATCAACTTTATCCTGTCTTTCTGAAATTTCTAGAGTTTTCCAGGCCCTTAGAGTTATACTGTCAAAGATTTAGAGCTGGAAGAAAATTTAGAGCCCATCCAAACCAACACCTTCATTTTATTGGTGAGGTAATGGAGGTCCAAATTGTCCCCTAGTCACAGAAAGATTAAATGACTAAGGTGAGATTTGAATCCTGGTCTTCTTGATTCTAAGTCAGGCTCCCTATCCACTATATCATGCCTCTGCTTCCTAATTTATAAAAATATGTGAGAGTGGATGAACTCAGTGGTCTCTGAGATCCATTCCAATTATAAATCTGTGAATCTAAGATCCTATGACCTAACAGGAGCATTCCTTTATTGCACACCTCTAATGTAATCATTCAAGATACATTAGGGCCAAAGAAAACTTTTTACTAAACAAAAGGATAGAGCAAAAATGAACAATAAGTGACAAGAGCATATTGTAATGAAAGAACTGTTTTCCCTTAACCTGTAGTATACAAAATGAAGGAGTCATACTAGATGACCTCTAAGGTTACTTACAGATAAATAGATAGATAGATAGATAGATAGATAGATAGATAGATACATACATACATACATACATACATACATACCTAGATAGATATAGATGTATAAAATCTGTTGAAGTCTTTTGAATAAGATGAGGAACATGGAATCTAAGAATGTGAGGTAGAATTCAGTGTTAGGATAAGCAGAAAAGGGAGCAAAAGTCAGAGATGATATTAAATGCTGAGATTAGTTAAGTGGGATGATATTAGTAAAGTGAGAGAAGAAACAAGTGCCCAATGTCTATTGGACTTGGGGGACATTGGCCCTATCAGCTCAGTCAAGAAGTCCCAACATATGATCCCAGAACAACCAAGTCAATTCAAATCTATAGTAGATAGCCAAATATAGAATAAATCAGCATCTTACTTCATATTGTAATTTTAAGCATAATCTATTTGATACCATTGATGCTCCTGCTTTCCTGGATTCTATTAAGGCATAACAAAGTTTATGCCTTTATATTAATGGTACTTATATCTTCATATTTTAATTGTTTGATAGAAATAACTAATTGTGAGATTTTTCCTCTATATTTTATTCTAGCACTATTCTTCACATAGGAGCTTTACATTTCTCAATTTATATTTGTAAAAAAAATGTACATTTTGTTAATTTTGTTTTTCTCTCAATAAACTTTATTCAAATATTTCTTCTATTTTGAAAATTTCCTTACAGCAACAAAAATTTTAAAAAAAACTGAGAATGAAAACAGCACTTTGGACTGCACTTCTGGACTTTATCATGGTCTCCCAAAACTCATCATTCTGCAAGATCATATCAACATACTCTTTAGTGCCCCCTACCTATGGGACACTGATTGGAGGTGGTATAGGTTGGGTCATTCTTGTTACCTTTCTCACTCTCCACCACCCTTCTCAGTTTCTCTCTATGTGTTGCCTTCCCCTGTTAGATTGCGAGAGCTTCTTGGGGGCAGGTACTGTATTTTTTTTCATTCTCTGCAGCCCAGTGCTTAGCACAGGGCCTGGCACACAAGAGGTGCTTAATAAATATTTATAAACTAACTGAAAATTGGATAACTAACTGGCCATTGGAAAAGGCCAACCGTGCTAGTATCTTTGCCAGGAAAACTCCATGGGCAGCATGATGTACATGGGTCAGGAAGAGTCAGGTACACTGAATCAATTGAACAGCCACAAAAACTGAACATGAGACACTAATGCTTTATATTTCTTCTAACAACTCAATCCACATCTTCACCCCAACACCTCTTTTCTGAAACTAAATCCAAGTAACTAAGTCTTGTCCCTTTGCCTTGTTTTTTCTTTCGGTAATAAGTTTTTCCTACTTGCTTTTATTTTGTTTGAGGCTATCTCATCCCTGACTTTATCTTTCCTCTCAAAACTCTCCTCTTCTCTCTGAAACAACCTAGATCAGTTCCCTGTTAACTTGACTATATTTCTACCTTTATAGTCTTCTGTGTGCTTATATATTTGGGTCCCACTTTATCTATATTAGTTTTTTATCAACTCTTTACACTTTGAATAGCTATTTTTCTTAGATCTTTTTGTCCCCTCTTTGATATTTAGATATATTGGAGCCCAAATGGATAAGTTTTTTGTTGTTGTTCTCCTTTTGGGAAATAAGGACTTGATCATCATTTACCCTTATGAACTGCTAAAACTTCTTAATGTTTATTCAGTTCTTTTTACTATCATTTTTGCCTTTGAAAGATTCTTCCTGTTTTTCCTTAACAGGGATATGTGGCAGTCAATGATTCTACTACATGTCTATTTTTTCTTGTAGGATTATCCCTAACTTTTCAGTGCATTCATTCATTTATTCATTCAACAAACATTTATTAAGGCCATTTTTTTCCACAGCATGACCACTGCACATGTTATAACTCCTCAGAACCACAGGTTGGATGGATGTCTATCCCAGGCATTTGGAGACTTTCCTCTCCCTTGCCTCAGAATGGACATGTGGTAACAACTTGTTCAAATGGCCATGGAAGTGGCTGAAGCAGGCACTGTGAAGTTCTTAGAGTTTGGTCAGACATTGAAGACACCAAAGTCATCAACTGTATTCCAAGTGAGCCATCACCAGTTATCTTGGCTTTTTCTTGCCACTGGACTTTGATGACTCAGGAAGATGGAGGCTGGTGACCTTGTGCAACTTTGTCTTACTTACATTCAATTCACACTCAAGTCACGACATCACTTTGAAAACAAAGAACAAACTACATTAAGTACCTACTATATGCCAAGCACACAAAAAGAAGGAGAAATATAGTCCCTGTCCTCAAAAAGCTTACAAAGTAAAGGGAGAAGCAATAGGCAAACAAATATACACAAAGCAACTTATATGTGTATATGTATGTATGTGTATGTGTGTATATATGTGTGTGTGTGTGTGTTTGTATGTGTGTAAATAATGAAGAGAGAATGCAATAGAATTAAGAGAAGTTGGAAAAGACTTCCAGAAGGAGATAATCTGTAGATACAAGTCTTTTTCTCTTGGTTTTTAAAATATTATGTTTCAATTTTTAAAATTTTCTTTCTCATAGCTTTTACTTAGTCATAAGTAATTCCAAAATAATCTTTCAGTGTATTATCTTTGTTTTCTATGCTGTTTACAGATTTTTTTAAATTTTCTTTGACATAGAAACTCCAGATCTTGGCATTCACATTTCTGAGTGTGTTATAGCTAAGATTTGCATATGGTTGATATCTATGAATTCTATCACTATGTGTCTTACCTTCTGATTCCAATAAATAGAAACAATTTTCTTTTATGACTTCTGAAGTATATTTAGGGTTTTTGTGTTCTGTTTTATTTAGGCTACCATGAAATTGATTGGAAGTAATGATGATGTTTCTCTTCTCCACAGAGTTTACTCTCCTAACTGATCGGCTATAAGAACCTGGATGTAAAGAGGGTTGGTGGTCTTGGGTGATCTTGGGTAGGAGGGTCTATTCCTATAATTCTTGGTCTTATCTGTCCATCAGAGCAATTGCTCCTTCAGTTTTTATACTTCTGAGTTCATTTAGCATATGTCATCTCCTGTCACTCTATTAAGAGATTCTTACAGGGTGGGTAGGTGGCACAGTGAAGAGAATGCCAGCCCTGGAGTCAGGAGAACCTGAGTTCAAATTCAGCCTCAGACACTTAACACAAAACTAGCCATATGACCTTGGGCAAGCCAATTAACCCCAATTGCCCAACCTTCCCCCCTCCAAAAAAAAGCAAAAAAAAAAAGAGAGAGGAAAAGAGATTCATTACTCTATCACATGTGTCCATTGTATTAGATATTTTTCTTTACTTGATCTCTACACTGGTCCAGAGCAGTGGCTTAAATCCTGAGATTTCCTGACCGAAAAGTGGGGGGCTGTGGCTGAAAAATGTAATGGAATATATATACATATATATATGTATATATATATATATATATATATATATATATATTAATGGAATATATTTTTAAGGGTGGAAAGTGAAAGTCCTTTCAGTGACCTATCCCACCTCCATTGAGGTTCAAACTCTGCCTGTCTTAGATACTACTGTAACCACTGTACAGTAAAAGGTACCAGGAAGGGCGTAGACCTGGGAGAAGGCACAGGCAGTTCTTGCAGTATGCTGAGGTGGAGTGAGAAAAGCAGAGGTGAAGTCATCAATGCAGCTCTTCACTTTAATGAACTTTGGAATTTATTGGCTCTTGATCATGGTTCCTTTTGGTTGATCTTTCATTTTGTACAATGCTTACAACATATATTTGAGGTGAAGTTGGAGATTGGGTTTGTACAGAACATTGTATTTGGCCACCTTCCCAGAACATCATGATCTCCAAAGACAGAATCAGCAGCAACAATTCAACTTAATTTTGTTTGCTTCTTTGTTTTCTATAGACTGGAAAGAGAGTAGATACAATGAGAGCTAGAGAAAATGAAAGTTTAAAGGGTCACAGTATTCTGACCTCTAAAAATACAGTGAAGAAGAAAGAGGATTAAAGACTAATGCACATAAAAGTGCAAGTTTTCTGTGTAAACTAGGCTGATGATGGTAATCAATGAAATAGTCAACAAACTTTTATTCACACTGCTTATTATATATTGATGGTACCCACCTTTGCATGGAGCACTGACTTTAGAGACAGGAGACCTGAGTTTGAATTCTGCTTCTAACACAATTTGGGCTAATTGCTTTTCCTTTCTAGGTCACAGTTTCCTAATCTGTAACTTGAAGGGATTGAACCAGATGGGCTATAAATTCTCTATGAGCCCTAAGCCTAAAATACTATATGCCAGCAATGGGCTAATCACCAGGGATGAAAATTCAAATAATAAAATAACCCCTATTATTTTCAAGGGATAATGATGATGAGGATGAATCAAGTTAACAAACATTGCTTAAGGGCTAATTATGTGTAAGATACTACTCTAGAGAGTAAAGATGAAAAGCAACACAAAATAGTCCCTGCCTCCAAGAAGTATGCATTCTTAGTCTGGGGTGAGGGGAATGTAATACACATAAAAGTAATTCATTTAAGCATATGCAGATCAATACATCACAATGATAATGATGTGGGAGCTAGGAGAGGAACAAGGACAGATCTTTTAGGGCTACAGCCCAAATTTCAGGATGAAGAAGGCCAGTTCAGAAACCCAAATGGAAATTTACCAAGGGGAACTGTGGGAGAATAGTACCCACTCCAATGCTCTTCATCCTTACTCAGACATGAAGGCTGTGAGAATAGATATCTGTCAAACCACATCTGTTCACCAGAGGACCAGAAAGGAACCTAATACCTAGAGCATTAGGTTTTTTAAAGAAAGATACAATGAGATATTGATGAGATAAGGAGTGATCTTGATAAAAATGTATATGTAGCAGCTCTTATTAATAAAAGGATTAGTCAGAGGGAATGTTCTTTTATTCTCAAGCAAGGTCACATGGATAGTAGTCATCAGACATAAGAGTAAACCCAAACCTGAAGCATCACTCTTTCCACTGCATCATGGAAGAGGTCATTGAGGACTTCTGACTTACACTGCCAGGAAGTGGCAGAAGGGACATTGAGACCATGTCTTCTCAATCCAAGGGCAGTGTCTTTTCCACTACACTACTCTTTATCTGACTGACAGCTGGACACCTACTCAGATCCGAAAAACATTTTTACTAGTCAAAAATTAATAGAAATTTTCCACAAGAATCCATCCAGCTCATTCATTCCCCATATATTCTCTCCTATATTCATCTCCCATTTTCATTTTTCCCCAGATTTTAAAATCTGCTCAATGTATCCTTCTCCCTTATCCACATCCTGTTAAGAGGGAGCCATTTCTCTAGTTCCTGCCTCTTACTTATCAGTAACAATAAAATAATGGGCCATTAGCCCTTATGTGTTCAAGTCTGTTTTGTTAAAGGATACTCATGTTTCAAAGGATTATTGTCCCAGATGCCACAGTTGATAAGAATGAATGGGAAAGGTTAAAACTTCTCAGCCCATAAGTTTTCTCGGTGGAGCAAGCCTTTGTTTCAGCTTTCCCCTTCTCTTCTTTCCCCCTTCTTTACTACTGCCACAACAGTGTTAGGCCTCTTCAGGAGTCTTTTGACCTCCACCTTTGTTTGTCACACTCTAATCAGCATTAGGCGCTTTAGGAGTTTTCCACTTCCATCCTTGCTGGGAACTTTTGCTCCTCCATAGCTTTAGCATTGCCCACATAAGAACATGAACATTTAATTGTTCAGATGGTTCAGGACCCTTCCCCCTTTCCCTTTCTGTCAATCAGCATTAAGCTCTTGGCCCCTCCTTTCTTCACTTTGGTGTTTGCCAAATAAGGATAGGTACATTTGAATTGTCTATCCCTTATTTCCTTGTTCTTTATAAACCCACTTCCCAGCCACTGAGAGATAGTGGCAGGTTTCTTTTTTCCTTATCATTGGAGGATAATTCATGCTCAAATTGTCAACCTACCTCCCAGCCAATGGGAGAAGGGACACAGTGGGAGGGGGCTTGATTGCATTAGAGTATAAATTTTTGTTCTGTCTTCTGTTACAGGCCTCATTCTGCTGGTTCATACTGGTGGAAGGGATGCCCTCTTCTCACAAGAACTAAATAAACTTCCTCTTCCTTCCTCAAGATACCTCTGACTTTTAATTTTTCTGGGTAGGGGATTCTTGGGGTCCCCATACCCCACACAAGAAGAAGATAAAATCTAAGATTAGAAAGTTTTGAAAGCTGTTATCCATCTTAATATATGTCCCAGTTTCAGTTTACTATAAAGGACTGGCAGTTCTCAGGAGATTTCCAGAATAACCTAATTGAGTCTACATTTTTTGTCTGTGAAGACTGGTGTCAGCTTAGCACCTTTGGAGAATTTCACAGAAAAGCAGAGCTAGTAAACTACTTAGAAGATACCCCAGAATGTTCTGGAAAATATCTTATGGTTATAGTGAACTGTGTGTTCAACAGGAATCAATAGGATGTAATGGAAGCCAAGAGAACTTTGAATTCAGGATGCATTGAGAGGCAAAAGGCTAGGAATAGGGAGGCGAGAGTTCTCTATCATGTTCTGAGTATTAAGAGTATAAAGAATTTCTTTCAGAAGGGCTTTCTGTCCTTCCATGGTTGACTTCCCAGAGAGAATTTATGTCCATATACTCATAGCTACCCCTATGCTAAACCAGGGGCTCTTAACCTTTATTGGGTCATAGACCCACTTGGCAGTTTAGTGAAACTTATAGACTCCTTCTCAAAAACTAATGTGTTTAAATACATGAAATAAAATAAATAGAATAACAAAGGAAACTACTTGTATCAAAACATAACTGTGTGTATACTTTTAAGGAACGAGAAGAAGAAGAAGAAGAAGAAGAAAGAGAAGAAGAAGAAGATGATGAAGAAGAAGAAGAAGAAGAAAGAGAAGAAGAAGAAGATGAAGAAGAAGAAGAAGAAGAAAGAGAAGACGAAGAAGAAAGAGAAGACGAAGAAGAAGATGAAGAAGAAGAAGAAGGAGGAGGAGGAGGAGGAGGAGGAGGAGGAGGAGGTCCTTTTTAAATTGCTCTTTGAAAATCCATGGTATAAATCATACATACTCCCAGCTTTCTTCTCCTTCCTTAGAAAATTCTTAAGAGGAACTGATGAGGTCCCTACAAGGTTACAAACATTTACACTTCAGTTACTAGTTCATCTGTGAGTAGGCATATAATATTGGGCAAAGTACAGGTAGTACTCATAGGAAGGAAATATTTGGGGTTAGGGCAGTGATCTAATATTGTGAGACACATTATTTAATTTATAATCTACCCATAAGCACTAGTATCCTCAGGACTGGAATGGAAAGAGGGCTGGACTTGGGAATACAGAAACTAGGCTTGGGTGCCAAATCTATTACTAACTAGCTCTATAACCATCAGTGAGTCATTTAAAATGAGTTTCTCAAATAGATTACTTTTCCTTTGATTTGCCAAAAATTACAACCTAGAATCTGATTCAAACACCACATCCACCTGATCCAGGAAACCTGAGATTGTGATGTCTATGAAAATAAGGAGCTTTCAACATCTAGAATGATCATGGGTTCTTAATCTGAGGTCCATGGATGCAAAGATTTCCATGAAGGTGGATGGAAAAATATTGCATAATATATAAATATAAAATTGTATAAATATTTTATTATATTGAAAAAATATTTATAAAATATTACATAAATGTTTTCACTAATAGCTAACTGAAATCTATAATTTCATTTAATTATGAATGATAGAAAAACCTATCTTTTATAAGTAGGGCTGCACAGGCGTCACCAGACTGCCAAAGGGGACCATCACACACACACACACACACATACACACACACACACAGAATCCCTTATCTAAATGTGTACAATAAATAAATGCACAATGTGTACAATAAAATAAATGAAAATAAGATCAGAACAATTAATTTTGTGCTTCTTTAACAAACTCAACATATTGATGAATCATTCTCCTAATTTCTATATCTTTTATTTTTAATTTTTATCTTTTATTTTGACATTCTCATCATGTTTAAGCATGCCCCTATTTTAAACATATACCTTACCCATTAATCCATTTATTTAAAAATTAAAGGAGAAAAATAACTCAGCAAAACCAACCAGTTACATACCTCTTGTGTAACTGTGTACTAGCCAAAATTTCCCCCCAGAAAGATCAGGAAATGTGCATCCCTTATTTCACTGCAGCAGTGGAGGATTATGGGTGGGGAATATTGCATATACAGTGAGACTCAGTCATTGCTTTGGTTGGTTATACTGATTTTTAAAATTAATCTTTGTTACATGACAAGGGACAGAGTGTAGGGGAAAAGAGCTTCTGTGTGCTTAGAAACAGATGTTTCAGTAACTCACAAGCTCAGCAGGAGAAACACCATGGTCAAAGAGCTGACTGCAGAGTTTAGAACACAAGAGTTCAAGCCTCACATCTAGCACAAACTGGTTAAATGGCTCTGGGTAAGTCACCTAAGCTCTTTGTGTCTCAGGCAACTCTATTAAACTATGAATTACAGAGAAGGTGCTAATCTTAATACAGGTGTTCCTTATGCCATTAAATATAGTAATAAGAATATGGAAATAGGGATATTAGGACACCGCCCCCCCCTCGCTCAATGGTGCAGCTATTAAAGACTTCACAATCTCTTGAGCAAGAAATATAACACATCAACAGAGTACATCTAGATCTCAATTGGTGTGAATAATGTAGCCCATAAAGAGGTCAAAGCAGAGCAATTAGGAATGGTGAAGAGGAGGAATATGAACTTAGCCTTAAGGGAAGTCCAAGATTCCAAGATGGAAAGGAGAGAAATGGAATTCATTCTAGATATGAGGGACAGCCTGAGCAAAAGAAGAGGAAAGAGACTTAATGCTGAGTCGGGTAACCAGAGGTTGCTTAGAGAAACTTAAAAGAAAAAGGAAATCCATCACATTTTAGTGTCCTCTAGGGATGTTTTGAGTGATTGACACGGCATTTCAACTGTCTCCAACATAATCAGAGCCAACATCACAGTAGTGGCACTTGAAAGTTAAATAATGTGAAATTCGATTGGAATGAAGCTCCCCATGTTCCATCCATTCTATGTGATAAAATGTACTAACAATAAGATGGAGAACAGAATGTCACATACATTTTGGCTGCTAATTCCTTTGAATTCAATCCCAATAAGAAATCCATTTGTAACTTTACAAAGATTTCGACTTCTCTCAGTCCATCCTCTGATTTTTCCGTGCCTTCAAGGCCTAAAGTACAGATCAAGAAGTTATAGATAAGTTAATTGGTAGCTGCTAAATAAATTGCATTGCAATCCATAGAATCCCCAGCTAAAATTAAACTGCCCATGGCAATGCTGTTGTATAAATAAAACTATTGTTCCTTTGTATATTAAAATTGTATTTCTCAAACACCAAGAAGAATGGACAGAAATTGCATGGGCTGGGGGGTTTGGGGTGGACGTGACAACTCATTTAGGACAAAATGATAGCACATAATAAAACGATTTATCGGGTGACTAAAATGAAAATTAAATTCCTGTTAAAATATTTATGTAGATGTGGCTGAAACATTCTGCTGAGAGATAAATCAGAGCGGCCTATGGCATTTTGCAGACATAATTCCGCCATTCTTCCCCTGCAAATTTAGTGCTTACAAGATGTTAATGGTGGCTCAGTTTCCAGGACAGTCTCTATAGACTATTTTTGCTCAGCAGGTGGTAAGAATTTGCATCCATATTTCAAATATAAGTCTCTCTCATTACTGGTTTCTTATTTCTTTATGATTTATATCTCTATAAAATTCCAGCTACTGCAATAGGGAAAGAGATCACAAAAAGGCAAATTCTGCATAATATGAACATTTATCATTGGCTTTCTTCATTTTTTTTTCTTTTACTTCGTCTCTCAGAAAAGGAGAGTGACATGCAATGCTTGTAGGAATAAAATGAATTTTCTAACCTAAAAAAATCATGCACTTTGAAAAAGCTTTCCAAAATTGAGGGTGCTCTCGTTCCAAATGACACTCACAGCAAGTGGCCATATTATTTGCACCATTACCTTGATTTAACTGAACCGTGATCTTTATAAAATATATATGTACATTGGAAAGTAAATGCACTTGGATAACTAATAATTTGTAAGAGTAGTAATCAGTAAAAATCACTAAGTGCTTTTGGTAATAAGACCACACATCAGGAATTGATTTGACATTTCATGCTGAAGTCATATGCAATTTCAGAGTGGGGACACTCCAATTTTGTGCTACTTTCAGAACTTGAAGGTGGCAGTGACTGTGTCACTGTGTATAACTTTCAATCACTCTACCAACAAACTCTTCCACCTCTCTCTACTGGTAGAAATCATGCCAAAGCAAGAATATTGTTGGTTCTTTGTTGTGACTTCACAGGTTCTGAGAATTAAAAGAATTTTCTGGAGTAATAAAAAAGTTATGAGGAGGTAGAATCAGGGAGTTTGCAGGAATCAGCCCTCACTAGCTCTGAAGAGTCAATGTTAAATTTTCATTGCCAGCATGTACATCTTGGAAACAGATGAACACTCAAATTAGGGCTTAATTTATTGCTCTGATGATTTGTAGACTGAAGCAAGTGATGGAGAAAATATTAGTAATGCAAATTAAACTTAAAAGTGCATAAGGTGTACTCTTTTTCTTCAGAGAACCAGTTGTAAAATATTTCTGTAAAATGGTACAATGTTAGAGTCAGAAAGACCAGAGTTCAAATCCTAGCTCTGATGCACACTGCACATGTGACCATGAGTAAGCTACTGAATTTCTCCATTCCTCTGTTACATCTCTTAGATGCTAAGCAACAGAGTAGATGCAGATCTTTATTGGTAGAGGGAATGTCTTCACTTGATTTCCCTAAATGAGTGAGTTCATAAGTCTGTATCAACAAA
>CM053601.1:170985842-170997068 GCA_028646575.1 Pseudocheirus occidentalis | reverse complement strand
TGAAGTACTTTGAATAGTGTTAAATCTTATTAAAATGTGAGGCACTTTTTAAAATATCTATCTTCAGTGAGACAAAAGACTGGGTCTTACATCCCCACATTCTGCCATAAATTGTGACATCACTACATGTGGGAAAGAATGCTGATTTCCTTAACAGACATTATCTTCAAAAAGAAAAACTACAAAACTGCATTCAGTGTACACCCTCAAAAAATTCTGTGGTAGCAATTTAAATTCCACCATTATGTATTCATCCCTTTAGCATAACAGGAGTAGAAAAAATGGGCTGGAAACCTTAGAAACCTTACTTCAGGAATCCCATTCCTAAGGTGCTTCATTTAGAGGCCTAATACCATGAGTACATTACCCTAGGGTGTGTGTGTGTGTGTGTGTGTGTGTGTGTGTGTGTGTGAGAGAGAGAGAGAGAGAGAGAGAGAAAGAGAGAGAGGGAGAGAGGGAGAATATATATATATATATATACATACACACATATGTATACTCTAACAAAATTTTGTGTTATTTTAGAGTTTTAAATATCATCATATCTGACCAGTCATCTTTACAAAACCACACCAATGACCTTGAGAGGAATATACCTATATTCCATCTCCCAGATATTTAGATACTAGTTCAAGAACTTGATAATTCTTCTAGAATAATACAATGGAAAGGTTCAAATCATTGTTGATGACCCCAGAGTTAATGCCCTGAAGCACAAGAATTCACAGTAGCTCTTAAACCTTTTCTTTAATTGTATCATGTAAGGCAATATTTTTGTCCTAATCAAGACAAACTTTTCCTTCCCATCATTCCCTGCTGAATTATAAATGTTCTAAAAGGTTATAGCTTTTATCCCTGTCAAAATATTATTGATACAAGTAAAAATCTATGTTCTGTGAGACGGAGTTTGTCTCTTGACAAGACTGAATTCTAGTGAATTAGGAAGTAAAATATTTTATTAAAATCTCACCAATGGGTGGTGTCTTGTAAGAGTTGTAAGCTAGATGGGGACTATTTTTTGTTGAGGGAGAATAGAGAGAAAACAAGTGTAAGCAAAGATCTATAATTTATTTGGAGAAAACTTCTTGTAGGAAAACTCCTTCTATCAATGCAAATATCTGCAATGTATTGGTGATGTATTAACCATCTGGAGCACTCTGAGATTAAAGGATTGTTCATGGCCAAATAATTAGTATTTATCAAAGAGAGGGCCAGAACCCAGGTTTTCCTGACTCCAAGCCTGGTGTCTTCCACCAACACAATCCTCTACAATATTGGAGTTTAGGTTAAATATCCACAACCTGACAGGTTCTTAAATAGATTTCTATGTAAGAGATAATGTGATGATATGGAAGGATCATTTTTACTCATTTATTTACTTTTAGTTTACAACTTTCAGTTCCACAATCTCTTAAGTTTCAAATATTCTCACCCTCCATCTTCACCCCACTCTGCCCATGGCAGCGTGTAATCAAATATAGGTTCTACAAATATCTTCACGTTGAACATTAGTCATGTTGTAAAGGATTGTAACCAACAGGCTGAACAATGAGAAAGAAGAGATAAAACAAAACAAAACACAAACGAGGGAAAGCAAGTAGTTTGCTTCAATGTGCAGACTCTGTAGTTCTTTCTCTGGATGTGGATATCCCTTTTCACAATGAGGCTTTTGTAGTTGTCTTGTAACCTTGTGTTGCCAAGAGGAATCCAGTCTATCAGAGTTAGTTGTCACACATAACGATGTGTCTGTAATTGTGTACAAAGTTCTCCTGGTTTTGCTTTCCTCACTCAGCACCAGTTTATATAAGTCTCTCCAAGTTATTATGAAGTCCATCTGCTCCTCATTTCTTATATCACAGTAGTATGTCATTACATTCATATACCACAATTTGTTTAGCCATTCCCCAACTGATGGGCCTCCCCTTGATTTCCATTTTCTTTGCCACCACAAATAGAGCTGCTACAAATATTTTCTACATTATGAGTCTTTTCCCACTTCTGTAATTTCTTTGGGATGCACCCCCAGAATTGATATTGCTGGGAGAGAGGGTATGTACTTTTTATATCCCTTTGGGCATAGTACCAGATTGCTCTCCAGAATGGTTGGATTAGTTCACAACTCCACCAACAATGCATTAGTGCTTCCATTTTTTCACATCCTCTCCAGCATTTATCATTTTCCTGTTTTGTCATCTTAGCCAATCTGACTGGTCACATGTGGTACCTCAGAGTTATTTTAATTTGCATTTCTCTAATCAATAGTGATTTAGAGCATTTTTCATATGCTTATAAATATTTTTAATTTCTTCCTCTGAAAACTGTCTGTCTATATCCCTTGACCATTTATCAACTGGGGAATGACTTGTAGTCTTATAGATTTGACTCAATTCTCTGTATATTTTAGAAATTAGGCTTTTATCAGAAACACTGGTTGTAAGAATTCTTTCCCAATTTCTCACTTCTCTCCTAATCTTAGTAACATTGACATTTTTGTACAAAAACTTTCTAATTTAATATAATCAAAATTATCCATTTTTGCATTTCATAATGCTCTCTAATGCTTCTTTGGTCATAAAATCTTCCCTTATCCATCAATCTGACGGGTAAACTATTCCTTGCTCTCCAAGATTGTTTACAGTATCAGCATTTGTACCTAGATCATGCACCCATTTAGACTTGATTTTGGTATACAGTGTAAGATACTGATCTATACCCACTTTCTTCCATACTATTTTCCAGTTTTCCCAGCAGTTTTTGTCAAATGCTGAGTTCTTATCACAGAAGCGGGGGTCTTTGAGTTTATCTAACAGTAGATTACTATAGTCATTGACTCCTGTGTCTTGTGTACTTAGTCTATTCCACTGATCCACTAATGGAAGGATCATTTGCCTTGAAATTAGGACAAAACTGAATTCAGACCCACCCTGATATGTCCTAGTAGTATGACCCTTGAATAAATCATTGAACCGCTCTCTGACTCAGTTTATTTGTATATAAAATAAAGATTATACCTATATTTACTACCACAGGGTTGATGTGAGGATCAACTGACAATCAACACACATTTGTTAAGCACGAAATACGTATGTAAAAAGGCAGCTAGGTGGCATAGTGGATAGAGCACCAGGCCTAGAGTCAAGAAGACCTGAGTGCAAATCCAATCTCAGACATTTACTAGCTATATGAGCTTGGGGAAGTCACTTAACCGTGTTTGCCTTAGTCTCCTCGTATGTAAAAGGAAATGGGGAAGGAAAAACCATTCCAGTATCTTTTCTAAGAAAATCCCAAATGGGATCACAAAGATTTGGAAATGACTGAAATTACTAAACAATGACAATGCATATAAAGCCCTTTACCAAACTCAAAACATGACATGACTCAGCTACTATTTTTTTCAATTGTTTATCTTCATTATTGACTATTCAAATAGGGATATATGAGAAGTCAGTTTCTGATACCATTTTCAAGCTGGCCCCATACTTTCTTTCTCACCCCTCAGGCCCCAAATGCTATTCTCTTAAGTAATCCAAGCCCCCTGCTTCAGTAACTTAACCACAGATTCTCTCCCTTCATCAAGTCCCTTATGTATTTTGTTGTTGCTGCTGCTGTTCAATCATTGCAGTCATATCCAACTCTTCTTGACCCCATTTTGGGTGTTCTTAGAGATATTGGAGTTGTTTACCATTTCCTTCTCCAGTTTGTTTGACAGATGAGGAAACTGAGGCAAACAGAGTTAAGTGACTTGCCCAGGGTAACAAAGCTAGTGAGTGTCTGAAGCCATATTTAAACTCAGGAAGATGAGTCTTCCTGACTCAAATCCTGGCACTCTAACCAGTGAACCACCTATGTGTCCCCTTATGAATTAGAATTTCTTTTCTCTTCATTAGCTAAGGATGTGAACATTATAATGATAGATGTAATCCATACACTAAATCAATACTAATCTATTCCTGAAGTAACACCTTCTCTAGGTGTTCTTGTAGGCTGAGATGAAATAAGCATGATCATCCCAAAGAAAAAAAATCCTACACTTACTACTCCAGACCACCATTGCTACTGACTATCTTCCCCATCCATTGCCAAATTGCTGGAGGGAGTATTCATTCTACATTCTCCTTTCTCACTAGCACTCACTTCTTAATCCAGGGAAATAAAGTTGGCAACCACACTGCTCTCCTGAAATTACTTTCTTAAAGGTCACTAATGGCATCTTCATTGCCAAATCCACTAGTATTTTATGTCTGTCTTCATGCTTCAGTGACCTCTCTGAAGCTTGACATCTTTGACCATTCCTGATTCTCTCTGCCCCCTTGGTCCCTAGGTTTTGCATTGATTGCAAAATAGAATTCCCTCCCTTCTCTTAGATGTCTCTTGGAATTCCTTTGAGACTTTGCATAAAAGCTTTCTTCTGCATCAGACTTTGTATGATCTCCTGAGCTCCCATTGCCTTCCCCTCAAGCATTGCTGTTTTTGGTTAGTCATTTTTCAGTCATGTCTGACTCTTTGTGACCCCCTTTGGGGTTTTCTTGTGTTTGGGGTATATCTATATCTGTGTCTGAATGTGTGAGTGTGTGTGTTTTGTCTATACTTATATATCAATACATTGCCTCTCTCATTAGACTGACCAATCCTTGAAGGCAATGACCTGTTTACTTCATCTCAGTGCTTGCACATAGAACATACTTAATAAATGCCTGCTAATTTGCTTCCTTGATTGATTTCCATAACACCAGAGTCTCTTGGTTCAGTTTCTATGACCTTTCCTTTGTCATCCTAGATTCTTATGCTTTTGTCTGTTACACAGGAATGCCTCCCTAGACTCCCTTCTGGATCTTCTTTTCTTCTCTTGCTAAAGTTTCCCCCTTGGACTTTTCATTCATTTTGATGACTTTATTACATTTATGAAGACTATTCCAAGTCACCATTACCTAATATAAATATGCATCTGTCAAAAATTCTCCCTTCATTCAAGACCAAGTTCGCCACATTGCAATTTGGTCAAATGAATATTCAGTTTAACTAGGCTAATTGATTGGCCTTTACATAGGTATCATTTGTCCAGGCAATTTATGTTTCTTGTCTTAACAAGTATCATAGTTAGGCAAAATAAAATCACTCCTCAAATAGAGCCTCTGGGTCAAAACTGTTCCCTGATGCAGAAATTGTGCTTCTAACAGAAAAGGCAATGCAGAGGGGATTTTCCCAATTTTTTGCCAATTGTTTACCACCACTGTGGTTTACTGACCACCACTGTGGTCAGTCTGGGGGCTTAGGAGATCCCTTATATGGGAAGGAAAAGTTTGAAATCTAAATAGCTTTAATCTGCCTCTCATTCAAATTTTCAGTTTTAATTTGTGTTCTAGCCAAAAATAGCACAAGTAAAACCCTTTCAAGAGAAAATGACTGAGCTAATGAAATATCTTTTTAAAAATCCTTTGCATTTGAACATTCTGAAATGATTCCCATAATCTGATATTCTGCAGCTAATGCACATCTGCATATCTACCCATAAGGCATACAGGTAAAGTCAAAGCTTTTTCAATCTAGACAAATGGAGAGCTGATTATGAGATCAGGAATATTGCTGAGCCACAGTTCTGTGCTGAATTTGCATAGTAAGTAGAGGCATTTCCCATTCTGATTATTCAGCCACCCTTAGAACCTGATGGCATACAGAGAGATCAAAAGATCTTGAAACTGCTAGGTTTCATATACTCATCTATAAAGACACTTCTAAGGACAAAATAGGGGTGGCTAGGTGGCACAGTGGATAGAATACCAGGCCTGGAGCCAGGAAGCTTCATCTTCCTGAGATCAAATCCAACCTAAAACACTTACTAGCTGGGTGGCCCTAGATAAGTCACTTTATCCTTTTTGCCTTAGTTCCTCATGTATAAAATTAACTGGAGAAGAAAATGGCCAACCACTTCTGCATCTTTGCCAAAACTCCTAATAGAGTCACAGAGTCAGGCATGATGTAAATTATTGAACAACTATAAAGACAAAACAATCATTGGTTCTCAGATATTTGGTTTTAAAATGTCCCTTCAAATCTTTCACAAATCACAAATTTTCAATGACATTAGTAGCTGGCATTTATACGATCCTATAAAGACTTCAAAGTGTTCAGATACATGAGCTCCTTTTCATGTCATGACCACTCTTCTAGGTCTTATTATTCCTATTTTGCAGGTAACTGAGGCTCAGAGAGTTATCCATAGTTACTTAAGTAAAAAGTATCACAAGTAGGATTTGAACAGGTCCATCTCCAACTCCCAGTTCAGCACTTTCTACTACTTCCCACTGTCTTAAAATAACAATAAACATTAGATATTTCAAAGACTGATTATTGCCATTTACATAATGTCTTCTTATGGGATACTTACAACACTGAGGACAGAATGCTTGACTGGGAGTCCAGATCTGGTTTCAAACCCTACTTCGGACACATTGCTATTGAAGTAAGTAAATTAAGTAACAGTTATATGTCACACATGCTCTAAATCACTATTGATTTGAGAAATGCAAACCAAAACAACTTTGAGGTACCACATCTCACCACTCAGATTGGTTAAGATGACAAAACAGGAAAATGACAAATGCTGGAGAGGATGTGGAAAAATTGGTACTCTAATGCATTGTTGGTAGAGCTGTGAACTGATTCAACCATACTGGAGAGCAATCTGGAACTATGCCCAAAGGGCTATAAATAACTGCATACCCTTTGACCCCACTTCTGGGGTCATATCCCAAAGAGATCTTAGAAGTAGGAGGAAGACCCATATGTACAAAAATATTTATTGCAGCTCTCTTTGTGGTGGCAAAAAACTGGAAACAGGGGATGCCCATCAATTTGGGAATGGCTGAACAAGTTATGGTATATGAATGTAA
This sequence comes from Pseudocheirus occidentalis, assembly GCA_028646575.1. Classification (NCBI taxonomy): domain Eukaryota; kingdom Metazoa; phylum Chordata; class Mammalia; order Diprotodontia; family Pseudocheiridae; genus Pseudocheirus; species Pseudocheirus occidentalis. Next base: position 170,990,178 of record CM053601.1, on the reverse strand, counting down.
TGGAATACTATTGTGCTGTAAGAAATGGGAAGGGGATGGACTTCATAATTACCTGGAGAGGCTTATACAAATTGAAGCTAAGTAAGAAGAGCAGAACCAGGAAAAATTTGTACACAGTCACAGACACATCATATGTACAATGACCAATTTTGATAAACTGGACTCTTCTCAGCAATGCACAGTTAAAAGACAACTCTACAAGTCTCAGAATGGAAGGAGATGTCTACATTCAGAGAAAGATCTAGAAAGACCAGAGTCTAAATGGAGACTGAAGCAATAATGCTATCATTCTTTTCTATGTTAAAAAAAAACAGTTATATTTCATGACCTTGTTGACCCGAAACGTTCTGTATACCATTTGTTCTATAAACCAAATGCTTGGATAATAGTTTGCCATATACCAATAACTCTTCCTGTCTACCAAGGTTTGTCACAAAAATTCTGGCATCCTCTTCCAAGGGGCTTCAAGAGAAATCACAGTTCAGATAAAATTTTTTTCAATCAATGCCATCAGACTATTAATATTACACTGAAGTTCCAAAACAAGATCAAAATATTTCTCCAAAAGAAAGGGAAAACCAATAAATGATACAATTTGTGGTATATGACCATGAAAATCTGTCTACTCTGACAAACTCTGACTCCATATGATGTTTCCTTGGAAAAGATACTGGCATGGTTCACCATTGCCATCTCCAGCTCATTTTACATATGAGAAAACTGAGGCATCAGAGTTAAATGACTTGCTTGGAATCCCATAGTCAGCTAAGTGTCTGAGGCCAGATTTGAACTCACAAAGTTTCCAGATCTGCCCCTCTACTGTGCCAGCTCGTTGTCCAAAGAAACCAGTATGAGATAAAGGGGTTGTAAATTACATAGGTTCAAAAAACAGTAAATTATCAAAACAAGACCAATTTTATCCGGTCAAATAACAACAATAATTAACACCTCAGATCCTTTACATAATATGCCATTGTAGATAAGGAAAGAATTGCTCATGATCACCAGTCTAAGGTGGAAGGCTATTCAACTTACCTGAGCATTAAAAGGTAGATCTTAAATTTTCATATCACTATATAGTTTAAATACCAATTTGATACCTAGACTGTCTATGGAGCCTGGCAAATCACTTCACCTCTATAGATTCAAGCATCTAAGTCAAAAGTGGGTTGGATCTGATGGAGGGAGCATTTCTTAAGGTGACACAATCACAAAGCCTTTAAAAAGTACAAAGACCAGACCCTTGTATTCCCTATCTTCCTCTGGGTCTCTGAGTCTCTGCTATGACAGAATATACAAAGAGAAAATTATTTCCAAGAAATAGTCCTTCAGACTTGGGTATCCTTATCCCCATTGATTTTTATGTTCAGTATGATTAATTTTAATTTTGCTTCTGCCCCAAGGTCACCATACAGAAGATCAATAATACTATAATTTAGAACTTTAGCTGAAGCGAAGCTATGTCTACATACCTTTGAATAGCTAAGATCAGGCCCTTCAACTTGCCTAGTGATTAAGGAGCTTCCTGTATGTATGGTATCAAATCACCTCTGTGACTTTGGAAATGTCCAAACATCATTTTTTCTGAGTGAACTCCAGGCTGTACCTTCTAGATTGTAGTCCTTATTTCCAATAGTACTCTAAAGAGTTTTACAAGAAGTTTCCACTGAAATGTGGAGCTAGAATGAGAAGGCAACGTCAAACATGCCACCTACTGGCACCCATTCAACCCACAACTAAATAGGACTCACTCTCAAGCGCAGATTAAAATGTAATTAGGAAATATTTAATTAAAATACAATAAAATATGGATCATTTAAATGTGTGGTTTTCTAAATCAATATGCAGGCTACACAGGTTCCTTTTTATTTGAGTTTGATGCCATTGGTCTAGAGGCACCAGAAGACCTGAGTTCAAATCACACCTTTAACATTTATCAGCTATATGATCACAGACAAATCACCTAATATAAACGTACCTGTACTTATTTTGTATATAGCTTGTATTTATTTATGAACAAGTACCTCACCCCAAATTCCATTGAATGTAAGCTCCTTAAGGGCAAGAACTCTCATAGAAGTTTAAGGGTCATAGATGTAGTGACAGAAGGAACTTCAGAAGCTACCAGGGAAAATTTTCTCTTTTTTTTACAAAAAAAGAAACTGAGACCCATGGAGGTTATGTAACTTGTCAAAAGTCACACTAATAGTAGGTATCAGAAGTAGGATGTGAACCCAGGTCCTTTGACTCCAGAGCTGTGTCCTTTTTCCCATAGTATACTATTTTATTTTCATCTTTTGATCCTCAGATCTTGGCATCGGTCCTGACACATAATAGGTCCTTAACAAATGTCTTGCTGTTCAGTCATTTCTACCTCTTCATGACCCGGTGAGCCATACTGTCTATGGAGTTTTCTTGGCAAAGATCCTAGAATGGTTTGCCATTTCTTTCTCCAGTCTATTAAGGTAAAGAGAAGTTAAGTGACATACCCAGGACTACACAGCTAGTAAGTTTCTGAGGCTAGATTTGAACTTGTGTCTTCTTGACTGTGGTCCAGTACTCTATAAACTGAGTCCCCTAGCTGCCTCCTATAATAAATACTTGCTGGCTCCTTAATAAATATTTCTTTTTTAATTATTGAAAGGCGATTCCCTGGCACCTATTTACAGATAACAGACCAACTGAGGAAATCATATCTTTACATTAGTGTTCCACTATCAACTCAAACTGAATAGATATAAAACTGATTTCGTTTTCTCCTTCCAAAATTGAACATCCATCCTGCTCTCTCTGAGTGTTTATGATGCACCACTGTATGAGTTTCCCAGGTTCAAAATCTCAGCATCTTCTTGGATCGTTCCTTTTCTCCCACTTTCCATATCCAAATGAGTCACCAGATACTTCAAAATTCCCCTTATTCACCACCTTCTGTCCATTATCACTGCCTACACCCCGATTTACTTATTACCTTCCACCTGGACCATTGCAACTGGAAACCCTCCATGAGTTTCTTATCCCTAACTAATCCAATCTACAGCTTGCTACCTGGAATTATCATTATGTCAAGACTTTGGTGATTTAGGTGGCATTGGAACTTACTCCACTATCCAGATGGTACTCCATTTTTAACTCAAGAGAGAAGTCTTAGAGAATTAGATATGGCTCAATAGATGAAATATTGGATTTTCTTTTACTACCAATATGATTTCATTGGTGTAGACAACTCCTGGCGTGGAAACATCTCTATTTCATTGTGTGGTTGAATGATAACTAAAAAAGACTTGACTACCATACTTCAATATGTTCATTAATTTAGCTCATTAAGAGATAAAAATTTTACACATTTCCTTGGAGCAATATCAATTTTTTATTAAAAAAAATATAACAAAAGACAACAATTCATACAACATTGTAGTAATTGTTTAACAAATGGTTGTAGATTGAGTGATAAGTATCAGTGACTGTATTGAAATTCAGGTATCTCCTTCACCATCTGCCTTAGAAAGAAAAGCTTCCCTTTCCCACTTACTGTTCCAGCTAATCTTGTCTCCTTTCTATTTCCCTTAAGTGATGTTGTACCTCCTGTTTCCATAATTTTGCACAGGCTGTCCCTCCTTCCTAGAATGTACTCTTTCCTCTTTAATGCTTTGGAAACTCTGCTCACTTAAAGTTCCATCTCCTAGAAGAGGCCTGAGTCCTGAATAGTATTGTCATACATACATACATATGTACAAATATACATATATATGCATATATACATATGTGTATATGTGTGTATTTGTGTATGTAGGTATATACATGTATACAAAGAGAGACAGGAGAGAGAGAGAAGGAGAAAGGGAGAAAGAGAGAGAGAGAGAGAGAGAGAGAGAGAGAGAGAAAGGGAGAGAGAGAGAGAGAAAGAGAAAGATTTCCCTTCCACCCACTATTATTAGGTCCTTCTCCTTGAGGGAAGGTACCATTATCTTTAAGGGGCAGCTGGTTGGTACAACGGATAGGGTGCCAGGCCCAGAATCAGGATAGACCTGAGTTCAAATCTGACATCAAATACTTATTAATTGTGTGACCGTAGGCAAGTCACTTAACCTTTTTGCCTCAGTTTCTTCATTTGTCAAATGAGCTAGAAAAAGGGCAAAACACTCCAATATCTTTGCCAAGAAAACCCTAAATGGGGTCATGAAAAGTCAGACCCAACTGAACAGCACCACCATTAGCTTTTGTTCTTTGCATCCCCAGTGTCTAGTTCATAGGAGGTACTTAATGAAGACTTCTTAAATGAATGTTTCAAAATCCAGTTTTTATCCCCTTGACCACACAACCTAGCCATAATTAGAAG
>CM053601.1:170967061-170978668 GCA_028646575.1 Pseudocheirus occidentalis | reverse complement strand
TCCTTCATAGCTAATTTGGGTATTTATAATAGGAAAATTAACTTATTTACTCGAAGTCATTCTTAAGACAATATTGCTCTTACTATACACAATGATCTCTTGCTTCTGCTCATTTTACTCTTCATTATTTTGTGCAAGTCTTTCCATGTTTTTTCTAAAATCATTGAGCTTATTATTTCTTATAGTACAGTAGCATTCAATCAAAATCATATACCAGAAATGTTCAGCCATTCCCCAATTGATGGTCAACCCTGCAATTTCCAGTTCTTTGGTATCACAAAGGGAGCTGCTATAAACATTTTAGAACATATTCATTATTTTCATTTTTCCCTAACTGTCTTTGAAAATAGACCAAGTAGTGGTATTTCTGGGTGAAAATGTATACATAGTTTAATAACTCTTTGGGCATAATTCCAGTTCACTCTCCAAAATGGTTGGATCCTTTTACAATTCCACCAACAGTAAGTTAGTGTCCCAATTTTTCCACATCCTCTCCAACGTTTGTCACTTTCCCTTTCTATCATATTAGCCAATTTGGCTGATGTAAAATAGTATCTCAAGGTTGTTTTAATCTGAATTAATAAAGTCAATGATGATTTAGAGCATTTTATATAAATATAAATTGTTTTTATTTCTTCATTGGAAAAGTCATTGTTCATATCCTTTGACCATTTATTAATTGAGGAATGATTTGGATTCTTATTGATTTAACAAAGTTCATATATATTTGGAAGGGCAAGACAAGGCAATTGGAGTTAAGTGACTTACCCAAGGTCACACAGCTAGTAAGTGTTAATTATCTGAGGCCAGTTTGAACTTAGGTCCTCCTGACTCCAAGGCTGGTGCTCTATTCACTGCACCACCTAGCTGCCCCTAGTTCTATAGATATTTTAGATTTGAGACCTTTATCTGATAAACTGCCTATAAAAAAATCTCTCAATTTCCTACTTTCCTTCTAATCTTGGTTATATTTGTTTATTTGCACAAATCTTTTTAATTTAAAGTCATCAAAATTATCCATTTTACACCTAATTGTGTCTTCTATCACTTGTTTATTCATAAAGTGTTCATCTGTTCATAAGTCTGATAAGTAATAAGTTCCACATTCTAGTTTTCCTGTAAAATCTCTATATCTAGATCATTTATCCATTTTGACCTTTTCTTGGTAAATGCTGTGAGATTAGGAACCATCTTTTACCTCTTTTTGTATTCCTAGTCTTTATCACAGTGCCTGGCACACAGTAGGTACTTAATGTTTATTGACTGATTGATTAAATGAAAACCCATAACTGATATAGCTTACCCAAATCCCTACATTAAACTAGACCGCAGAATCATAGAATAGTTGAGCTGATCCCCGTCAGCTTAGAAATCATCTCCAACATCCATACTTTCAAAAATGGTAACTGAGGCCCAGGGAGAAGTGGCTTGCCCAGGGTCATACAAATAGTAAGAGCAAAGGTAGAATTTAAACTGCAGTCTTCTCACTCCATGCAGTGTTTACTACACAGCATCATTCTGTTTTAGATTATATACTTACAGAGACTCAGCATCATCCAATATTAGGACCTTAGAGATCCTGTGGCTTAGCCCCAGAATCCCCACCTCAATTACTTACACCAGGCTCAGACAGCTGACTGAATCAATCAAAAGTGCACCCTAGAGATGATTAAGTCTTTAATCATTTTGAGAGGAATAAGATATATTTATTATTGGATATAAAGGCAGTTGATACCACACTGGAAATATCTGTGATAAACTGAAAAAATCATCTATTTCTTTGAGCTACATATAAAAATAGAAAGCTGGTTCAGAGCCATTCAGTCCAGTAGTAGTTGAATCTAGCAATAAGGGACTCCTGAAAGCAATAAGGGGAGAGGGGTGGTCTCTCTTTCCCTCCTTCTCTCTCTCCCTTCCAGAGATCAGATTACGAACTTAGAGATTTTGAAAAATCAAAGATCTAGAGTTTCCATTAGTGTCAGCACTGTCTTTGGAATGGTAGTGGTTGACTGTAATGTCTGAATCAGGAACTGAGATGAACATTGGGAATAAACTAGATATATTAAGGAAGGTTTAGCAACGGTAGGCCCTTGGAGAAGAGAGACGCATTGGTTATGGACACTATGAAGGCACAGAGTCTTGGAGTCCAGCAAATATGTGCATCTCAATGAGGACTCTGCAAAGGTACAAATGTATTTCCACTAACCAGGAGCTAGGAATTACCTCTGTTGCCACATTTTTTCTATATATGTGCTTCCCTAGCTATGTATGAAGATTGAGCCCGCTTTCCCCAGGGACATTGTGTCTCTAAGGGGGAGGAGTTGTTTATAACAAATGTCCTTCTTGTGCTTAGAAAACACGTTTGGCAAAAGTTAATTTGTTGATGATCAATGTGAAACACAACTGGGAGTTCATTACAATACGAGAAAACCTAGCAGCCCTTAGGGTTACCTGTAGAACTTTGAAAGAGAAATAAAAACGACGTTCTTGTAAATCAACCAGTCTATGTATGGGAATTTGAAGAGGGGATCCCTGGGGTGCAGATAGGGTCATGAAATCTGTGAAAACTGAGGCCTAGAAAAGGGAAATTGACTTGCTCTGAGAAATATGATTCTATCTTGGTGAATATGTGTGTCAAATAAGCAAGTGATCAATCTCTTTTGGTTAGAGGAGTTTGCTATCTAGGTTGTCCATATATTTTATCAGGAGACATGCCTGTCATCCCTCTACAAAGAAGCGACTCCTGCTATCTCTCTGACAATCCATGGCTAAACAGTGGGACAAAGATTCAGAACAGCTTCTGCTCAACAGTTTTAGTACCTAACCATTGAAGTCCAGGTAGGGTCTGAGAAGCTCTGTCATCCTATTGGACAATTCAGATCTCAGCATTCTCACACCTTTGCTGTTTTAAGGCCCTGTTTTGGCTCCAGATGACTCTTCCATCCCCAACATTTTACGTCATCAAATAGAAGTCTAACATTGTGCTCTCCTAGACCTTCAAAGTCATTTGCAGGCAAGACATGCCTCTCCCATTTAGACGCTGCAGAACCCACTGGCCAATGCTGCTGGCCCTAGGAACTAAGGAGAGTTAATACAGTGTCACTAAAATATTTCTACATTCACTGTACAAGAGCAGCTACTGAGATAATATGAGGCTAGAGAATTGATCAGATCTTGTGGGAAAACCCAGGTTTATATCTTTGTTGTGGGGTGGAGATGCTGGATGACCAGAGAATAGTGAGAGGTTGTATTGAAAGGAAGTTTCAGAGAACACTGAAAGCAAAATGTCTACTTTCCTGAAATTAACTACTTTCATATTTTCCATAAATGATATGTGTGTGTTTGCATGTGTATACATGCTTACACATATGTGTGCTCGTGTGTCTATGCACACATGTGTGTTTGTGTGTGCACACATATGCTTATGTTTGTGTGTGCATCCCTGTGTTTGTGTGTGCTTGTGTGTGAACATGCATATGTGTATATTATGTATTATATACTACATGTGTATTATACATGTGTGAATATTTGTGAATATATCTGTGTATACATATGTTGTGTGTATTTGTATATTGGATGTTTGTATGAACACATACAAATATGCATATATGTGCATGTTTATATACATATATGTATTGTTATGGTTTAGATCAGTGGTTCTCAACCTTTCTAATGCCATGACCCTTTAATACAGTTCCTTATGTGGTGGTGACCCCCAACCATAAAATTATTTTTGTTGCTACTTCATAACTGTAATTTTGCTACTGTTATGAATCTATCTGATATGCAGGGTGTATTTTCATTGTTAAAAATTGAACATAACCCACAGGTTGAGAACCACTGGTCTAGACAAATATGGATTATGAAGATGTATATGTGTGTATTATATGCCCTATGTATATACACAGAGATATATGCACATCATCAGGGCACTCCCTGTGCTTGATGCTGAGGAAGAGAAAACATTACTCCAACGTCCCTACCCTGAAGGAACTTATAGTCTAGTAAAGTGAATATAAATTAATGTATGTGAAATATACATACATGTAATGGAGAGAGATAGACAGACAAGACAGAGAGATATAGATTAGCTCATTTCAGACAGTAGCTTCATCACTCCAGACAAGAGTGAAGAATGAATTTGGCTGCCTGTTACCTGAAGTCTGGGATACTGAGTCACATAACCTGGACTCTCTACTCCTCTCAGCTCTGCCATCTGCTGGTTGTGTCCCCTTGATGGAGTTAGTTCCAGGAGCTTCACTGTCCACCATCAATAAAAGAGAAAGAAAAATATGTGCCTTCCCTGACACAAGGGATTATTGTGAGTAATAAATTAGGGAATGTATATATAGTCCTTTACAACAAAAAATCACCATACACACATATGCGTTTATCAAAAGAATTTGTTTCTTTCAGGGGCTTTCTGATAAATATATTTGGTCATTGGGAATTTTGAAGAAAAAGTGCGACATTTCATAGACTCTAGATCTAGAGCTGAAATGGACCATACAAGACATACCATCCAACCCCCTCATTTTACAGATGACGAAACTGAGGCATAGAGAAGCGCCTTTCTTTTTTTAAGTGAGCTAGTAATGTGTATCTAGATCTGGTAGGAAACTCAAAGATCATGATTCTAGTCCAACCCTTAAGGCCCAGAAATATGGGGTCACACACACACACACGTACACACACACACACACACACACACACACACACACCAAGTATCAGAAGTGAGATATGATTTTCTTTTTGTAACACAGTACAAAGAGTGATGGACTTGGAGTCAGAGAATCTAGATTCAAATTCAAGCCTTGTTACCTTTGAAACTTAGGTAAGTCATTGCCTCTTTAGGCCACAATTTCCTCCACTTAAAAAAAGCTGAGAGACTGGATGCCCTTTAATGTCCCTTCTTGCTTTAATCCTGTGATCCTTTGATCCTTTGCATGACATACCCCACCACACTCCTCCAGCCCCTCATTCTGGCATGAAGGTGGCCCTGTGTTCTTGAAGGCCATGGCAGCAGAGTACAAAGGCCCTAACAGTGGAAAAGTTTCTAGCATGAATCCAGGGATGGACTTGATGTTACTTCTTTAAGAACTTGCTCATCTAAAAGTGGAAATGACTCAATAATCAGGGTAGCATAAATTGTTTAGCCAGAGCAACACTCCGGGCCCATTTTCTCATCTGCCAGATAAGTAGGTTAGATGAGAAGCCGTCTAAGATGCTTCATACTTTAACCATTTAAGTATTAGGTTTATTTTTTGCAAGTTAATACAACACAGAGAAAGATGGATTCAGAGTAAGGAAGCCCTGGTTCTGACAAATATTAGCCAAAGCATCTTCTAGAGGATACTTCACCTCTTAGGGATGCAGGCAGCCCTCTAAGACTCTGAAACAGGGGTTGAGAACCCACAGGCTCAAGGTCACATGTGGCCCCTTGGCCCTCAAGAGCAGCCCTTTGACTGAATCCAAACTCTACAGTACAAATCCCCTTAATGAAAGGATTGGACTTGGATGTGGACACAGTCAAAAAGCCACACCCAAGGACCTAGAGGGCCACATGTGGCCTTGAGACTTCAGGTTCCCCCACTCCTACAAATGTCAGAGAAGGGGTTGATCTGCATTAATAGAGTTTCTTCCCAGAAGAGTTCCCTGTAGCACTGAAATCCCACATCTAGGCACTATCCTTTATGAGTACTCATCCTTTCCTCCAGTGGAATGTAAACTCCTTTAGGGACTATATCTTTTTTATCTTTATACCCCCAACATCTAGCACAGTGCCAGACACAGTATTTGCTGATCATGTATTATGTACCAAGTTATAGTGAGATTTTGATCTTCATCAGAACACAGAGTATTCCATATAAATGACAGAATTTCAGATCCTTAAGGTATATTTGGGGAGGAGAAAAACTGCATTTGTGACATTACTGGTGTAGGGAACTCCTGGTGGGGAAATTCCCTCTATCAGCATAGGTGGAGACCTTCTCTGCAACTTATAGGGAGTTGTCCGAAGCCCTGCCGCTTACTAGCTATGAGCTTTTCAGTAAGCCAGTTTCATTTTCTGAGTTTAGTTTCCACCATCTTTCAAATGCTTTAGGACCCTCCCCTCTCCAATAAATAACACATCAGATTTAGGATATTACCAATGGGAGTATTTGGGCTATCAAATATTCATTAAGTAAACATCATCCTTAATTACTATTTTAAGCAAGAAGGAAGAAATTCTCTATCAGCTACAGTGAAAAGGCCTTCTCATTCCAAGATGCTGCACTGACTTTGAAATGTGCCTCAATCAACTACCCAGCCAATTTGATTCATCTTTAATTTTCAAGCTGGGATGAATACAGCCTTTGGCAAGGGGACTGAAATCTTAGGTTTTCATCTTTTGTCTGTTGCTGTTAAACAGCTTAAGGTGACCCAAGAATAAGCCAATGCATGAAAAGGATTTTATTTTTCCCCTGGTTTTATCTCTGCACTGAACCTCCCTCGATGCAGTGTCTATAATGAGTGGTGAGAAGCAGGTGACCTCTAGATCTCCAGGAGAAGGGGTGGGGCCCCTGTGCTCAAACCATAATTCTATCAGAATCTCCAGACCTGAGTGCAGAGCACAAACATATGACCTCTTGGCAGGAGGAGGCTGGTGGAGTCTGGGGATTTAAAGAACTCAGAGCACAATTAAATAAGGTCACACTGCTAGGAAAAGGAAGATCAGAGCCACCCTCCAAAAAGAGTTCATTCTGCTTTGGGGTGGGAAATCTTATTCATGGAGAAAGTTGCTTAAATACATTTGTGATTTATTCAAGTCCAAAGAATGAGTCCACCTAAGAAAGCATGGAAGAGGGTTTTTGCCCATTAAATACCTACAGAAGGACCTTGATCATTAATTACTGGTTAAAACCTGGATTTCATGTTGCTACCTTTCAGGTGTACCTCATCAGAATAAAAGGCCTCCTAGGTTCAAATTCACTGGGGTGAAATATGTATATAGACCCTCTCAGATCCTTGATCTTCCCCAATTATTTTCTTGGTTTTCAGGGAAAGCTCTCTCTCAGAGACAGCCCCCATTTCACAAGGATTAACTAACTCTTGTAGTCAACTAGACAGAGGGTTACATTAGTGGAAAAGGACGTGGAAATTTGAACCCATGTTGCCCCTCAACTCCCAATCAAAAAAGACCACAAGAGCAGCACCTTTCAAATAATGCCATTGAAGTCTTTGCCATGAGAATACTTTACGTCCAACACAATTGAAATTGATTAAGTACATACTGTGTTCAGAGGACTGTGCCAGGCACTGGGGACACGTTTAGATATGACCTGATCCTGGCACAAATGGGGGGGGGTCATACAACAACAGAAAGCATTATAATAAAGGTGGTTTGGAAGTGACGTGAAGCCTGCATGAGTTTGGTATGATCCATCATGAGGAAAAACATCAATAAAGAATATCATAATAAGCAAAGGAAAAAGGACACATCTGTGATTTCATTGATATGGGGAGCTCTCTGGTCAACTAGCTCCCGTTACCAGTGCACGTAGGCATCCACTCTGCAAATCATGGTCAAAGGAGGGATTCTTACCCTTGGGTCCCTGAATTCGTTTTTAATATTTTGACAACTGTATTTCTTTTTTATTTTTGGAAGCAATTGGGCTTAAGTGACTTATCCAGCATCACATAGCTAGTAAGTGTCTGAGGCTGGACTTGAACTTAGATCCTCCTGACTTCTGAGTCAGTACTCTAACTATGGGACTATCTATGCCACAACTGTATTTCAGTGTAATTTATTTTATTTGTAATCCTATTTATTTTATTTTGTTAATCAAAATATTATCCTGAAAAGAGATCCATAGATTTTACCAAACTGTCATAAGGCCTATGATACAAGAAAAAAAAAGTTAAGAATCCCCATCTTTCTGAATCTCTGAGAGAGCAGAGGGAGTGATTTGCACAGGGTCACAAAGTTGTTACGAATCAGAGGCAGGGCTTGAATGCTGGTGGTCTTTTTTTCCAAAATCAACCCTCTATCCACTACCCACAATAACATCCAAGATTAAATTAGGTATATTGTAAGGTAAGACTATTATGTTGTCAAAGTAGGGAATTCTTGGTATGGGAAATCCTTCCAGCGATGCAGATTAGCAATTCATCCACAAGTCAGAGTTTTAGCAAGTTGGCTAGACCACTGAGTGATTAAAGGACTTTCTGTGGTCTTGTAGCTAGTATGTTACAGAGGCAGTCTTCCTGACTTTAAGGCTCTCTTTTTCTATAATACCAACATTATTTCCAAAGTTACCAATGCTATCTTAATTGGCAAATTGAATGGCCTTTTCTCAATCATCATTCTTGACCTCTCTGCAGCCTTTGGCACTATCAGTAGCCCCCTTGCTCATGATACTGTCTTCTCTCTAAGTTTTTGTGACACTGTTCTAGCTTTATTCTATTTCTACCTGTCAAATTTCAGTTTCCTCAACTGGATCTTCATTTAGGTCACACTCATTACTGATGTCTCCCAAAAGCCTCAGGCCTAAACCCTCTTCTCTTTTTCCTCTATGCCCATTTCTAGTGATAATTTCATGAGCTCCCATGGATTCAATTATCATCTGTATGTAAATGATTCTTAGACCTATTTATCTAGGCCTAACCTCTATCCTGACCTCTAGTCTCCCATCTCCAACTGTCTGTTAGACATCCAGGACACTATGTCATAGAAACATCTTAAACTTAACATATCCAAAACTGAACTCATTATTTTCCTCAAAAGAAAAAAAAACCTCTTCACTCTCCTTGAATTCCTTATAATTATTTAAAGTACCACCATTGTCATATTCATCTGGGCTTACAACCAGGCTCACATCCACACTCTCTTATCCCCTATTTCCAATTAAATTCCACTGTCTCCTCATTTCTCAACCTTTCTCCCCGGAGACTACCACTACTACCTTGGCATACGCCATCCTTGCCTCACACATGAACTATTACAATAGCCTGCTCATTGTTATTCCTCCCTCATCTCTCTCTACTCCAGTTCATCCTCCAATCAAATATCAGTCTTCCTAAAGTCTAATTATATCATCTCCTCTCACATTCAATAAACTCCAGTGGCTCCCCATTACCTCTAGGATCAAAAATAAAATTAAGTCTTTAACCGTTAAACACCTTCACACGTAGGACTTTTTCCTGCCTTTCAAGTCTTTTTACACTTTCTCACACCTGCTTTGTGTTGTGGGATCCAGTGATATTAGTCTCTTTTCTGTCCTTTGAATAAGACAACATATATCCCAATTCTGCATTTTCACTAACTGCCTCCCAGTCCTGTATTTCTCTCCCTTCTCATTTCCATGTCCTGGTTCCTCTGGTTTCCCTAACGTCTCAAATAAAGTCATAACTTCTGAGAGGAATGACTGGCTTTTACTTTCTTTGTATACACAGTGCTTGGCACAAAGTAGCCACTCAGTAAATGCTTATTGACTTGACATAACTTTGACAAATGCATTGCCAATTTATAAAACAAAATACTGCTGGAGATGGTCATTAGGAGCTTGAGATAGGAAGCCAGGAAGGGCTTCTAAACTTCTGAATGACATTAGAAATATCCTTCCCCAGGAGTAAGGTGAATCTTGAGGCACATATGCATTGGATTTCACTCAACAAATACCTTGGGAGGGACGCTCTCTAATTTTTTCCATGTGTATGCTTGATTTTTACTAATCTTCAAAGCTTAGTTGCATACCCTTACAGGGGTAGAGGGTAGTGAAATGTAATTATAACAGTCTAAAATTATTGCAAAACAATATTCACAGGAAAAAACTATGTAGAAAATGCAAAAAAAAACCACGATAGTTGCATTTCCTTTGATGAACAATTGATCTTGCAAGAACATAACTTTAGACATAAATTTTTATTGTGCAAGATATAGGAGAAAAAACATTTGGAGTTTTCTGGGAACTGATCCCACAACTTACCTGAAAGAGTTTTGTTCATTTATTTGAGTTCAATTGTTTTTTTTTGTTTAAGAAATATACTAATATTATCAATTGATTCTAGAAAAATATGACAGTAGATGAAATAATATTATGAGGGTAGTTTGTGGCCCCACCCCCATTCTAGGAATGTCCTCCTTCCTTACTTCCCCCTCTTTGCACCTCTGATTTCCTAAGAGATCCATCTCATATTCCTAATTCTGCAGGAAGCTTTTTTTTGCGTTCCCCAGATGAGACCACAACATACCAAGACACTGCTTTCTACTTTTGGAATGCTCTAATTATTAGGACGGTTTTCCTTACATCAAAACTCAATGTGCCTTCTATGTATTACCTTGAGTTCTGTCATCTGGGGCCAAAACAGACTGAGTCTAATGACTCTTTCCACATGAAAATCTTTCACATAGTAGGCACTTAATAAATGTTTATTGATTGCTTGCTCAATAGTTCTTGTTCATTCTTCTGTGGACTTTGGTAAAGGCCATGGTCAATAAAAATGTGTGCAGGAAAAATACCTTCCATCTGTCACAACACAGCACTGCCTCTTTTTTTGCAATTTTTGTTGTAGTTTCACAAAACAGATTATACCAGAGTTTGTCTCATGATATGACTGCCTCTCCTACAAATGGAAGACAGAATAGCCTTTCTTAAATGAGGTTTCTAGTTGACTGAATTTCAATGGTTCAAATTTTACAATATAGCCTAGAGTGGAGAGCTACAATTCCCTCAGTAGTCAAATCAAACCAAATTTGACAGTATTGGGCCAAGCTACAACCAATGTCCCCCAGGAAAATGTTTTAAATTCTAATGGTAAAAGTTGATATTAAAATAAAATCAACTATGGCAATATTTTGTTCATTACTGTATCACATGTAGGGCTATCATAAATGTGTCCAGTTGGACAGAACTAAAGTGGTTCTTGGGGCAGCTGGGTGGCACAGTGGATAGAGCACCAGACTCATCTTCTTGAGTTCAAATTTGACCTCAAATGCTTACTAACTATCTGACCCTAGGCAAGTCACTTAACTCTTTTTGCCTCAGTTTACTCATCTGTAAAATGAACTAGAGAAGGAAATGGCAACTCCAGAATCTCTGCGAAGAAAACCCCAAGAGGGGTCATAAAGAATCAAACACAACTGAAAATGTGTGTTCTAGGGGCTCTTCTAAATACATGAATGTCATAGGAATGCAGCCTGCACCTGTGCTCCCAGCTAAGGCACACGGAAGCAAGGCTGCCCAAAGGACAATGTCATAGATGGAGAATCCTAAATAAAGCAATTCTTACCCATTCATGTAGGAGAAACTACAACAAGATTCTGTGGCTGGTTTCCACCAATTACTAATTATTGCTTCCACATTTGTAATGGCCTCCATTCTCAGAATACTAATATTACTTTGAACTCTCTTCAAAGATTGTATTTTATGGACTATATCAACTGAAGGCTCTTGGCTCTGCTACCATGAGAGGGGTAGAGAGAGCAGAAGAGGGAGGGACATAGGGAGGAAAAGAGGGAGAGAGAGAAGGAGAGGGAGAGGGAGAAGGAGAGGGAGAGGGAGAGGGAGAGGGAGAGGGAGAGGGAGAGGGAGAGGGAGAGGGAGAGGGAGAGGGAGAGGGAGAGGG
>CM053601.1:170950073-170966561 GCA_028646575.1 Pseudocheirus occidentalis | reverse complement strand
CATGGGATAAAGGGGTGGAAATTTTGGGAAGGACCAGAATGTTTGTCCTGGATGTTTTTAAACCAGGATGTATAAGACTTTTCTTTTTTGCTTCAAGATATCTTTCTAAAGTTCGCACATGATGTGTTTTATCAGGTTCCTTTTTAGAACACTGCATCCAAGTTAACAATAGCTATTTGTAATGTAAAGATGGTCTCCAAGTTACCATTTTTGTAGCTTATTAAATACCAAATAAATGGATCCATTATTATTGTGATCTTTTATTTTGTAGAAGGAATAGCGTATCCTTCACAATGTTTTCCTCTGATGACTCATCATAGCGTGGAGGTAATATGGAGTCTCTCAATTCTATGTCAAAGCAGTTTTGGCTGACCTTATCAAAGTGGTAGGGCTCTAATCATATTTTAGTGAACATTTATATCTACTTTTCAAGGACCATCTTAAGTATGTAACATCTTATCACTCAAAGATTTCCCACAAACTGATAAATTGCATGGCCATAAGCATTCATGATGCTGACAATTTAATGTATCCATGATCTCATCATTTGAGGTACATCTCTAATATGTAGACACCAACCCATCAATGCCTTCTCACTCTGTGAATTTCTTGTCAATGGTCTCCCAATAGTTCTCCATAGAGGATTAACTATGTGTGCTGCAAGCATTCCTCTAGGTCAGTGGTTCTCAACCTTCCTAATGCTGTGACCCTTTAATACTTCTATGTGGGCATATCTGCATATGGGTGGACCCACCTGGAGACAACTAGAGGAACTGTGTCTTGGTTCCTAAGACCATTGGAAATATGTGTTTTCCAATGGTCTTAGGCAACCCCTGTGACCCCTGTGAAAGAGTTGCTTGACCCCCTAAAGGGGTCATAGCCCACAGGTTGAGAACCGCTGCTCTAGGTATTAATGGAACATTTGAGTTATAACATGATGTCTCTTTCTCTTGCAGCATTACTGTATCACATCTTTTTCAAAACACATATTTACTAAATCAGATGTATGCCACTTCTCATATACAAATCATTACAGATAATGTTATAAGCTTTCTTGTACCCACCACATATTTCCCCTACTATCTTTAGAACATCTGCAGTTTTGTTTCTTGGAAGCCTGCAATGTTGTATGAGTCATACACACGTAGCATCAGCAAGAGAGAGCCATGCTTTCAAGTTGAAAGTGTCACCTCTGTCAAATAAAATGCCTCCTTAATGCATTATAAGATAATATTCCTAGATAGATCAAATCAAAGAAATAAGTGTGTTCAACAATCCTCAGATTATCAAAAGGAAAGAGACATGTAATTTACCAAGTCTTTGTAAATGCCATAGAGGATGGTCTATATCAAGTGCAAGCAAAAGAGAGAACCCCTGTATATGGCGAAGAACAGGTATTTGTTTTCAACTGACATAGGACTGATTGTTTAAAGTCTGCAAATGCTGTAGAAACTCCTCAATGAGATCCACAGGCTGACAATGAAGGGAGGAGGGAGGGAAACCGTGAACAAAGAATGAAGAATACCTTTTGCCAAAATTATGCCAAGGATGGCCTGCCTCTGCTTCTCCCTCTTTTTCTTCACCCTCATATATCAGGCTGCCATTCACTGAGTCTTTATAATAGATTAGGATGAAATGATTATTCAAAGTCACCAAATGTAATCTCCAAACCTAAATCTAACAGATAGACAATACACAAATGTAGCATGATGGTTGGGAATTCAAGATATTCCATAGGGTCCTGCACACAGCAGGCACTCAGGAAATATTGGTTCATGATAAAGAGTGATGAATGAATTGAAAGTATTTCTCAAAATACCAGATGGTTGTTTCTTCCTTTCTTTTTCAAATACCCATATTCCTGCCAAATCCCAGGCTTCCTGTATGTCTGCCTTCCTAATTAGTGGCCTCTTCTATTCCCATATCTAGATAGGCCATCTCTCCCTCCATCTTTTCATATTTTGTGGCACTTTCAATCTCCTTTATACACATTTATTCTGCTTACCTATTCATGTAACCTCTCACCCATTCTAAACTCTAAACTACTAGAGGTCAAGAGTGAAGTAGTCTGCCACAGTGGAGAAAGTATAGAAGTTAGAGCCAAAGGACTTGGTTCAGACTCTCTCTGCTATGCTCTTGTGTGATTCAGGATGTATCACCTTACTATCATGGATCTCATTGTCCTTATCTACAAGATGGGGTTGGATTCAATAACCATGAAGGTTCTTTCCAGCTCTAAATCAATAATCCTGCCATTTCACTTTTCTTCAGTCTCCTCTTCCTCATCTATAAAATGACAAGGATGAAATATACAACCTCTACAGTTCTGAAGCTGGAATTCTGTCACAATGTCATTGACTTTTGCATCTGCCGTGGTGGTGGGAAAACAGCATTGGCTTAATAAGTGGTCACTGAATTCATGAAGCTTAGATTCCAAGGATGTTAAAACTGAAAGTTGTTGTAGATGTTCCTTAAGAGTGGTAGTGCGATCAGTAGAAAGAGTTCTAGATTGGAAGTCAGAGGTCCTAGGTTTGAATCTGCTGCTGACTAACTAAGGGTACAGCCTTGGCTACCATGTCCATGTTTTGACCTCAGGATGTTCATCTATCAAAAGAAGTTATACCAAATACAAGAATTCTTCCAGCTCTAAATGTTAAAGATCCTAATTCTTCTTAACTTTATAGATTAGGGAATTGGAACCCAGAAAGTGAAAGTGACTTGTCCATGGTCATAAAGTTAGTCCATCTCAACAGTAAGACCTACAGTCCCCAGATTAGTTGCTCCTTGCCTACTGTTCTCATCTGCTGAGAGAGGCCAATGTTTCAATGTATCAACAAGATTTTTCTAATCTTTTTCACTATCTTATTTTTGATGATTTTATAATAAGAAATGTGTCAGGGATGGGGAGAATTTGGAGGGTAATTTGGTGATGCAAAAATAAAAGATAAATGGAACAGTGGAAGGAAGGAAGGAAGGAAGGAAGGAAGGAAGGAAGGAAGGAAGGAAGGAAGGAAGGAAGGAAGGAAGGAAGGAAGGAAGGAAGGAAAGAAGGAAGGAAGGAAAGAAGGAAGGAAGGAAAGAAGGAAGGAAGGAAAGAAGAGAGGAAGAAAGGAAGAAAGAAATAGTAATAGAAATATTATTATTACTAAGTAGAAAGAAAGAATAGTTTTATTATTTCTCCCTATAAGTAATGTGCATTTTTAAAACCACCACTGCCCTATGCTTAGAAGGCAGACTGAAATGACAAATCATCTCAACCAAGAGGCAAGGTTGTGGCTCAAGGGGGAGGAAAGGGTGGAAAGGGGAACATCAAACATCTCTGCTGACTTTACACTGTTCTCTAGGGCTAGAATTTCCTAAAGCAATGACTCCTAACCCTGAATTTGTTAAGCTCAACTACTGGTCCTCCTTTTACCTCAATGTTCTTTAGATGATATCTGAAGTTACATTAAGAGAGGCTGGGATCCAGGACTAGCAAGGCGGTAGCTGATAGTCTCTCTGCACTCTGCCCTGAACAGACCACAACTATAACAGTGTGTTCCATTTAGGGCATCACATTAAATACTTTCACACATGCACACAAACACAAAACATACATATATCATTGATCTCTTTTGATTTTATATTGAAATCATGTTGAAAGGAACCCTCCCCCCTTCAGACTGAAATCTCCATGCTAATCATCTTTTAGTGAACTAGTCTTTGGGGGTTCATTATTTTAGGAATGACCTTGACATCCCACAAAGGATCTGGAAGAGAAAGACTGGGATATTCATGGTCTTCAAGTTCACATCACAAGAGGATGAATTGAATGAACTGGGGATATTTAGCCTGAAGGAAAGAAGACTCTCAGGAAGACAATATGTGTCTCTTTTACTATATAATGGACTGTCATATGGTAAAGAGATTGTTCTTGTTCTGCTAGACCCTTGACAGCAGAACTAATAGCAATGAGTAGAAATTTCAGAGAGCCAAATTTGGGGAACTGAAGTCAAGATTTCCTAATTCTTGGAGCTGTCCAACAGTGAAATGAGGCAATCAGTTTCCTCTTATGGGAGATCTTCAAATAAAGACTCTTAGAAATGCTGTAGATAGGGGCGGCTAGGTGGCGCAGTGAATAGAGCACTGGACCTGGAGTCAGGAGTACCTGAGTTCAAATCCGGCCTCAGACACTTAACACAAAAAACTAGCCGTGTGACCTTGGGCAAGTCACTTAACCCCAACTGCCCTCCAAAAAGCAAAAAAAAAAAAAAAAAGAAATGCTGTAGATGGCTTCTAATTCAAACATAGATTTAGATTAGATATCCTGGAATCTCTTCCAACTCAGTGCTCCTTTTCATTAGTGTTAATTTTTTTAAAACTTCTATAAGGAATATCATACTCTAAAAGAGGCAGCAAAATGAAACAATTGGGTGTCACCATTTCAAAAAGTCCAGAATGATTGGTACAAAGCAAGACATTACCTATTTTTCTTCCCACTCAAAACCCAGGTTTTAAATTGTCACTTAGAATTGTCGCTTTGAAATTCTAATCTTGAGAGTGAAGGGCAAAAGAGTAACTATAAAAATTAGAGGTGACAAGAGCTAATAGCAATAATTCACAGTGTAACAATGCAGCTCCTACAACAGAATAGCTATCAAAAGTGAAATTCCCTTTTTAAAAAATACGAACCCCAAAGCTCCTTTTTCTAGAAAAAAAATCTTAAAAGTTCATCATGGACCATGGAGGACTGAAGTTTATGGATTACTTCTAGGTTCCAATGCCTTAATCAGAAACCAGGTCATTTCTATAGGAAAGGGAAGGGAACTTCCAGAGTTCATAAAATCATAGCTTTAGAGTAATAACAAACCTTAGGGGTAATCTGTTCCAACCCCTTCTTTCACAGATGATAAATCTAAGGTTTGGGGAGTTGAAGTATTTTTCCCAGGGTCACCCAAGAAGTAACAGGGCCGGGATATGAATTCAGATTCTCTTGACTCCAGCCCCAGAATTCTTTTTTTCTATACCATCTTATTATTTCCACTCTAGATTTAACTCCTTCCACCTTGCCCAGTGATGTCTAAGAACCTACACAGAGGCAAATGTTGAAAGAAAAAGATTTAACTTTTGTCTTTTATTAGCAGTTGATCAATTCATGGTTCTGTCATAGATGGGTTTGAGAGTATGGAGGAGAAGGGGTGAATCTGAAGCCCTAAATAACGTTGAACTATATGAGAAATCAGAAACTCCTCCAGATTTGATGAGATGTCAACTATATTCCATCATTAGTAGTCAACGTAATCTCAAAAAGTGAGCCCTCTGTATTGGACAGGTTAGATTAGAAATTCCTGAGTAGGAGAAGCATTTCAGGGTAATGAAGCCAGGGCATCTGACAGGAAGACAGCTTGGTATTGGGAGACCTAGATTCTAATCTTACTTCAGCCACTAACTAGCCATATTACTTTGGGGAAATAATTTATTATTTCTAGGCTTCAAATCACTCTTCTGTAAAAAAAAATTTTTGCCTTTTTTTTGGAGGCCATTTGGGGTTAAGTGACTTGCCCAAGGTCACACAGCTAGTTTTTGTGTTAAGTACGTGATGCCAGATTTGAACTCAGATCCTCCTGACTCCAGGGCCGGTGCTCTATTCACTGTGCCACCTAGCCACCCAACTCATCTGTAAAATAGTGAGGTTGGACTGGATAAGTAGTGTCAAACGCAGGGCCCAATGGCTACATGAAAACCACAACATCCCAAGTACATCTTGAATCAGATTAAAATATAACTAGTAAATATTTAACAAAATATATAAAATACAATAAAACATTATTGTTGTTCAGGAGTGTCTAACTCTTTGTGACTCCATTTGGGATTTTCTTAATAAAGATAATGGAGTGGTTTGCCATTTTCTTCTCCAGTCCATCTTAAAGATGAGGAAACTGAGGCAATTAGAGTTAAGTGACTTGCCTAGGGTCACACAATTAGTGTCTGAGGTCAGATTTGAACTCAGGAAAATATCTTCCTGACTCCAGGTCAGATTCTCTAACCACTGAGTCACCAAGTTGCCCCAAATAAATGCAATAAAACATGGATAACTTGAATATCTGGTTTCCTAAGTCAATGTGCCCCTGAAAGGGTCTTTATCTATGGTTTGGTTGCCCTCTTTATATTTCAGTTTGATACCACTAAGCTAGATGACTTCTCCAGTTCCAGGACAGCCCTAAGTAGGATATATTCTAGCATCACTATCCTATGATTAAATTGCCCTCAGTTAAATAGAATTGCCATTATTATCAAAATCCCCACAACTACCACTGTGGGATTATAATAATTTCCTATTTTTCCAGGACACTCAGTACTTGTTAATATCTGGCTAGTTGTTTTTTTTAAGACAAATCTCTACATTTAAGATTTTTAACTCATATCAAAGAACTTCTAAATATGAACCATTTTCACATAAATATCACTTGAATAAGCACTTTCCATATATAGATAAAAATATGTTTACACTCACTCATTTTCTCTATTTTGTCCCAATCATTTTCTGTTTCTTAAGATACTGTGATGCATCATCTCCCCTACCTGGAATGCTGTCCCTCCTCTGATCTTACTACTGACCTCCCTGGTTTCCTTTTGTCCCAGCTAAAATCCCATCTTCCATAGGAAGCTTTCCCCAACCTCTCTTACCTCTAGAGCAGCAGTTCTCAACCTGTGGGTCGCAACCCTTTTGGGGGTAGAACAACCCTTTCACAGGGGTTGCCTAAGACCATTGGAAAACATGTATTTCCGATGGTCTTAGGAACTGAGACACCGCTCCTCTATCTGTCTCCAGATACATCCAAATACAAGTATTAAAGGGTTGCGGCATTAGGAAGGTTGAGAACTACTGCTCTAGAGCTTTCCCTCTGTTAATTATCGCTTATTAATCTTTCATACAGTTTGCTTTGTATGTTTATTTTTACATGTTGTTTCCCCATTACATTGCAAGTTTCTTGAGATCAAACACTGTCTTTAGCTTCTTTTCATATTCCTAACATTTAACAATGTTTATCATTTGCAGATCCTATACATGATTGCATGCCACCATGGGGGTTGGGGGGGAAGAGAGGGGAGAAAATTTGAAACTGAACGGATTGTGGAACTGAGTCTTGTAAACTAAAAGTAAATAAACAAGTCAATGAAACAAAAAAAAGGTATGCTGACTCAGTGACCCATTGTTCCCATTCCTACTTGTCAATTGCTATTGGGGGAGGCATCTGCCAATCTGCCCCCTTTGTATTATTCCCTCACATAGGATGTCACCTACTACCCAGCATGTGCTGGCCTGACCTATCCCCTTTTGCTAATGTGGAACTATCTGAAATGTCTTTATCTTGTCCTGAAAGTTATTGACACAAGCTGGTTCCTTGTTGAATCTCTGACTGATGTCTTAGTCACCAGCTATTCTACATGTTACTCTCTATATGTACTTTTAATAAGCTCCTTTTAAGTCTCTTAAAAAAACAATGTTTATCATTTTATTGATGTTAATTCCTGTCTCCTCCCTTAATCTTTCAGTTGTGCTTCATGAATATACACAGAATATCTGACCATCTTTTACAAATGCTGCTTGCCACTGAGTCAAGCTAGGGAGAAACCCAGAGACATATAGAGAAATCAAGTTTAAGCTGGATCCAGAGGTTTCTGGGGTGATATGTTGTGCCAGAAACATTACATGTGAATTTGTTATTTGTCAATTATAATGAGAAAACAGTGTCTAACTGGTCAATAAAATTCTGACTAAACAGAATTAACAGAAAAGAGTCAGAAAAATTAAGGGGGAAAAGGTGGTACTTGTACATTCAATTGTTTGTCAACTATGATTTTTATAAAAGGTAGGTGCTGATTTCTTCCTAGGCTTTGAGGATTTTTTTAATATCAAGTGTAAACAGCTGGACACTGAGACAACCCCAGATCATTATTTGCATTCTGTCAAGGGAAGGAAATTTTAGCTTTGGCCAATAGAATCCCATTAAGCCTTCTTCCTTCTCCTTACAAAGCAAACAAACCCTATTAGAGGGAATATGTGGACAATCTCTGGGTAACTGGTAGCTTAATAATAGAATTAAATTATGTTATAATGTGCCACTTAGCAAGGCCTTTACCAGGTATCACAAATCCCTGGAGCATACAGAAGGTAATAACCAATGTGGATCCTACATTTTTAATCTCAAAAGCAGTCCACAAAAACCAGACCCTTTTTCCCCCTACTTTTCTCTGTACCAAAAGAATTGAGTTCTCTTATTAAACCCTTCCTTGAGGCTGCATCTATGTTCTACACAAATAAATCACAATTTATTTCAACTAAATTGAGAGTCAAGTTGTCCAGTGTTCAACCAAAGAAAACCTCCTTTGATTTGTTGAATAAATTCCATGTTATGTTAGATATTATATACACATGCTTAAATGTATACATAATATATATTTTATGCATAGATATATGTATATAAGTATAGATATAGGTATAGTTTGGGGGAAAGAAAGAGAGAGAGAGAGAGAGAGAGGGAGAGGGAGAGGGAGAAAGGCTGACTTCTTAGTTCAAATTATGGCTTTGTCACTTCTTATCTTTGTGACCTGTTCCTCATCTGCAAAATGAAGCAATTAGAATAGCTAATCTCCCTCCGAGCTCCAAATCTATGCTTCTCAACATAATTAAATTATGTTCCTTGCACATGACATTTCATCTCTTGCCTCTCTGTCTTTGTAGAAAAAATGTCCCTCTACCACATATCTGGAAGGCATTTCTTTCATTCCTCTAATTTTTGAAACTGCTAGCTTCCTTCAAGATTCAGTTGAGGTAGTCTTTTTAGGCAAGGCTCTGCTTCCCCTTAATTTCTTCTCCTGAAATGACTTTGCATTACTTTGAGCATACTCTTAGAAACCCAAAGTAGAGCATAAGTTCCTTGAAGGCATCAACTTTCATATAGAAGTCACTTAACACATGGTTGTTGAATTAATTTCCTTCATAATGGAGGTGATCATGGGTTCCCAATGCTATAGAAGCACATAAATTTCAGAAGAACTGAAAGGCTTCAAGGAAAGGACAGCAAAGGACTGTATATCTGGTCTAAAGACCAGTCCAGCTAACTTTGGCAGGGAACATCAACAAAAGACTAGCTCCCAGGTGACTTGTTTATTTCCAAGAACAGCTGACAAAAACCTTAAATTATGGCACGGAGGCTGAGAATATAAACCACTAGTGAGTAGGGACTGTTGCATTCTTTTTGTTGGCATCCACAGAGCCTAACACATTGCCTGGAATACTACAAGTGTTTAATAAATACTTGTATATTAATGAGAACAGAAAGGGACCATAGAGGCTATCTACCTTAGAATCCAACAACTTCATTTTACAGAAGTACAAACCAAGGGTAAAGAAGGTTAAATAATCTTTCCAAGTTCCCATAGGTCAATAACATATGGGAAGAGGAGACAGGGGAAGCTTTGAATTCTCAAGGTCCACTTGCTCCCAAATCAGGGCTTATTTGTTGGGTTTTTTTTTCATTTTACCAGACTTCCATTTATTTATCATTGTAGTGTTTATACCACTATATTTGACTCTTGTTGACCATTATGGTTTTGAATTGACAAGGTCAAGGTAACCTTGTAAGACAGGATAAGAGGAGCTTTGTCTTTGATTTAGCCTTGAGAAAAGTATCTCATTTCTTCAGGAAATCTGGAATTTTAAAACGTTAAAGGAATATTCCCCCATCACCAATAGAAGCAGAGCTGAAAGCAAGGGTAAATTAAGTGCCTAAAAATGCAGTTATCTTTCCCACATTAGGTGAACCCTGCAGCTGCCATTTAGTAATTAAAAACTTTCCTAGCTCATCTTCCCATTATGCAGAACAGAAAATCTTTAATGAAATATTACACCAGAGAAGGTTGCAGAACTAAAAACTCCACAAAGCATAAACAATTGTTCTGTGAAAATACTGCACAGAACAGGCAGCTATTTCAATGAGACATTGTACCAGCCACCAATTATTTCATAAAACATTGCACACAACATGGACAATTATTCAGTAACGCACCTCTCATGGTAATTATTCAATGCTGTTCAACAAATGTTTACACCCAGCTGGCAATTCTTTCCTAAACAATAAGGAAGCCTACAGAAGGAGCTTGCCAAACATGGGATAAATAGGTATTCAGCAGGAATCTTTGCAGGTGCCTGGGTGCAAGGGCCAGGGGCTCTGAAAGAAGATTAAAACAGGGGAAAGTGATGGATCAACTCTTTTTTCAACAAGGCTTTGGTTTTCTTCTTCCAAGTCCTATCTTTCCTTGTGTGTGATACATGTGGTTAGCAAATATATGATAGAAGTTAAAAATACTAACATCTCAAAAAAAGAATCAGATACATTCATGATTATGATACTGAAATGCATTGTTAAGGGGAAAGAATAGTGTAGCATAGCAAAGATGAACCTTAGACTATAAAATACCAAAGCTAAAAAAATAGCTTTCATTTATTTAGCACTGCACAACTTGCAAAGGACTTTCCTTGAAACAATTTTATAGAGGGGGGAGAGTTGCAAGTCTAATTGCCCCAGTTTTACAGATTAAAAAATTGAGACTCAAAGAGGTTCATCCATTCATGTATACACAGTTAGTATAGTTAGTAAAAGTGTCCCAAGAAGACATTAAAAGCAAAACCTTATATATAATAGTCAAAATGACTTAGCTATTTCCTTCTCTGGCTCATTTTGCAGATAAGGAACTGAGATAGACAAGGTCAAGTGACTTGCAAAGCTAGAAAGTGCCTGAGAATGGATTTGAACACATAAGGATGAGTCTTCCTGATTTAAAAAACAATATTCTATCCACTATGCCACCTACCTGCCCTTGGCAAACAGAACACTATAAAAATGCTTATTCAGTCCCTTTCTCCCACCCTCCATTAGTAGAATAAGACACTATGCTAAATTCTGGGGAGATTCAGCTCTGAGACACAGGAAAATATAGAAGGGCTGCTGGGCTAGAATTCTACATCCAGCATTATGAACACAGGCCAGTCATAACCTCTTGGAGTCTCTGTTTCCTCACTGTAAAGTGAGTGTAATAATACCATGGTGACTCAGCCTTGAAGTCAGGAATACTTGGGCTTAATTCCTCTCCCTGAAAAATATTATCTATGTGACCAAGTGCAAGTGACTCCACTTTTCAGTGACCCAGGTAACTTCCAAGAAGACAACTTGTTGATAACTTCTTTGCATCAGCAGATTGAAGAAACCCTGATTTATCTCCCCTTTCCCATCTCTCACACCAAAAAAGTTACCACCTTGCCCTCATAATATTTACCCACTAGCAGTTTGGTCTAAGCCAGTGATGTCATTGGTATATGGGACTAATGATTGGAAGCCCATTATCCCAATGCAGAGGGACAATAGCCTTGCAACTAATAGTCACAAAGAGTTGTCTGAAACACAGGGATTGAGTGATTTGTGGAGGGTCAGGCGTCAGTATGTATCAGAACCAAGACTTGAACTCAGGTCTTCCTGCGTGAGGCTGATTCTCCATCCACTGTCACATTATCTCTCAATATGGCAGCTAAACATCCATAATTACATAAAAATAGCAGTTCCTGATAAAATACTTGAACCAAATATTTTTATGTGGTGTTATATCTAGACTTATCATTCTATTCTGTCCCTTCTTTAATTGATCTGATTTTAGAATTGGCAATAGTGTTTATAGTTAGAGTTCCAGTAAATGTGTAAGTACAGTATGGGTATGAATAGCCTCTGACAACATGATTTGTAGATAATAAAGGTAGGCTATAACCACAAAAGTCATGATGTCTCTCTTAAAAGCTAAGTTTTATTGATGTACTTTTTTAAAAAAAAAGAAATACTGTTTTAACTTCCTAATGACTCTTCTCACCACACACACACACACACACACACACACACACACACACACCAACATCCTCTTTTGAAATAAAAAATTTCAGTTAAGAAACATACATCAACACAACACATTGATCATCTCTAAAGAAAGGATGCTTAAATCAGTACTTTTAGGCTACAATTCTTCTGTTGAGGGATCAGAAGTATCCCATTGCTCCTCAACGTACAGAATGGCTCCTGAAGCCAAGCAGAATAAATCTCATTTTACTCATCACAGACATATAAACGTTAGGAGCCAAGCCCCAAAACTGGTTCCCTCAGAATAATTAGGGTATTAGCATACTTTGATAAGTATATCCAGAATAAATTGAATCTCTCAATAACATCACTATTTCTAACATGCTGTGTGACTGAGGGCAGGCCACTTCTCTCTGGGATTTAATTTACCCATCTGAAAAATGGAGTGAGTAGATGATTTAGTTTTGAACTTCATATTCTAAGGCTTCTAATTAAATTCACAAATTTACAAAAGAGAGGCTTTTGTTAAGGAAAGTCAATAATCAATCTGTCAAATGTAAATCACCAACATTGAGCTACTTTAAGGAGATGCAGTTTAAGGTAATTGATTGAAAGACTACCTCAGAGTCTGAGGTAGTCAAACACAAATCCTGAGAAGCTAGGTAAGTCCCTTGACTTTCTCAGTGTTCCAGGCCATTCGAAGAGTTTCAGAGCAATGGTGATATTCGTTGGTGGAAGGAACTTGTTCATGGAGGGCTCTTTCTACAAATGAAATCACAACTTTTCTCCCACCTCCCCTCCTCCAAAGTTAATTCTATACATCAAAGAAAGAAGGAGAGCCAAAATGATAGAGTGGCAGAAAAAAGTATAGCTGAGCTGTAACTCATAACTCCTCCAAACACATCTAGAAAACACAACGGATTGAATCCTGATCAGGTCATCCAAGAAAGAAAAAATCACAAGAAGACATTTTTTTCCCAAATGGGCATGGGGAGATACAGAGATAAACAATATGAAGACTAGGGGAAATAGATCAAATCTGCTGGGCCTCTCCAGGTGGAAGTGGGCTTATTCCCTTCAGGGGTCTTAAAGGGAAGGGTCCCTGTCCCACCTTGTAAAATATTATCTGGTTAGAGCAGAAACATTGGAAGAAGGAAGAAAGAAGCTTAGACCTAAGAACTGGTGCTAATTTATGCTATTTTGGGGGAAGGACCCCAAGGGAGCTGGCAGCTAGTTGACAGTCAAACTTCCCCACCAGCAGGAAGGGCAATTAGCATCATTGCTTCTGGTCTTATTCTGATAGAAGAGAGGTGTTTGAGCTTCAATAGGACTTCTTTGTTTAGAGAGTTAGGAACAAAAACTGTTGGGAATATTACAAGTTACTAGCCTAGTGATCCTGGAAGTCACTAATATTATATGTGCCTCGGTTTTCTTATCTGTAAAATGAGCAGATTGAACTCAATGGCCTATAAGATGCCTTCTTGCTCTACAACTGGGATTCTATAAGCTTGGTTCAAATCACACAACTCAAACATTATTAGCTCTATGACAATCCATCAAAAAGCATTGCCCTACTATGTGCCAAGGACTATGGATGCAAATATGATAGATTCTGAACTCAAGTACATTACATCATCTTGGGATAAGAGACTTAATCAATGGTGTGTTTATGAAACTAAATCACAGAGGAAGACCCAATAAGTTTCAGCAGAAAGAAATGCCATATCTCTAGTGTGGGGTGGATGGACAAGATCTTCGCAGAATGAAAAGAATTGAATGAGGGATAAACTCCCACAACCACCCAGGAAAATCTAAGAAGTCTTAAATACTCCATGTACTGAGTGAGATGTGCATTCCTCACTATTCACCAATAGAATAAGTTGTGCTCATCATTGGGTAGTGCTCCATAAAGGTTTTGTCAAAAATCAAAGGAGAGTCTAGTTCTAACAATTTATCTTAGGTTTTCCTCTCAAGGGGGTGTAAATCCCTGGTCAGCACAGGTTTAGGAAACAATAGCTAAAAGCCTTCAGTCTTTCCTCCAGTAGTTCTCCAGCTCCTTGCCTACACTCCTCCTTTGTTCTTATCATTGTACTAACTTTTCCCTATGAACTGTGATGTTTAAAATTTTTGAGAGATACAATTTCTGAGTAACCAATTATTTTATTAATAATACTAGCATTTTATTAATAAGATGGTAAATGATACTCTCGAATGCCAATGAACCGTCATGGTTGTAGGCTCGTAGTTTATATGCTCTTGGAAGAGAGGGTGTTCCTGAGGGTGGCAATCAACTCTGATTCATTTACATTTAATAAGTGAATGAGGATTACAATGAAAAGCTGACTCCCAGCAATGAGAGACTGAGAGACTGACATCAGGTCACTCTTGGACAAAGAGACTGTCTCTTCACTCAGACCACCCCAGTCCCAAGCAACCTAGATAAAGGATCTACCTCCATCCAAACTTACTTGAGTTTGTATAATTTATAGAATTTTACTCATCATTGTATAATTTAGGGGATGGTGATGTTGAACTATATGTTGAATACAATGAGCAGGGATTGACCTTAGATAAGAGGGTCTAGGTAGGGTAAATTTTTGGCAGAGTTCAGTAATGTCCTTCGAAGGCAAGGCTTTGAACAAGGAAATAGGACAGGGGAAAAGCCTGGATCTCCCCCATTAATAATCATTTCTCTCAGAACCAGTAAGGATTTAGACATTAGAAAAAAGCTAGAAAGGAACTAAGAAGTCGTCAAATCCAATGCCTTTATTTTACAGTGAAAAAACTACGGCCCAGAAGGGAGAAATGACTTGCCCAAAAATGACTCGGGTAACCAACAGCAAAACTGAGATTTTAATCCAGGTCTCTTGATTCCAAATTCATTGTTTCTTTTCCCACCATACCATGATTTACTAAATACTAAGTACATGTTGGCCATTATGTATCAGACAATAGGTCTACAGGCAAAGGGGACGTTAAAGAATATCTAGTCCCACTCTTCATTTCATAGAGGAGGAAATGGAGACCCCAAAAGACAGAAAGTGACTTATTTGTCCATGATCCACAGAGGCAGAGCCAGGATTCAGACCTAGGTCTTCTGACTCCAAGTTCAACATCCTTCCCGCTGCAACATACTGCCTGTATGGGCCTCCTGTATACATTATATTCCATCCCTGAATGAAAAAATTGCAAGTCAATCAAGAGTAGCCATATCACAGAGACTTACTGTTTTTGGACCGCTGTCAAAACCCCAAAGGGGTCAGATGATATTATATTAATGTTCTCATTTCGAATTTGAACTTCAATACCAAAATTTCTGTCAGTACCTTGTCAGACACCTATAGTCTTTCCCTCTGATTAGACGACTCCTCCCTCAAAGAATCACCTTGATCTTCCTCTACCATGCCACTTTGCTTCCCCTCCTCCCACTTTTCAGATCCCGTTAGAATGTAAGCCCCTTGAGGACAGGAACTATATTTACTTTTTATTTGTACCTACAGTATCAGCATTTAGTACAGTGCCTGGTCCTCAGTAAGTGTTTAATAAATGCTTTTTGAATTGAATTCTTAGCAGTAGCACTGCCAGTATATCATGTCTCCAAGAAGTCAAAAATGGCCCCATACACAAGCAACCTGAAGCTCCTAAAAGACAAGAATCCATCTTTTATTTCTTCTTTGTTACCCTCTGTTACACACAATAGTCCTTTTATAGAGGTTGGCTGAGTCACTATTCACTAACTACTTGCTAAATTGAGCTAGGGTACACAAGTGACTCACTCAACTGGAAATTTTCAGCATCAATAGGCCATAAATCACTCCATAGAAGTACTCAACATTGAGCTAGGATCATTGTATAATTTAGGGGGTGATTATATTGAACTACATCAAAAAAGTTCAAGATTGAGTACAGGTAAAAACTCAAAAATATTTTCCCAGACTTTTGTATGAAAGGTGCTTCTCTGACTGTGATAACTGCAGTCAGTTTTTGCAGAATCAGAAAACTGTTTTCCAGCTCTGCTTATCTTCATCTGTTGAAGTAACTGAGATGAGTTCAAATTCTATCTGTATTATTTTCTTATTGGAGAGGCTTGAGGAAGTCACTTCCTTTGTATGGGCCTCAATTTCCACACTTAAAAATATTTTGGCCTCTAAAATCTATCTTGCAGGAAAAAAAATGTTGCAAGTTGGTGAAAAATCATAGAATCTTTGTAGTGGTAGTAATAGTAATTATTGTTGTCACTGTCATAGTAGTAGTAATAGCAGTCATTGTAGTAATAGTCATTGTAGTGGTAAGCAGTAGTAGTTGTAGTTATCATCAGCATAGTAATCATAATAGTAGTCATTGTAGTTGTAATAGCAGCAGCAGCAGCAGCAGTAGTAGTAGCAGTAGCAGCAGCAGTAGTAGTAGTAGTAGCAGCAGTAGTAGTAGTAGTAGCAGCAGCAGCAGCAGTAGTAGTAGTAGTAGCAGCAGTAGCAGTAGTAGTAGTAGTAGTAGCAGCGGCAGTAGTAGTGGTAGTAGTAGCAGTAGCAGTAGTAGTAGTATATAGTAGTAGTTGTAGTAATAGTAGTAGTAGTAGTAGTAGTAGTAATAGTAGTAGTAGTAG
>CM053601.1:170929095-170949573 GCA_028646575.1 Pseudocheirus occidentalis | reverse complement strand
AGCAGCAGTAGTAGTAGTAGTAGCAGCAGTAGTAGTAGTAGTAGCAGCAGCAGCAGCAGTAGTAGTAGTAGTAGCAGCAGTAGCAGTAGTAGTAGTAGTAGTAGCAGCGGCAGTAGTAGTGGTAGTAGTAGCAGTAGCAGTAGTAGTAGTATATAGTAGTAGTTGTAGTAATAGTAGTAGTAGTAGTAGTAGTAGTAGTAGTAATAGTAGTAGTAGTAGTAGTAGTAGTAGTAGTAGTAGTAGTAGCAGTAGCAGGTAGTAGTAGCAGTAGCAGCAGCAGTAGTAGTAGTAGTAGCAGCAGTAGCAGTAGTAGTAGTAGTAGCAGTGGCAGTAGTAGTGGTAGTAGTAGCAGTAGCAGTAGTAGTAGTAGTAATAGTAGTAGTAGTAGTAGTAGTAGTAGTAGTAGTAGTAGTAGTAATTGTATATCTATAGGTCCTTAAGTTCTACAAATATTCTACACAGGTCATCTCATCTGATCCCCACAATACTTTATGAGGTAAATGCTATTATTATGATATCCATTTTACAGGTGAAGAAATAGAGACTGAAAAAGGTTATGTGACTTGCCCAGAGTCACATAGTAAGAGTCTGAGATGTCACAGAATCTCCTAACTGGAAGAGACCTCAGTGCCCATCACCTTAACAATATCCCCCAGGAACTGATCGTCCATCCTTTGCTTAAAGACTTACACATTCCCTCCCAAAGCAGCCCACTCCACCTCTAGAGAACTCTCACTTTTAGGAAGTTTTCCCTTATATAAAATCCCTTAGCAGCTTCTACCCACAGCTCCTAGTTCTATTTCCTAATGTAGTCAATACTCTTTTCACCCATTCTCTTGAATTCCTTTAAGTGGCCTTTCACCAGATCAACGTTTTCCTGTTGTTTTCTGTCCTTCCACTTGGGATATTCCCACACTCCAATGGTCCTTTTCTCTTTATAGTGAAAGCATATGATTTAATTGACCTGCACTGAATCTCTAAAGCTGTCTCTCACAACACACTTCTGTATGACTCAACAGCCTTCTTTGGAAAGGAGTCACACTGGTCTGCAGAACAACCAATGTACGAGTTAACCTTCAGTACACGCGGGTTGTGCTGTAAGGTATTGAGCAAATAGGACAAAATGGATACCAAGATAAGCTCTGAAAGCAGAATGCAAAAGATGATGATTTACCTTAAAAGATACCTCAAAATAAGGTGTAATGTGCGTTTTGACCATGCAGAAGGGGTTCAGATTTCTTGTCTTGGGAAGGGTATTCTGGAGCCTGTCCAGTGTTTCAGAGGCGGGTTCAGAATGCAAAACATTGCAATGCTCGTTAACCAGAAAATGCAATTAAAGACAACTTTACTCAGAATAAACTTTAAAAGACTATAATTTCTAGTTGCTAATTCAGATAAAATATTTCTCCCCCCTTTGCATTCACATTTTCAAATATATATTATGTATTGTTGTATATTACTGTATTATATCATACTAATATATATACATATATATATAATTTATTTAATTTGTATATGATGTACCTTCTACTAGAGGCAGCTAGATGGTACAATGGATAAAGTGCCAGCCCCAGAATCAGAGTTCAAAGAGGAATCTCTGAAGGGTAGTGAGTATTCCATGAAACCTCCAGAGCACTGTCTTTCCAAATTCTTGACTTCTTATAGCTCAGGTTAAAATAAAACCAAACCAGTGATTCAAACTTTAGTCCCTTAGATCAACCAGATTCCAACCACTGAATGAGGCCTCTTGCCTCTTTAAAGAAAAATCTGCCCAGCCTACATGAAACAGGTACCTCTCCTGCCACAAACATTCAACCATTCAACCAATTAACAAGTATTTAATACAGGTCTACTATGTAGATGCTGGAGTACTAAGAGTGAATGAAACAGTCCCTATTCTCAAAGACCTTACAGTGTAATGGGGGAAGGTTGTCATATGTGTGTCTGTGTATATATGCATTTATAGATATAGATATACACATACATACACATATGTTAAGTATATATATATATATATACATCATGAGTACAATGAGAATAAAAATAAATATATGCAAAGTAATTAAATGAAAGAGTTTGAGAAGGAAAGTAGTAGCATCTGGGCAAGTCAAGAAAGGCATCGTTTGAAGATAGTACTTGATCTACGCCCCAAAAGAAGACAGACTCAAGTCAAGCAAATAAGCCTTTATGATGCATCCAGCATTGTTCTAAGAACTGAGGATACAAAGAAAGTCAAAATCATTCCCTGCCCTTGACGAGTCCACATTCCAATGAGATAGACAGTGTGTAAATAAATATTGAAGTAAAGGTAAGGAGAGAGTTGGATTCTAGGAATGGAAGATAATGGATATAAAGTTTGGCCAGAGTGCATAGCAAGAGGAGATTGTAATGTCCACTGAGACTGGAAAGATGAGTTGAAACCAGGTTTTAATGATAAGCAGGGATGTTTAAAATTTATCTTAGAGGCATTTGGAAGCCATTTAACTTGGCTGAATACAAGAGTCACGTATCAGATTGCATTGGTGGCATTGTAGAATAAACCGGAGCAGTAACAGACTTGAAGAAAGGAGACGAAATTAGGAGAGTGCTGCAATGATCTAGGTGTGAGCTGATGCATGTAGCTATGGAAGCAAAGAGAAAGCGTTCAGTGGAAGCAATGTTGTGCAAGTAGAAACATAGGATTGGGCAACTTGACTGGATACATGCATTGAGAATGAGGAGTCAGAGATAATGGTCAAGATTATGAACCTGAGATGCTGGAAGCATTGTGGTACCTTCCAAAGAAAGAGGGAACCTTGGGCAATGTCTAATTTAAGGGGAATGATGTAGATCAGGGGTGGAGAAACTCAAGGCCACATGTGGCCCTGTAGGTCCTCAACTTTGACCCTTTGACTGAATCCAAACTTCACAAAACAAATCCCCTTAATAAAAGGATTTGTTCTGTAAAATTTGGACTCAGTCAAAAGGCCACATCCAAGAACCTAGAAGGCCACATGTGGTCTCAAGGCCACAGGTTTCCTACCCCTGATATAGATGATTCATGAGAGAGAGTGGGGGGAGGGAGAGATGGGGAAGAGGGAGAAAGAGAGGGAGAGGGAAAGGGAGAGGGAGAGGGAGAGGGAGAGAGGGAGGGAGAGGGAGACAGAGAAGGAGAAGGAGAGGGAGAGGGAGAGGAAGAGGGAGAGGGAGAGAGAAAGGGAGAGGGAGAAGGAGAGGGAGAGGGAGAGGGAGAGGGAGAGGGAGAGGGAGAGGGAGCAAACAGGCAGGAAGCAAACCAGGAAAAGAATAATGTCAAAGAGAAAAGGGGAGAGAGACAGAGAAAGAAAAGAAACATTGGTCAACAATATCAAATATAGGGGGTGACTAGGTGGTACAGTGAATAGTGTACCAGTCCTGGGGTCTGGAGGACCTGAGTTCAAATCCGGCCTCAGGGACTAGACACACTTACTAGCCATGTGACCTTGGGCAAGTCACTTAATCCCAGCTAGCCTACCCTCTCCCCTCCAAAAAGCAAAAAAAATATATCAAATATAGCAGTTAGCTCAGAAGGATGAGGACTAAGAAAACACCATCAGATGTGGCAGTTAAAAGATCATTGGTAACTCAGGAGAAAACGGTTTCAATTGAATTATGATGTCAGAAGTCACATTTCAAAGGACTGAAACATGAGTGATAGGAGAGGAAGTAGAGGTAGTAAGTACAAACCACTTTGTGAAGGTAGTTTAGATGAGAAAAGGAAGGCAGACTGAGGGTGAAAATATAGATAATGGTCAATGTTTATTCATCATCAACTCTCCAGTTTCCCTTACCCTCTTTGGCTACTCAGTTATCCAGTTTTATCGATTCTACCTCACAACATCAAATCTGTCCCTTTCTATATAATCTGATGACTATTTCAGGTCCTAATTATTTCTCACCTGATCTATTTTGGTAACCTCCTAATTGGTCTATCTACATCCATTCTTTCCCTCTCTTCAAACTCTCATTCACATAACTGTCAAACTCATATTTCTAAAGCACACATCAAATCATGTCACTCATGCTTCTGAAGAATGCTCATGGGCTCCCTATTGTTTCTAGAATAAAATTCAAATTCCTTTCTTGGTATTTACAGTCTCGTATAGTCTGGCTCCACTCTATCTTGCCAGTGATTACATATTTCCCTCCCTCTCACATATTATACATTAAAATCAAACAAGCCTACTAGATATTTTCAGTATATAATATTCCATTACGCACGTCTGAATCTTTGTATGAACTATCTCTCATTTCTAGAAATTGACAGCAGTTGGAAGGAGATTTCCAAACCACACCTTTTGGAATGTCTTCATCCTTCAAAGCTCAGTTTATATCACACATCACAAAATACCTTCCTTGACTTCCTTGGCCCTCCCTCCTATACCACACACACACACACACACACACACACACGCATGCATGCATACATATACATACTTGCTTATATTTATTTTGCA
The DNA here is from genome assembly GCA_028646575.1 of Pseudocheirus occidentalis. NCBI lineage: Eukaryota > Metazoa > Chordata > Mammalia > Diprotodontia > Pseudocheiridae > Pseudocheirus > Pseudocheirus occidentalis. Next base: position 170,945,098 of record CM053601.1, on the reverse strand, counting down.
TACCTTCGACATTATCTTATGTTCATGTTTCCTGCTTCTGGCTGAGTATAAGCTCTTTGAAGAGAGTCCACTTCAGTCTTTGCATCCCCAGCATAATTCCTAGTGCTTTGTGGGCATTTGAATTGACTTGAATTGAACTGAGTTAAATTTAATTGAAATCAGAAATTTCATGTGCCTGGACCCATAGTTGACAGCTATATGAGTTAAGGTCAGCTAGGACTCACAAAGGGACAAGTAGATGGCATCAGGAAGAGCGAGACACAAAATGGAAAAGCAGACAGGAAAAGAAAAAGAAAATGGAGAAAGGCAGAGCCAAAGGTCAATCACAGTGATAAAAAGCTTTGAAAAGATTTTAAGACCTACCTGAACTTCTGGGAGCTAAGACGGTGGAGTAAACCCTAGCTACTCTAATCCCTGTCCTTGACCCTGAAAATCCAGAGATGATTGACCCAGTAGAATAGCCTGAAATAGTGGAAGCAGCCACAGGCTTAGGAGTCTTAGAGGAAGGGTGTGACTAAAGCTGTGCCTATCCTGAAGTGAAGGGCAGGAGGTGTCCCAACCAGTCTCAGCTGACCAGTGGGAGATCCCAAAGCCCAGGGGGGTGAAGCCAACAAGCTCTAACACCAGAAGCACAGGTGTGATTTAGCACAATCAAGGAAATATGCAGACATCAGCTTGGCATGCTGCCAGCTGCTGAGCCTATCCAAGCTCTAGCCAGGGGCACAGAGCCAGGAAACCTGAAATGGCCAGACCACCCCTCCCCCATACCTTACTCTGTGAGCCTCAGGGTACCTGGAGAAACACTGAGAGTGCTCACCTTGGCCTCAGTCTAGACACCCAGAGGCTATGGTACACAAAGTCAACAACCAGGCACCCAACTCCCAGTTTAAAAAGCATGGGTCAGATTGTTCTGTACCCCAGAAGCAGAAATCCACTTTAAAAGCCAGGAAATAGGCAATCACAATGGGCCAGAAGCAACCAAAGATGATTGAATCCTATTATTAAGTCTAAATGGGTACATGATGTAGGTATAAAGGCTGATACTGTAAGCAATCTGGGAGATCAAGGAATAATTTACCTGTCAGATTTATGGAGAAGGGAAGATTTTATGACCAAACATGAGTTAGACAGCATTATAAAATGCAAAATAGATAATATTGATTACATCCAATTGAAATTTTTCTGTACAAATAAAGTCAGTGTAACCTAGATTAAGAGGGAAGTGGAAAATTGTGAAAGAATTTATACAACCAGTGTCTCTGATAAAGGCTTCATTTCTAAAATATACAGAGAAATGATTCAAATCTATAGGAATACAAGTCATTCCCCAGTTGATAAATGGTCAAAGGATATGAACAGGCAGTTTTCAGAAGAAGAAATTAAAAATATCTACCAGCATACAAAAAAATGCTCCAAATCACTGTTGATTAGAGAAATGTAAATCAAAACAACTCTGAGGTACCACATGTCACCAGTCAGATTGGCTAAGATAACAAAACAGGAAAATGACAAATGCTGGAGAGGATGTGGAAAAATTGGAGCACTAATGCATTGTTGGTGGAGCTGTGAACTGATTCAACCATTCTGGAGAGCAATCTGGAACTATGCCCAAAGGGCTATAAGTAAGTGCATACCCTTTGACCCAGCAATACCACTTCTAGTGCTGTATCCCAAAGAGATCATAGAAGTGGGAAGAGGCCCCATATATACAAAAAACATTCATAGCAGCTCTTTTTGTGGTGGCAAAGAATTGGAAATCAAGGGGATGTCCATCAATAGGGGAATGGCTAAACAAGTTGTGGGTATATGAATGTAATGGAATACAAATGATGAGCAGATGGACTTCATAATAACCTGGAGAGAATTATATAAACTGATGTTGAGTGAGAAGAGCAGAGCAGAAAAATTTGTACACAGTTACAGACACAATGTATGTGTGATGACTTTGATAGACTGGACTCCTCTCAGCAATGCAGGGTTATAACACAACTCCAAAAGACTCGTGATGGAAAGAGATGTCCACATCCAGAGAAATAATTAGAGTCTGAATGCAGAGTGAAGCAAACTACTGGCTCTCTCTTTTTTTGTTGTTTGTTTTATTTCCTCTTTCTCATTGTTCATTCCATTGGTTATAATCCTTCTTTACAACCTGACCAATGTTTAGTGTGAAGGTATTTGTAGTGTTGTGCAGAGAAAAAGAGCAAGCTGAGAACTGGGTTCAAGGTAAATTTAGATGTGGATTTATTAAATAAGCACATGACTACCAGAGTTTTCAACACTCAAATTGGCAGTCCTCTTTGGGGGTACAGAGTTTGATTATAAAGGCTAAAACCACAAAAACCACAATAGGGAGGGGAACTAGCAGAAGTTATGATGTACAGAAGCAAAGAACAGCCATTGGTTAAAGCTTTGACTTAGGGGAGTATGGCACAAGGCTACAAGGGTGAAACTTTCCTGTGAAGTGGGGGTCTTTCCTAGAACTGGGTGGAGGGCACAAGGTGGAGGGCTATAGTCAGCTTTTCAGAGCAGGGTGGAGTGTCATGGGATGAGGGGGACTGGAATTCCCCAGAGCAGGCCAGGGTCATATTCTGGGCAAAGGGAATGGGGTCCCTGCTTGGTCATCGGGGCAGGACAGGATGGTACTTGGATAAGATCCTTACACCATAATGAGCCTTGTATACTATAATGGTTCAAGGAGAAAATATGAAATGCTGATTAGGGGAGGAGTCAGGGAACACCTTGAGCAATGCCCAGTCATGCCTTAAGCTTTTTCAAGCTATGAAAAAATATAAAACAGGGACAAAGACAGAAATACAAGAGGGGCTTAATGGTGGGCCACAGGTCAAGTGGTGTGTAGTGACCAAGACCTGGGTGGAGGGCTTGGGTATGATCCAATACTTGAATGCATGCTGGCATGAGGGAGGAGGGAGGAGGACAGGGAAAAGGAGAAAATTTGAAACTCAAGGGATTGTGAAACTGAATGTTGTAAACAAAAAGTAAATTTGAAGAAAAAGAAAAGAAAAACCTCCCCCTGTCCCCCAAAAGAAAAGATATCAAGCAAAGGTAGAGTATACTCTGAATAGTGCTTTGGAAAACAAGCCAATCAATTCGTCACTGGAAGTAAACCTGGAAATTTTTAATCATCATGGTTTCCAGTTCACCTTATTGACACCAACCTTTTTATAAAAGGCTGTTGCCTAGTTGTGAAAGGGGGTTCAGTGAACCAAATAAGGAGACTGGCATCAGAAAACCCTGGTTCAATATCAGCTCTGCTTCTTACAACTTGTGTGAGCTCAGGCTAGTCTGGACTTCAGTTCAACAAAATCATTGATTTACTTGGAAAGGACCTTAAAGACCATTGAGTCCAATCTCATTTTATAAATGAAACTAAAAGGTATCATGACTTGCCCAGGGTTACACAGCTAGCAAGTGTCTGAGGCAAGATTCAAACTCTGGTTTTCTTGACTCCAATCAGTTGGTCAACCTTCACTTATTATGACACCAAGGTCATCCACTGCATCCTGGGCCACTGACTGTCATCCTGACTCTTGTCTTGCCACTGGATTTCAAGAACTCTAGAAGAGAAAGAGAGATTGATGACTGTGCAACTCTGCCTTACTTAACCCTAATTCACAAACAAGTCAAGAAATACCCCTGTGATGTCACTGGTCTTGGAAAGCAACAAACAAACAACAGAGATACAAAACAATCCCTACCCTAAAGAATGTCACGTTCTAATAGAGAACAAAACATACAAACTGCATAAATACAGAATATACACGGTATAAATGGAAGGGAATCTCTGAGTGAAGGCATCACCATTGGAGGTATAGGCAGAGGACTGTGAAGCAGACTAGAAAAGAAGCCTCTAGAAGTTTAGATTTGGGCTGCATCTTGAAGGAAGCTAGGGAAGCCAAGAAGGAGAAGAGAGAGAAATTTCCATATTCTAGGCTACAAGTGCTACAAGTCCTGTGCTCTCCCCATACAGGCACCTCATTTTTAATATGCCAAAGTAATGAAGAAATAAATGGTTGCTGAAGATCTCATGAAAATGGACATTTTTTTCCAGGCCTAGTCTATGTACAGGCAGGAAAATAACCTTATCAACCCTCTCCATGATCTATTACCCCTAGCAGTAATTTCACACCAGGGATTCTCATATAGCCAGCTTTTTCTCTTAAGAAATCCATACTGTTGGGGGTGACTAGGTGGCACAGTGAATAGAGCACCAGCCCTTGAGTCAGTAGGACCTGAGTTCAAATCCAGCCTCAGACACTTAACACTTACTAGTCATGTGACCTTGGGCAAATGACTTAACCCCAATTGTCCTTCCTTCCCTCCTCCAAAAACACAAAAAAGGAAAAGAAAGAAATTCATGCAGTGTTACAATAGAAATACTTCCATATTTGAAGTCACAGGATCTGAGTATGTTCTATATGACCTCAAACAGGACACTAACTCCCTGGGCCTTAATTAATTCTCTTTTGTATAAAATTAGGAGGTTAGAGTAGATGACCTCTGATGTCCCTTTGGGCTCAAACTCTGTGATCTTCCAACATGCTGATAGGAAATGATGTTGTCTTTTCCATCTAGCAATTTGTGATGCTTCAGGATCAATGCCCAGCCCAAGTTCATGGACCTGACAACTGTGGATTCAACCAGCCCCCTACATTTCTTTTTTTTTCTGCTTTTTGATAGCTAAAGAAAATTGACCCTGTGTATGTGCATTTGTGTGTATTGTGTGCGTGTGTGTGTTGTGTTGTGTAGGCTGAGGGAAGCTTCCTAGCAGGTGCAATCCCGTTAGTTTTTGTCCACTATTAAGGTGGATTAGTTTGGGCTTCCTCAGAGAACCAGAACAAAGGGGACCTTTACTCAGATCTCCTGGGGTCCCGTAATCTTGTCACCACTTTCAAACTATTCCTGCCAGGCTTTCTGTTTGTCTCTGGTCAAAAGCATGTCAGTGACACCCCATGCTTGTTGCTCAAGGAAAATAATCAAAACAAGTTTTTTTTTCTTTCCATCCCTTGTGAAGTTTATGTTTGTAGTTAAAAATATTAATAGTATTTTTTCTCAAAAAACTTTTGGAATTAATGAGAGAGCTCCTCCTACTGGATAGTTTCTCTAAATATTTTGAGCTTCCAGTCATAACATAAGTTATGATTAGAGCCTGGGCCACAAAATAAAGAATTGACTTTTTTAGAATCTCCATGAAGAACAGCAGAAATTTATTAGGACTCCAGTGGAAGTTAGGGTCCCTGAACACATTGGTATGTCTCCCATTCATCCAAATTCCCTGTAGCTCATTGTATCACACCCCAGGTAGAAAACACAATAACAGCTCACACTGATATCAGGTTTTCATAATTATAAAAGTGCTAGCCACCCAATAGCCTCACATAGTAGTGAATTAGCTGGGTTTTATAGATGAGACAACTGAGCCAGAGAGGGGAAGTGATTTACCCACAATCACACAATTACAAGATTGAAACCAGTCTCCTGGATGGAAATTGAAGGCTCTTTCTATAATGCCATATTTTTAGTCTGGGAACCATAATGTGAGAAGATCATTGACAACATAAATGAGATGCTACTAAACTGAACACATGCATTTTAATGGTTTGATAACTACATTTCAATATAATTGGTTTCTTTTGTGATCCTATATAATTCATTTTATTCACTGAAAAACATTATCCCAAGAAGGGGTTCATAGGCTTTCCTAGATTGCCAAAGAAGTTCATGGTAGAAAAGAAGGTTAAGAATCCTGGACATAAATTATGTCTGGGAGAGTCGAGAGAATCTAATGTTTCAAGATTGAACCGACCCTCCTAATCTCTGTGTCCAAAGGAGGGCAACCAGCAACAAGATCCATGCTACCATAAATGCTTTTGAAAGACTTACAGCTTGCCAAAGAAGAGACAAAAAGGGCAACAAATATTTGAATCAGTAAGTCTTTACTTGGTGGTGTTTAGCTTACACAAGCATGGATTTGGGATTTATATGAGATACCCAAAGGCATGAGGAATAGGGCTTGGTCACAGTCACCAAAGAGATCAAGTTGCATCCTCTCTGGGTATATAAGGACAAAGAAAAAACCCTAATTTAACTAGTAGAGAATTGTCTACCCTTTGAATCTGATGATCTCCAGGAGATGGTAGAAAGACAAAGGAAATTGATGATTCAATGAGAAGCACCCTTTGGACCCTCTACAAAGGTTGCCCTGGGCTATCATTACTCCTATATCACCTGGTTTCCATCTCAGATGTCAGAGTTACCCCCTCCCATTCAAGTAAGGACCTGATGTTTATATGAAGGGCAAGGACCTTTGTAAGTCTGTGTGTTTAGTTTTCTGCCCCTGGTGCCACAGGCAGGAAGATAGAAAGTTGTGTGGAATGAATACATTTCCAACTACATATTGTTGTTTGTAGAAAAGGGGTAGAGTGAGGAAGGCATTCATAGTATCAGACAACATGAAGTAATATGTTAAAAATAGAGATAACCTATCACAAAAAGCCAAAAGAAGAGGAGAGTTTTAGACTACTACATGTGGACGAGAGTCTGAAAGCCTTTATATGAATGGAATGATTGAAAGAACAGAGAACATGTAATCTGGGAAAGAGTAGACTTACTTTAATGCTACTTCAATAATTAAAGTTTTATCATGTATGAAAATATATTCATAATCATATGTATTCATGAATAACTGAACAAGGATCAATGCATATTACAGAAGGGCAAATTTGGGGTCAATACAATTAAATAGCCTGCTGAAAATATTGGGAAATGGAATGATTTGCTTTAATAAATAGTAAGCTCTCCCTCACTGAAAGTGTGCTAGCATGGGTGGGATGACTGGGACTTTGAAGGATGGATTCCTATGCTAAACACAAAGTTGCCCAAATGACCTTTGTGGTATATTCCAACTCTAAGATCTTGTTATTCTTTGTGGTCACTAGCTAATGTCTCATAACTGATAGAAAGAATCAGTTACAAAAGAGAGCAGCACTATCTAATTAATTAGTTTGCTAATTTGTTCTTCTCCCTTGGAGAATCTTGGTGAATGGCATGGCTAGAATGTCAAAATTCCCATTTTCTTGTCTTGCTGATATCCCTAGTTTTCTAAATCTTCATCAGTTCTTGATTAGATATAGCTGTCTATTCTTTCATACTTCAATATTCCCTCCACAAGCACAGATAACGATCCTTCTCTTAGTCACCTTTGTGTAGTTAGAGACTTCTTATAAATTGCCTCATATATACTTGTATGTCCATATGTTATCTCTCTCTATCATATGCAAGTGTCTTGAAAATCAGGGCATTTCTATTTTTTGTAACTATTCTAAGAATCTACCTCAATGTCTAGAGAATCAGACGGGAAGAGGTAGGGGGAAAGGATGGAGCTATGTTTTCATTGGCATATGGAACTCCCAGGTGATGACACATCTTCCACCAGTATAGTTGGCACTTTTTCTGCAATTTTTAGTCTTGGAGGGTTGTCTAGAAAGGTTAAGTGAATTGTCCAAGATCATACAAACAGAATAAGTCAGAGATATGACTTGAACCCAAGTCTTCCAAGGTTGAGGCCAACTCTCTATCCATGTCATTCTGCCTTTTGGTATTTAATAAATACTATAAGAATATATTAAAGAATTTAATTTATTAAATACTTAAAGTACTTAAGATAAATAGGTACTTAATAAATAGCAATTGATTGAGCCATTGATCCTTGGCCAACGTGTCCATTAGTCCTACTAGTCTCAAAGACTCCTCAGCTTGGTACTATCAGATAGAACTTAAACTGTACTAATATTTCTTTCAAGGGTTTACTGATATCCCCTTGCCATGATGAGACATCAGAAGGAAGCTTTATTTAGCCTTACTCCTCTTGATACTGGGTATCTCAAATTAAACTCCAAAACCTTGTATAAGCAAAACCTCACAAAATATGACACAGGAAAAATGAGGGAAATTTTCCTATATGTTTGATGCATCCAAATAAGAGAAATGATTATTAAATAACAAATTATTGGACAGATCCTCCACCATTTTTAAAAACTTACCTTACCTAGACCATCTTATCTAGGTAGAACTGTTGCCCCACCCAACTAGAAAACCTTACAAAGAATTTAATCTAAGGTGAATTCCAGCCCAATTTCCACTTGGGCAGTTTTGAGCAGGGGGGCAGGTCCTTTGTCTAGATTTCCTGAGGCTGGGGGAGCTATTTCCTCCAGCCCCTTTTAGAATAGGTCCACCTCTTATTATAACATTCATTCTTCTCATTATTTGTTGACCAATCAGAGTTGCTTGCCACTCTCAGGAACATCCACTCTTCCAAGGACATATAAGTAGTTGAGTGGGTTCCATGAGGTGCCTATGGTATTTGAGAGTGTCACTGACCCCTTTTTATTATCTGCTGCCAATAATTAATAAAATGAGTAATTATCCAGAAACTATGTCTCTCAAGTTTTTCATATGTCACACAAATAATGTTGAAATCATGAGTAACATAAGTATAGAGATGAGCCACATTATTGAGGCTATACACCCAGTCATCTAAAATTCATTGAGTACTTTAAGTTTAGAAAATGATTGATACATATTACTTCATTTCATTCTCCCAGCAACTCTGAGATAAGCACTATTATCATTCCGATTATACATATGAAGAGACTGGCTAATAAAAAGTTAAACTTTTAAAAGTTAAGTGACTTGCTCAAGGTAATTCAGCTAGTCAATGTCTGAAGTTAAAGTTGAACTAAAGTTTCTGACTTCAAGTCCAGCACCATATCTATTAAATCACCTACCTGTTTCAAACATGCATTACCTGCTACAATTATTTTTAAATTACCATATATCATTAAATAAAAAAAACTGATATATTAGAAAAATGATTAAAACTTGCCTTTGGGAGAGTGTCAGACTTTCCATATTCAAGAAGGTAGCTGTTACTAACCAATAATTCCTCACTTAGAGAAAACAGAGTGGCCTTCAAATATGTATGCCTTCATTTGGACAAGACATATGGCTTCCTTTTTTAATTACAAACACAATTTTAAAGGCATTTATATCAGCTTGACAAAAAGATCTAATGTTTTAAAATATTAATTGGAGAATTATTTTTTACTCCTATATTATTACTTCCCCAAGAGGGTATTCAGATAATTGTGTGAGATCATTGCTAAGTTTTTATTGCTCCATTTAAAAAAATTAATTTTATTGATACCTTTTATTTTTATATATCTACATTTCCCACTGTATTCTAACCTGACTCTTTCCAACAAGAAAAATCACTTATAATACAAAATTTTTAAAAGGGGGGGAAAGTTCAGTAATACTAATCAACATATGAAAACATTACTTTATATGCAATATCCCACAGCTGTATCCCCCACCTCTGCAAAGAAAATTCTTCACTTTTTATAAACCAAATTTAAAAAAAACCAATCCATGGAAAGTTCCCACATGCCCAGTCTGTAGTAGCTGCAAAATTCACATCTAACTTACTTTCTTAGTTCTTCTATTGCCATTAATAAGTGTGAGCCATCCAGATTAATAATCAGAATATATTGGGTCCATAAGCATGAAAGTTGGAAGGATCTTTACCGACCATTGAGCCCAAACTTGTCTCAGACACAGGAAATGAGGCTCAGAAAAACAAACTGATTTGTAACCATTCACATGGGTGAGTAAGTAGCATGATCAGAATCCAAACCCAGAAATCCTGTGACTTTTATGGTGTTCTTTTCATGACACTATGCTGCCTCAAATATCATGAAGTTAGCTAGCAAATTCCCTCCATTTCTCTCTCCCTGATATTTCTACTACAGGTCAAATACTTCCAGGTCCTTCACAGATACTCAAGCTTTATTATAAGTAGAACATTTGAAGAAATCAGAGATGTCTAAACAGGAGAAGAGAAGACTTGCAAAAGACGTGATAGCTACTTTCAAGGATAATAACCTAAAGTCTCCATCTCATAACTGATTAACTCAGTTCTAATAAGGTCAATGTCAATGAAACCAAGATTATTATTTGGGTTCCCTGTAGACTAGTTAGTTTTCCTCTGTTCTTCCATTTCATATCGACCCTAAAAATAAAATTCAAGTCTTTATTCACAAATGGTGTCTTTAGTAAAGGGTTGTAGGAATTGTTGCGAATTCCTGCCTAATTCTGTTTATTCTACTGGCATTTGAACTGTGCATTTTAGGTCTAGAAATAATGAAGAAGGTAAATTTGCCCATTCTTTCAAGATTATGCTTTCCTTTTGAAAATATGGCTAGAAATGTAGAACAAAGAGAAATGTCTATATCAATGTGCATAAAAATTGTGATGAAATATCTGTAATTTCATTGACGTAGACATTCCCTCTAATGATGTGAATTGTAACCTAGCATGCAATCAAATTAAATTCAAGAAGCATTTACTAAGCACTGTGCTAGTCATAGATGATACAAAGACAAAAATTGGAAATAATTCCTGCCCCCAGGGAACTTACAATCTACTGGAAAAAAAAACTTGTACACAGATAAACAAATACAGGCATTTGGAGGGAGGAATGCAAGCTCTAACAAATGGGAGCATAATAAGTACTATTTATATAGCCTTTCAGGATTTTCAAAGCACTTTATGCTTGTCACATTTGTTTTTCACAATAGCTCACACCAGAAAGGTGCTATTATTTATACCCATTTTATTTATGCAGAAACTGAGACTGAGAGAGGTTAAATGATTTGCCTCTGATCACACAGTATCTAAGGAAGCATCTGATCTCAAGTCATCCTGACTCCATTCCCAGTGTTCATTCCCTTGTACTCTTTATCTGTATCAATAAAATCTATCTTATCTTTTCCCAGTTCTATTCAACTATTATCCACATCACTCATGGATTCTATACAATGGGTCCACCCAAAATGTTAGAGGTTTTCCTCAGGTTGTCATTACATTGCATGGATATGAATGGAGCACATAGGATGTCTGTTGGTTATCATTCAATGTCTCTATCTGACTTGCTCATTCAAATTTCTCTTCTATAAAAAAAGAAGTTAAATAAAATACATCAGAATAGCTTTTGTGTCTGAGCTCTCAACCTTATAATAGTGAATTAGTATTGTAAAATAATTGCTAGACTAGAAATATTTTAAAGCTCAGTTGTTTAAAAAAATCTTCATTTTGACTACTTTCAATGGAAGACTTATACACCCACCCACCCCCCTCAATAAAAAGGAAGGTCCCAAACATAGTTATAGCCCAGAAGATATGCAGGGAAATAAAGACTCAACCTAGTATACTATTTCTCCTTGAAACCTTACAATGGGCCATGCACATTTGGGAAACAAATTATCCATGCCCTTTAATATGTGTTAAAGGGCTTTGTTTTGTCACACTTCTAAACAGGTCTTCAGATTACCTTTTTAGGTGTGCCAACAATTAGAGAACATGAAGAATCAGGCATCTTGGCAATGTTTGAAAGTCTAACTGAATTAGATATAGGGTTATCCTATATGTACTTCTTTAATTTGTCAAGAAAAAAGGGATTTAATGTTTTTAGGGCAATGATCACCATGTCCAATTGGTTAAATGTTTTGATAATTTTTGTGGCATAAGAGATCACATGTGTTTGCTCTTTAGTGCTGAAAATTAAACAAAACTCAAAAAGGATCAAGACCCTTAACAAAAGGTTAAATGTTCAGATAACAGACACTTGGGTATTGACCCAACAGATTCCAGTGGCACTGAGAAGACATTTGGGAGACCTAGGATATGGGAAAGAACAATTGCATAAGTAATACAAACATCTGAGGACATCTAGGTCTTTTTCCACATCCAGGCAATCTTCTGAACAGATGAAGTGTGATAAAGTCAATCAGCCAATCAATAAGCACTTATTACTGGAAAGAGTAATGAACTTAGAAGCGAAAACTAGGATGCATAGTCTACCTCAAATACTTACTAGTTGACAGGCAATTTGCATAACCTCTCTGAGCATCAGTTTCCTTATCTGTAAAATGGAGATAATAATAATAATAATACCTACTGTACTAGGATTTTGTACAGATGAAATTAGTTAATACATGTAAAGCACTTTAAAAATAAACTATGATATCACAGTTGACCCTCATAGCATCCATGTGAGGAAGATACTGATAGCTTTATCTTACAGATCAGGAAAACTGAGATTCAGAGAATTCGTTCCCAGCCAAGTGTCAAAGAGTCATTAATTCTGAAGTAGATTCTGAATCAGTTCTTCCTGCCTCTTTAATGTTACCCAAGAGGCAGATATTCTTTTTTTCCAAACATAGGGCAGCACATCTGCCTTAGGATTCTGGGATTTTCATTTTAATTGCAAAAGAAGCACCCCAGAACATTTGAGCTAAGCTCATGTAGGAGCTTCAGATCCTGTGGCCATGTTCTTCACAAGTTCCATCCATCCATGAATCTTAGAGCCAGCAGCAATTGCCAAGAAGCAGATTATCCACTTTCCATGGGGACCAAAGACTTGGAGGCATGATGAGCAGAAAACACAGAGTATAGCCTGTCTTATTAGACAGGCTTTCATGTTATCCAACACACTGGGCAAACAAGGAGTCAGACGTTCCAGTAAACTCAGAGCTCATCAATCATGGCAATCTGTCTCCATGTGCAATACATGGCTCAGTGCCCCAGAGTTCCCTTATGTAAGGATAGGAAACTAGGAGCCAAAGCAGGTGAGAAAACTCGGAAAGACAAGACTACACTGGATCTCACTTTCCAGCTTCATAGTCCTGGTTTCCCTGGAATTCATGGGTACTCAAGCATTTCAAGGAAAGAACTAGGACCAACCTGTGAACATAACCCACATGCCAGAAGGATCTAACAAAGTGGGGGGGGGGAGGAAGACCTAAAACCCAATATAGTAGTACCCAGCATTTTCTATCCTATCTTGATTTCATATTCACCACTTAAATATTCAGCATCATGGCCAATAATTACTCTCAACCAAAGTTGAATTGACACTACACTTTTACCAAGACTACTCTCTGTGCCCATTCATTCACTTGAATTCTCATAACCTTTTTAATTCTTATGACCTCTAAATATCCCAACTAAAAGGCTAATCAATTGAAAAGGAACATTTTCATTATATTGTCAAAGTTTAGAAAAAAAATATATAAGGATTTACCTCCTTCCTATCTTTACAGAGGTGGGGAACTCTAGGTGTGAAACAATGTATACGTTTCAGGCACTAAATGGGTTGACTGGCTTTGCTAAATCTTTTTCTTTTCTTTTATCTTTATTTTTACTTTCTGTTATGAGAGATGCCTCTCTAGAAAAGGGAGAAGGGGGTGTATATTGGGAAACTACAAGACTTGTCTAACTTTGGACAGAATACTTAACCTCTTTAGCCCTCAATTTGTGCCTCTGTAAACTGTAGAAGTTGGACAAGATGACCTCTGGGGGCCTTCTCATTTCTAAACCTCAGATCCTGCTTTGTTCTGTCACCCTTTCACAGGGCCACCATGATGTAGGTCATGGGATCTCAGAGGAGAAAGGGACCTCAAAGGACAAACTTATGGCTGAACCCACATATCCTCTGCGAATGACCAATAACTGTCTTAATTTTATTTGAGGACCTCTAACAAAGAACAATCCATTTGCTTCCAAGGTATCTCATTCCATGCTGGGTTGACTTTCATTGTTAGGAATATGTTTTGATTATGTTGTGACAAAATCTGCCCCATCTGTATTTTTTATTCATAACTCCTAAATCAAAGATCATAGGATTTAGAACTCAACAAAGTCATCTAAACCAACCTACTGATTTTACAGAGGAAGATACTGAGGCCACAAAAGGTAGAATGATTTGCACATGGTCACACAATTAGAAAGTAGCAAAGTTAGCATTTAAATCTCAATCTTCTGATTTCTAGTTCTTTCTACTACAGTGGTTCTCAACCTTCCTAATGCCACTTCCTTTTAATACTTGTATGTGGGCACATCTGCATGTGGGTGGACCCACCTGGAGACAGATAGAGGAATGGTGTCTCAGTTCCTAAAATAATTGGAAATATGTGCTTTCTGATGGTCTTAGGCGATCCCTGTGAAAGGGTCGTTTGACCCCCACAGGTTGAAAACCACCATTCTACTACTTTACACACTTCAATAGACACAAACTCTCTGTAGGTGAACTGAGGCTATGAAGGCATATTCTAGTGAAACTTCAGAAGATTCTTCTTGAACTTTAAGTAAAGACAGCTTCCTTTAACATCCCCCTGTGTTCACACTTGGTAAAAATTGCAGTTCATATGATACCTTATCATTTGCTTCATGGGAAACAGCTGTTTTATCTTTTCATTTTGATGTTCATTAGCCTGACAGATTAGATTATAGCTGAATGTCTACATGATACTGAAACAACCAGCTGACTTAATCAGTTCCATCAAACAGTCAGCTCAAGGATGATAATCATCATTGTAATAGGTACTTGATAGAATTGGTCAGTTATTTTATTAAATTAACAGACTAATTCCCTGATTGATTGGCTAGATTTTGTAAACTAGAGCTAGATGAAAACTGCAGGAAGAATCATGTCATCAGAAAAGGCACACTGGTCCTATTAGGCAGTTAGTGCCTGGGCATGGGGCTTGAACTGGCCAACATGCATCTAAATTAAAGCCTTATATTGATTGCACAGTTGAAAGGTGATCCTATATGGAAATGTTGGCCAAAACACTCAAGACCTGATTGTCAAATGTGAGGATTTGTGAAATGCATAAAACGTATTTGAACAGCCACATCTGGACCAGACCACTAACACTAAAAAGGACAGTTTTAGGATCTAAGGATCACAGCAGGAATTACCAACAGTTAGACAGCTCTTCACAAAAGTTGAATACGCTGCTTTGTTGGATGGTGGATTACCCCGTAATAGATGGTTGCAGTTAGAAGCTAATGACTACTAGTCAGGTACGTCATATAATCTAGCCCTGTTCTCAGAGTTACAGAACATAAGAGTTAGTGGCCAGTTATCCACAGAACCAAAGCGTCATAGATGTAGAGTTAGAAGAAATCTCAGTGACAATTTCATTTCATCCATACATGAAAAGGAATCCATCCTATAACATACCTAACACATGCTCAGGCAACATTTGGTTAAATAATTCCAATTGGGGATAAT
This sequence comes from Pseudocheirus occidentalis, assembly GCA_028646575.1. NCBI lineage: Eukaryota > Metazoa > Chordata > Mammalia > Diprotodontia > Pseudocheiridae > Pseudocheirus > Pseudocheirus occidentalis. The sequence continues at coordinate 170,929,944 of CM053601.1, read as the reverse complement.
CCAGTATCTTCCAAAGTATCTCATTCCATTTTGGGATAACACTAATCCACGGGTGGGGAACCTACGGCCTTGAGGTCACATATGGCTTCTACATGGCCTTTTGACTGAGTCCAAGTTTTACAAAACAAATCCTTTTAATTAAGGGGATTTGTTCTGTGAAATTTGGAATCAATGTGCCACACTTGAGGACCTAGAGGGCTATATGTGGCCTTGAGGCCACAGGTTCCTCACCCCTGCTCAAATCATTTGGAACTTTTCCCTTAGTCCACCCCAAATTAATCTCTTCCATATTTTACCCATTAGTTCTAGCTCTGTTCTCAAGGGTAAAGCATGACACAACCTATCCTTCTTTGCAAGGAAACCACTTAAAATACTTGAAAATATCCATCACCCCTCCCTTTGTTAAAAGTATTCTTTTCAGCTACAGAACCCACAAAGTGACAGAGAGAAACAAATCTCCCGCTAAAGGCAGGCCAGCAGGCCAGTGGGAAGGGTCCATCTCAGTATGCTGGGAGCTGAGCCCATCCCCACATGAGCCATAGTTTTAGCCTCAGGGTGGGCCCAACCAGCAGCAGGAAGAGCAGACTTCAGGAGAGTTAATTACCAGCAGCTGTGGTGGTAAGTAAAAGTTGGGAACTCTGTTGGAACTGGGGTGGGGGGACACAAAAGCATGGTCTGTCCCCTGCCCCTGTGGCAAGAAGCAGCAGAGATGTGGCCACGTGGCTGCCTCTGGAGCTACTGGCCTACAGATTGTAGGGGGACTAACCAACCATTCAAAGGGTAATTCAGAGGGTAATCACTCTTGCTTTAACCTGCTTGCATCTGGATTTTTGTATTGGGTGGAGGTAC
>CM053601.1:170914704-170928995 GCA_028646575.1 Pseudocheirus occidentalis | reverse complement strand
AAAAAATGGAACCAGGAGAGATCATTTGAAAATTATTAGACTATCTGAAAGCCATGATAAAAAAAAGACCCAAAAAAGCTCTTTCAAGAAATTCTCAAGGAAAGTTGCCCTGATCTTTTAGAACCAGAGGGCAAAATATACATTGAAAAAATTCACCAATCACCTCTTGGAAAAGATCCCAGAAGGAAAATTCCTAGGAATATTCTAGGCAAATTCCAGAGTTCCTGAATCAAGGAGAAAATATTAAAAGCAGCCAAGAAGAAACAATTTCACTATTGTGGACACACAAACAGGATATCATAAGATCTAGCAACTTCTATATTAAGGGATCAAAGGGCTTGGAATATAATATTCTGGAGGTCAAAGGAGCTAGGATTAAAACCAAGAATCACCAACCCAGCAAAACTGAGTATAATGTTTCAGGGCAAAATATGGTCATTCAATGAAATAGAGAATTTCCAAGCATTCTTGATGAAAAAAAAACAGAGTTGAATAGAAAATCTGACATTTAAATACAAGAAGAAAGAGAAACATGAGAAGATAAACAGGGGAAAGAAATCATAAGGATCTTATTAAAGTTGAACTATTTACATTCCTACATGGAAAAATGATCATTGTAACTCATGAAACTTCTCAGTATGAGGATAGTTGGAGGGAATATAAATGTGTGGTTGTGTGTATATGTGTGGGTGTGAGTATAGGTGTGTATATATGTATGTATTTTGTATGTATATGTATGCATATATGTATACATGCATATATGTGTTTATATAGGAGGGTATATGTATTTATAAATAAATATGTGAATATGTGTGTATATGTATACATAGACATAGGGCACAGGATCAGTTAAATAGGAATGAATGATACGTACAAATAAAACTAAGAGCTAAGAGAAGAATATAATGAGAGGAGATAGGGAGACACAGAATAGGGTAAAACATTTTATATAAAAGAGACAAGAAAAAACTGTTACAATGGAGGGGAAGAATAGGAGGGTAAAAGGGAATGTGTCAACCTTACTCTCGTTGAAATTGACTTAAGGAGGGAACAACATACAAACTCAATTGGGTGTCTGACCCTACAGAAAAGTGGGGGGGGGAAGGTTATAGAATGGGAATGGTAGATGGGAGGGCATATCAGGGGGAGGGTAGTTAGAAGTAAACACTTTTGAAAAAGCACAGGGTCAAAGTAGAAAATAGAACAAGTGGGAGGCAGGATAGGATGGGGGGAAATAGAGTCAGTCTTTCACAATATATCCACTATGGAAATGTTTTAATTAGCTACACATGTACAACCTATAATGAATTGCTTATCTTCCTGGTAAGGGTGCGTGATGAGGGAAGAAGGGAAAGAATCTGGAATTGAAAGTTTTAAAATCAAATTTTTACAAAAATATTGTTATTGTTTTATTATTTTTATTTTTATTTTTATTATTATTATTATTATTATTTTACATGCAACTGGGAAATAAGATATATAGGCACTAGGGTATGGAGATCCATCTTGCACTACTGGAAAGTCAGAGGGGGAATGGGAGAGGATATAGGAGTGAACAGATTGGGGGAGGGGATATACACTCTGATCCCTGTTTTGGGGTGGTGGGTAGGGGACAGACAGGAAGAAAATCTGTGACTCAAAATCTTGTGGAAATGAATGTTATAAACTAAAAATAAACCCCAAAAAAATTTTAACAAAAAAAAAGTATTCTCTTCTGTAGGCAAAACATACCCAGTCTGTCATCTAATATGGCAGGAACTCAAGGTTTGTTATCATCCTGCTTGCCTTTCTCTGACACTCTCCAGCTTATAAATATTTTTCATAATCTTCCAAGTGAGTTTGGACTAAATGACCTGTGAGTTCCCTTCCAACTCCAAAATTCTCCAATTCTGTGATTACCCCAATGCTAGAAGCAATAGTGTTGCCACTAAAAATGGTAGGAAAGATAACACATAAAAGAATGAAATTCAGATCATTATTCCTACTCCAGACTACTGATTTAGTGACCAAGATTTGTTTAAAAGAGAAGTAAGACATGAGTTCTATCTGGTGGTTTTTCAGTTTTAATTTTGTTTTGTTTTGTTTTTAAGCCTTTCCCAGAATTCCATCACTTGTAAGAATAAAGATCTCAGTTCACAATATATACAGTTGCAGATGAAGTTAAACTGTTTCATTAGGCACCCACTGTCTCATCCCAGATTGTTCCCTTCGGGTACTAGAACCTATGTGGAATTTAATCCTCTTCCATCACAATTACCAGGAGCACCAGAAGCAGCTGTTGCCTCCTCCCCACTGTGCTTGACGGTCAGCAGATGGCCAGAGGGTCCCATCATCTGACAACAGTGTGCTTCCTTTCCAGGTGCAAGTCTATGCATCCCATAGCCTGAGCCAAGAGCTTCTGTCTGCCTACTTGATACGGACTATGATACTGAGAATGTTATCTCTATCAAAGCAAGATGACAAGCTAAATACCAAAATTTACAAGTGTGGTTTTGAGATTTGAGAACTGGTGAGATACATCCCAGGACCACGCCCATGTGCAAGATGGATGAGCATAATCTATTATTTTTATAAGATATGGATGAGTATTTTAATTACATTAATTACATTTCCTCAGTTGAGGAAATACCTTTTACCACTGTAGTACAGCACTTCTCTACAGCTAAGAGTTGCTTTGAACACTGAGAGCAAAATGACTTGCCCAAGGTCACAATGCCTGAATGTCTTTAATGACTTTAATCCAGATCTTTAAGGCTAATTTTTAGACTGGCTCCTTATCCGCTGTACCACCCTGCCTTATACTCTACAAATATTGAGATAATAAAGGAAAAAATTTAAGTTAGTAAACATTAGAAGGCATAGTTTCTCTCCTAAGTACCATTTTACTACCCATAAGACCATGGACAAGTCATCTAACTTATCTGTGTCTCAGTTCACTTATCTGTAAAATGAGAGAATTAGACTAGTACTTAATCTATAATCCTGGGATTACAAAAAAATTTACATATACCAAAGTTTTGGTTTTTTTAAACATGTATACAACTTGCTTTCCTAACAACATCATGATCTAGGCTAGTGATGGTAGTCTCAAATAGAAACTGATCCTTGCTGACTGCATAGAAAACCAGACATTAACATTATCTATGCTTCATTGTATTTTTATTAAGTATTTCTCAATTAGATTTTTATCTGGTTCAGTCCCACTCAGTAATTTTGCTGAGGAGTGCCATGGGGAGGGGGCCACTTTTCCCCATCTAATTGGTTGGGAGAGGAACTAAGGTTCATGAATTTATGGAATTTTCCACATAGGTAATTAAGTAGCAGAGACTCAGATTTGAATTGAAGCTTTCTAAATCTGAGTCCTTTTCTCTTTTCTACTATACCATATTCTCTCTCTATTGCTTCCATCATAAGTTAAGTGACTTTATATGTGCATTGGGCCATGTGCTAGAGTCTATCTAAACAAGTTAGCTCTACTCTAGTCCAAAGCCACAGACATGATCTCTAGGCCCTTTCCCAATCCCCTTAAGCCACCTTTAATTGGAAATCCATTGGTCACAAGACAAAACATAGGAAAGCCAGTCAATAACTCAGTAATGACTCCTACAGAAAAGGACAACACATTTACATGATGACTTCAACCACCATCATTTAGTTTAACCTTAACAATGTGTATACTGGAATTTTTAAGATACATTTTTAAAAGCTACATTATTGGGGCAGCTAGGTGGCACAGTGAATAGAGCACTAGCCCTGGAGTCAGGAGGAACTGAGTTCAAATGTGGTCTCAGACACTTAACACTTACTAGCTGTGTGACCTTGGGCAAGTCACTTAACCCCAATTGTTCTGCCTTCCCCCCTCCAAAAAAAAGCAAAAGGAAGTTACATTATCACAGAACAGCAATAATGGTAGATTTTAAAATACAGCAATGATATATCCTTTCAGACATATTTTAATGCTATTTGTGTTAGTTTGTCCAGATATTTCTCTATGATCTCCTCCACAAACCCCCTCTCAGTACTCAACTACCCCTGTCCCTATCACCACGTAGCTAGGAGTAAAAGAGCATCTGAAAGGTATGGCAAGATTATATGGAACTAATTCACCCAAGAAAATGTGGAGCAAGTAGCAATAGACAGGGAATGGGAAGTGGTAACTTTGAAGAAAGGAAAAAGTTATGCTATGGATACAGTTAATCCAAGTTAGATTAATTATAGGAAATATATCCCCACATTACTGATTGGAGGCAATCAGCGTAATGGAAAGAGATCTTTTTGAATTAGAAAACCTGGGTTCAGCTTCCAGCTCTGACCCTTTCTTCTTGGGTGAATATTGATAAGTCACCATATTTCACATTGTCTGTTCAGTTTAGATGCATCCCACTCTGTGAATCCATTTGGAGTTTACCTGGCAAAGATACTGGAATGGTTTGCCATTTCTTTCTCCAACTCATTTTATAGATGAAGAAACTACAGCATTAAGGAAAAACAGCATTAAGTGACTTCCCAAGAGTCATATACCTAGGAAATGTCTGAGGTAGGATTTGAACTCAAATCCCTCTGACTCTAGGCCAACAGTTCTATCCACTGCACTACTTAGCTGTCCACTTGGGTACATAGTAGGTCCTTAATAAATATTAATTGATTGTTATTAATTAATTGACTAATTAATTAATATTAATTGATTGTGATCACACATCTGGACCAAAATAAGTACATTGTTCTACAAGCTAAGCATGAAGAGGTAAAACAAGATAAAAATATGAGATCATATATTTAGAGCTGGAGCTTAGAGATCCCTCCTCTGATATCTCTATTTTGCAGAGTCCTGGGGTGGGCCAGTGATTTGCTAAGGACACACCACTGGTAAAGCAATGAGTGATTTGAATAGAGAAATCACTAATAGGCATGAGGGTCATTGAAGGCTTCATGGAAGAGGGGCACCCAAGTTTTCCCTGAAAGAAGGGGAAACTTCCAGCAGGTAGAGATATGGATAAAAACTATTCCAAGCAGGAAGAACCACATATGCAAAAGTCCAGATGCAGGAAACAGAAGCAAAAGATCCAGGAACTGCGAATAGCTCTATAATGTAGCCAGTATAATGGAGACCAGTTTTAGGTATATTAGAAAGGTAAGTAGAAGTCAGATTACGAAAAGCCCTAAATAGTATACAAAATAATTTGTACTTCATGTGAAAAGCAATATAAGAGCCAGTGATGATCAAGAGTATAAAGGGTATATTGGACAGGGGAAAGAATGAAGGTGGGAAGATCAGGGAAGAGATTATAGTACAATAGTCTGGTCAAGATATAATGAAGGTCTGATGTAGGGCAGTATCAGTGGAGTGGGAAGAAGATGGTAGATGACAGAAACCTTAAACCTTCACTTTTTTCACAAAGTATTACTGCTTCCAAATTACAATAATTTGCTAAGAAACTAGGCAGTCTATGGCCATGTGATTAAATGAAAATAACTAGATTTCATGGGAATGGAGTGTAACACAATGAAAATATCATTGGACAAGGAACCAGAAGGCCTGGGTTCTAATTCTAGCTCTAATTCTAATTAACCATATGACCTTGGAAAAGTCATTTCATTTCTCTGAAACTTATTCTAGAGTTTCCTTTTCTGTGAAATAGGGAGGCTGAACAAGATGATCTCTTAAGATTTCATCCAGATCCAATATTCTATTCTATGATTCTATGAGCCTATAGTCTTTGCTGAACTAACCTTATACTCTAATCAACCAGCCATAGACATAACTAATGGGATGAAATCAGAACAGTTGCCCAGAAGGGGCCAATTACATTATCTATTTCCCTGAGGTAGATTCTATCCTACTGTATCTTTCAACTTCTTCAACTTTTCACAGATAGATATGACTAGCAAAAAAGGGGATAGAAAATTATTGAGAAATATTGGTTTACCAATCTGTACAAGGTCATCCTAGACTCTGTTCCTGTGTCAATTAGGGAGAAACTGACCTGTTGGCTTCAGATAGCCTTCTTTGGAATACAGACTACCTTTACTCAGTAGTCCTGGCAATAGATTCAGAGATCCTGCAACATGAGTCTGAGGGCTGATCTTACTGACTTGCTAATAGTCTATAGCCAAGCCAGTCCATGTTCCTGTCAGTGCCTATGGGCATTGCTTGTTCTTCTATTCTTTAGCTAGCATTTATGGCCTTGCCTTGTGAGGCAATGGAAAGAGTATTGGACTTCATGTCATAACACCTGGGCTAGAACCCAGTCTCTGCCACTTAATATCTGTAAGTCACTTAATAATAACCTTTCTCAGTCTCATATGATATTATAGACCTAGATATTGGATTGTAGAATGTTAGCATTAGGAGGAACCTTAGAAATCATTGGGTCCAAATTCTTCATCTTGAAGATAAGTAAACCAAGGCCAAAGAAGATATGTGACTTTCCCAAGGTCATACAAGCTGATACAATACTGGTCATATAAGTATTGAAATCTTAGTCCTTTGAATCTGTGATTCTTCTAATTACAAAAAGTTAAATTCAGTCATTTTCAGTCCAGTCTGACTCTTTGTGACCCTGTTTGGGGTTTTCTTGCAAAAATACTGGAGAGATTTGCCATTTCCTTCTCCAGCTCATTTTCAAGGTGAAGTGACTTGCTCAGGGACACAGAGTTACAAAATATCCGAGGTCAGATATGAACTCAGGAAGATGAATCTTCTTAACTTTAGGCCCAATTGCCCCAAAATGTAAAAAATTACCTTTCAAATTCCCTAACTCATGGATTGTGCCAAACCTTTCCTGTTTAGCTGAACTCCTAGATCAGTGACATCTTGTAGAGTTTCCTACCTTCCCCAAGTATGGATTTGTTTTCTTTTGGTCTCTTGGCTAAACCAAGGTTCATATCTCTTTCTTCAAGTAGCATTTGGCCAGTCCCAGTGTTATACTGAGACCATCAAATGGCAATCCTACCAGCAGGGCTCATCGCCTTTTCCACATGCCAGTTCCCTGGGTCCTTTTGGAATCTCCCTTGTTGTATTCATACTGGACATATTGCTCTTTTATGTCAGCACATGGTAACAACTTTCAGCTGCCTCCCAGATGGCTAAACTATAATGAACTTCTTTTTTTTTCTTTTTTCTTTTTTGGAAGGGAAATGACAGAGCAGTTGGAGTTTAGTGACTTGCCCAAGGTTAAACTGTTAGTGAGTGTTAAGTGTCTGAGGTCATATTTGGACTCAAGTCCTCCTGATTCTAAGGCTGGTGCCCTATTCACTGTGTCACCTACCCACCCATTTAATGTATTTCTGTTCACCTGCTGGGCTATGGGGAAGGGATACATACTGTTTTGCAAAGCCCAGGACCATACTGGGAATTCATTGAGCAAATATTAAGTGTCAGGCATTGTGCTAGGTTCTGAGAATACAAAGAAAAATGAAGCACTCCCTTCTCTTCAAGAAGATAGCATTTTACTGAGGCATTAAACATGGGACCCAGCTTGAAATCTAGAGGATCTCAGGGAAGATACTAAAGTCCTGTCCAAATGATCTGTAAACATTCCAGGAAGAAAGAGACTTAGTTGGTTCTTATTTTTACCATGTAAGAAAGTGAGCTAAAGATCAAAGGAAGTCAACTGAGTCACTGCCACAATAAGCCATATGGCAACATCACAAGAGCAATGGAATTCAAGTTGGGGACATAACTTCTTAAATTGTCTCTGATATTGACTGACTCTTCTTGAAAAACTGAATTACAGAAGATTTCTGATGTTCTTCCTAGATGGAAATCTATGATCCCCTAAATTCTCATCAAACTTTAATATTCTTTGTTCTAAGGTCCCTTTACAACTCTGACATACTATGTTCTAAGTTTCTTTCTAGCTCTGGCATTCTATGTACTAAGGTTCCTTCTAATTCTGACATTATATGCTTTCTTGTTCTGTCTACTTTTTGTGTCCTAAAATCCCTCCCTGCTCTGAAATTCTAGATTCTAATATTCCTTCTATCTCTGGCATTCTAGCCCCTGACTTCTAAAGTCTCTTCCAACTTTGACATTCTAGGCTTGAAGGTTTCTTCCAGCTCTAATGTTCTATGTTCTAAGATTCTTTCCAGCTCTGATCTTTCAGGTTCAAGGGTTCCTTTCAACTCTGATTTATTTTTACATTCTAATATTCTATCATCTAGATTCTTGTCTAGTTCTAACTCTGAATCTATGTTTCAATCAAGAATGGAGTTGAGGGCAATAGCATGGTGGAATTAGCATTGGTTTGGTTGGCAGACAAGTTGGAATCTTTGCTATTCTATTAACTATCAAGGTGACCTTGATCAAGGCATTTAATCTCTTTTGACCTGTTTTCTCATCTATAAAAATGTGGGAGTTGGACTAGATGTTCTCTCAGTCTTTTGCAGCTCTAGATCCTGAGTTGATTTCCTTAAGAGAAGCTCCAAATATAAATACAACATTCATTTGCCTATTTCTCACAAGAGAAAAGAGATATTTAGCAAATCATTACATAAAACATTTATGAAATAAAATTTGGATCAAAATTAAAGAATAAAAGTTGCACTCAACCATTGTAGATAAACCTGGTAAAAATAGATTCAGACCAAATCAAGAAGAGCATTGAATGTCAGGCTAAGAATTTTAGACTTTTTCAGCAGGTAATAGGCAAGGATTTTGAGCAGAGGAGTGATCTTATTAGTTCAATACTTTAGAATATGAATTTAGCAGATTAATATCCATTGATTCAAAAGTATAAATCTTATCTTTCCAAGAAAAGGCTAGGGTCATGTAATATACCTTTGTATCCTTTCCCCTACACCCCAGCACCTAGCATGGGTTTTCTAGGTACATATTCAGAGTGTATACTTCCTGTCTATGTTTGAGATGAGACTTCAAACTCTGTTAATCAATTGCCATCACTGGTACTTTTAGAGAACCAGGTCAGGAAATATAAACCCTCAAAGCAAAAACAGGAGGAAGCTAACCATGGAATGAATTTGCTTTGGAGAAAATCAAAAGACATAAAGAGGTAACCTAAGAACCAAATAAAAATCACCCACAAAGACCAACTTCTTGACTAGAACACCTTAGGTTTTAGACTTAGCTAAAATGTTATCACTCTTTATGACATAATTTGGGGGGGCAGGTAATCAAAGTTTAGTATGATACATCAGTTTCTAAAGCTTTACCTAGCATTTGCACATCAGAAGGAAAGCAGCAGATACATTATGTTGTTTTTATATTTATTTCACATTTTTATTATTATTTATGACTTTGCTGCAGAATCAGGCAAAGAATAGAGTCGGACTAAGCAAGAAAGAATTCAGAGTTCAAAGAGTCAAAAATAACAAAACAAGGATGAAAAAATTACAGACAAAATAGAAAGACCTTCAGCATGGAGGATTCTTTCTAATGTGAAAAATCCCTTTAATAGTGATAAGAATAATGATAATAACAATAATAACTAATAATGATAATACAACTTCTTATGGGGGGTGAACCATAGAAGGTAGTTTTTCCAGACTGTTAATTTATGTACTCGCATCCAGAGAAATAGAAAGGTAAATTCAGGGAAATTATTTGTCCAATCTGGTGGGATTCTCACTTTCTACGTTTAATGGCATAGAAGAATATGTTCATGGAATTTGAGACCTAGAAGGTAGATTCTCAGAACAATCAGATATTAGAGCAATAAAGGACTTTAGAGCATAGAACAGTATACCTATGAGAGACCTTAGGACAGAGAACACATTGTTAGAGCTCAGAGTGATCATAGAACACAAAGCACAGAATTTTAGAGGTGGAAGTGTCACTTAGGGACACAGAACAAGAATGTTAGAACTGAAAGGGCCATAAAACATAGAACAAAGAACATGATCAGGAAGGAACCATAGAACAAGAGAACGATAGAGCTGGAAGGGGCTCTAGAATAGAAAGAAATTGTGTTTAATGAAGAAGAAACCATAGAACATAAAGAGCAGAACATTAGTACTAGATAGGACCACAGAATACAGAAACAAGAATGTTAAATCAGGAAGGGACCAGAGAGCATAAACTGCCAGAAAAGACCCTATAACTTAGACTGGTAGTGCTGAAATGGAGAGATCCTCTGTTCCAACCTCCTCATATTTCTAATGAAGAAACTAAGACCAATGGAGGTTGTCTCCAAACCCTCCCAATTAAATATAAAGACCATTTACATATATTCTAAGGGCATTTTAGAAGGACATATCACTTAAGAACATCTACAATATGAAAATTGCACTTCGGAAACCAAGTTCTCCCAACAACAAGATGGAATAAAGGCAATAAATTCCAGACAGAGTCAGGAAATAGGCTAAAATTCCAGCTCTGACACTAATTAGTGCTGCCCCACACGATTCTGGATAAGTTACTTCATTTCTTCAAAAAAAACTCACTTGATTCATCTCTCAAAGTGGGCTAATAATGTTTTCTCTACATATATTATATGGTTATTGCAAGAATTGAAAGAGATAATGTGTATGAAAGGCCTTTGTAGACTACACAATGGAAGCTTTGCTCTTCACAAATAGCATGCACTCAAACAGATACTGAATTAATTAGCTGATAATTAATGAGCTAGTTAGTAGCAGAGAGAATTTACTGTGGAGAGCACAAAAAGGTATCGTACCTTCAAAAAATTTCATTTTGGACCAAAATACATAAGCGACAGGGTGGCTGGGTGGCACAGGGAATAGAGCACAGGCCCTGGAGTTCAAATCTGGTTTTAGACACTTAGCACTTACTAGCTATATGACCTTGGGCAAGTCACTTAAAAGTCACTTAACCCCAACTGCCCAGCCTTCTCCCCTCCAAAAAGCAAAAGAAAAAATACATAAACCAGATAACAATTAGATAATGATGTAAGAAGCTATTCAATTAAATGCGAAGTGGTATGATATATGAACTAAATTCCATGAGAGTTTAAAGATGGAGAAGCTAGGATTGTCTAACAGTTAGGGTCTCATAGAGGTAAAACTTAAGCTAGACCTTCAAGAATGTCTAGTTACATTGGGCTTTTATTGATGTGTATGTAAATGCTATGGTAGGTTGCTTTGTCTCTGTAGGATGTAAGTTGTCTTTTTGTATGCCTAGAGCCTAGCACCGACTTGCTAAATAAATGCACACTGAGTGATTGATTGGAAAGCTCAGGATAATAAGAAGTGAGGTGATATTAATGTTTTAAACATGAACACTAAGACATTTATTAACCACCTTTTATATGAAAAGCACTCTGCTAAGCTCTAAGGATTCAAAGCCAAATGGAAACACAAGTGACATTCCCTATATTCAGTCCTTGCTCTTCATTTTCAGTAATAAATGCATCACTGATTTACAGCTAGAAGGGGCCTTGGAGACCTTTGAGTCTAACTCCCTTATTTTATAGGAAAACACTAAAGAAATTAAGTGACTTGGCCAAGGTTACACAGAAAGTAAATGGCACAGCCAGAACCCTTCAATCCTACCTTGCCACTTCAAACTCAAGGCTCTCTCTGGCAGCTCCATATCACCTCTTAATCTCTTCAAATTGTGCTCTCACTAGAGGATGCCCCCATTCATATAATAGGAATGGGGATGGCTGATCAACACAACTCATCAGACAATGACAGAAAACCATTTTCCCCATCACTGAACCCAGAGCTCCATTACTCAATTTGCATATCCAAAACTGTTCCCAGACTGAGCTGAGACCAAAATTATCTTTCTCATTCTAATCTGTTCAATATGTTTCCATTCATTTATCAATTCTTCTGGAATTTCTTAGAAGGGTAATTTTTTTATTAGAAAAACAACCACAGAACTCTAAGGTGCCATTTGAATTGCCTAAATTGAAGAGGCTGAGCAAGGTGATCAAAAGATTCTTTAAACCTCTATTTTCTTATACTTTTAATTAGCTTGAACATGATTGCCAACAATACACACCAGACACGGTGCTAAGTAGGAATGAACAAATCATATCCTGATGCTGGGGGCAAGGCTCAGTGAGGGTTTCTCTTTGATCTAAGTTCCTGGGAGAGATTCCATTGGAATGCAGAGGGTAGGCTACCTGTCTTGTCATTGAAGACACCCCTAATAGCTGTCTAGAGCAAAACAGATGAACCTAAGGACAGTGTGTTTAGAAAATAAGGATCTATTAAATCTCCTGTTCTTAAGTATTCATAAGCATGCTACTATCTCAAAAACTTTCCCTGAAAAGGAAGCAATGGGGGGAAAAAAGATATCTACTCATTCTATGACCTTAAAAGCACCAAGAATACAAGACCAAGGAACCCATGCATGGTGAAAAATTTATTAGATGGGCAGACATTAGACCTGAACCATACCTCTGTCACTAACATCATGACCTTGAACAAATCATTTCCCTTCACTGGGTCTCTCCCCAATGCCTTAATGAGAGGAGTTTGACCTGGTAATATCTAAAGTCTCTAGTTCAGATGATCTATTGTCTGACAGAAAGCTGCTGCTTCAATCCATAAAGCCCATTCTAGGGACACTGAGAGAGAAAGTGCTATATTGAAGAAGATATTGAAGATTGTATTGGAGTTAGAAATTGGTCATTGTTGTTGATGCTGCTGTTATTCAGTAATTCTATTGTGTCCAACTCTTCATGACCCCATGGACTAAATTGCCCATGGGTTTGTTTGGTTTTTTTGGCAAAGATACTCAAGTGGTTTGCCATTTCCTTCTCCAATGGATTAAGGCAAATAGAGATTAAGTGACTTGCCCAAGGTCACATAGCTAATGTGTCTAAGGTCAGATTTGAATTCAGGTCTTCCAAACTTCAGGCCGAGTATTCTATCCTACTTCAGATATTTACCATCTAAGTGACACTAGGTAATTCACTCTGTTAGAAATTACCTCATTATCGTCTCTGCACCTTAGTTTACTTGAATTGAGGCCAGATTCAAAAGTAATTCTAAATCTATAATCCAATTTTTCAAATAACAGCATGAGCATCTCCTTCATGCACTTCTCAAAGGATCTGTTTTTAGTGTATAAGACACATGCCATATACTTGTTCCCACTGGGAAGCAACATGATACAAATTGGGTCATAGCTCAGTAGCCTGTCTTTCATCTACCTTTATTACAAGTACAAATTTCTCATAAAAGAAGATCTTTGAAAGCTAGAAACTGCCATTTACCACCCTACACACACACATCCCTAATATCAGAGTTTTAAATCCCCCTGTTACTGCATAAGGCAAGAACATAGATGACCATTTCTTGGACCAATAGGACTGGAATAAGAGGACCCAAGAGATCACTGCTTCCTGGTAACCCTTGTTTTAGGAAAACAGGATCTAAAGTGGCAAAATAATTACTCTATTCATAGCTACTTTGCAGATTATTTAATGTTCTCTGTAGGGGTAGAGTTGTCAAGAGCATTGGAGAAAAAAAGATAATGGTCTCTTGCTTTCCAACTTCAAGATGGGACATTTGGTTCCAGATTCTCTTTGGAGATAGGTCCCCTATGGAAAAGACCCCTCAATGCATAACATGTGGAAATGTGGGTACTTTGATCATGTCCCTATTCCCAGCTCTAGTACAATAGAGAATCAGGGTGATTTTACCTTGAGATGAGATCTTGGACTCTCTCGATTGATAGAACTGAGATATCTTACTCCCTGTTGTAGAGTTCATTCATTCTCTATTTCATCTGGTGTGCTCTCAACTATGAAACTTCTTTGATTTCTGTTTGCTATCAGTTTGGATAAATGGGTTCATTTGCTAGGCATTGGGCGTCCTTGTGGAACTGGCATTTGGTGGGAAGAGAGTTGGGATTTGAATATGCAGCTTGGAGCACTCCTTTATTAAGGGTCAGCAATCAAAAGCACTGATAGAATATAAAAGACTAATAACCTTTAGGAGGGCAGATAGAAAAAACTCTAGCCCAGCACCATCTCTCTGAGAAGAACAGAGTGGTCAGTCTCTGGAACCAATCTCTTGTTTTCTCTCCTGTCAGGAAGCAACATATCCCTGGCTAAAGGAAGGATCAAAATGAATCTTGAGATGTCCACTCATGTTTCTGATTTTCACCTTAAAAGACACAAGTGGACACACAGAATTTACACAGGCAACAAAATCACACACACACACACACACACATACAGAGGAACAAAATCCCTACATATACCTAACTTGAATTAGATCACAAGTGAATTGCAGCATAGGGAGTGTGAAGGGGAGTAGCATGTAGTAAGACTAAGCAGGTATGTTGAACCCAGATTCTGGATGAGTTTTAAATATGTGAAGTTTGAGGTTTTTAAAGGACATTAAGGTAGAAA
>CM053601.1:170875014-170914204 GCA_028646575.1 Pseudocheirus occidentalis | reverse complement strand
TAGGCTGTCACTGCTTTTCCACAGATGCTTTCCTCAGGGAGGGAAGGGCAAGATTCAGAACCCTGGACTTAGGCATAGTGTTACCACGAATTTCCTCCTAGGAACCAAAATTTGCTCTTGGAGCTCTGGTCTTAGGTTTCTCTGAAAAGAGGGGAAAAAATGCCAAATCTATGCTCAGTGAGGCAGTGTGGCACAGTGGAAAGAGCCTTGACTCTGGAGGAATAGGACATGTGTAAATCCCAGTTCTGATACTTAATACCTGTGCATGCCTTTAGGCAAGTCCATGCACCTTTTAGAACTTTGCTTTCCTTATCTGCATAATAAAATGGTTGTTCTAGATGACCTCTGAAGTTCCTTTCAACTCAATATCTAGGGATGTTTGATTTCCTTTTTGAAAGCCCAGCACAAAATGGTGGCTCTGATCTATAAAAGTTCAAGACAACCTATTCTTCTCTAGTTGTTGAAGCATAAGGAATAGTCTTTGTCCTCAAAGGGTTGCTGTTGGATTGATTCCCCTGGATGTCCCCCAATCCTCTTAATGAGACGGTCAGTCATCAGGAACAAATTCTCCTCAGGAAGATGCTGCTGAAATTCCAAACAAAGACTTTTCATTTTGTAAGCTCATCACATTGATCAGGTAAACTCTCCTCGTCATTCCCTCAGAAACAAAGCATTTTGAAAATTTGTGTCATTCACAATAGAAAGGAAGTTTCTTGAGATTATAGATTGTCTCCATCGCAACCCATAACCCCTATCCTTAGCATAGTAATTACTAGCATTAAGATTAAGCGGGGAGGGGGTAAGGCTTTTCTTTACAGCTTGCTCCAATATCCCAAGGGTAGAGAAGAGTATTTCTTCCCCAGGGGTCCACACTTCTTTTCTGAATCAACAACCATCTCCATGACTCACCTGTGATGCTCCACTGGCATGTCCCCCTATGAGACGTTGCTCTCTGGTCAATCTTCCTCCCTAGAATCCTCTTGCCATAGGGTCCCTTTTGCAAGACATTTCTACCTTTACACCTACTTTGGGCTAAAAGCCAGACTGTCCTCTACACCAACCATTATTCTCCATTTATTTATTTTTTCTTTTGGTCCCAGTTAAAACTTACTGGTGATCTTATACATTATAGTAAGTCCTTAACAACTAGTGGATGAATTAAGAGTAGCTTTGTATGGTGGAATATACACTGGCTATGGGGTCAAAAGTTGATATTATTCAGTCGTTTCTGACTCTTCGTGATGCCATTTGGGATTGTCTTGGTAAAACTACTGGAGTAGTTTACCATTTCCTTCTCCAGCTCATTTTACAGAAGAAAACTGAGGCAAATAAGGTTAAGTGATTTTTCCAGGGTCACACAGCTAGTAAGTATTTGAGTTCAGATTTGAACCCAGGTCCTCCTGACTTCAGGTTCAAGTGCTCTATCCACTGTGCCACCTAGCTACCCCTAGCTTTCCAGTTGGAGTTAAAGGACCTGGGTTCAAATCGTGCTTCTATCACTTACTGGTTGTGTCATATTGGTTGACACACTTAAGTGATCACAATCATCCTTTCTTCATCTGTAAAATGAGGGGGGTCAGATTAGACATTTTCTAAAGTTGCTTCCAACTCTGTCACTTGTGTTCCTCTAAGTGGCAAAGGATAGGGCTAGTTGGCTTCTACAGTTTAATATCTGGATAGTAATTCAGATCAAAGTCTGTTTGTTTGGACTAAATTCTAAATCTTGGATTCTCTGTTTGATATCCAACCCATCTGACAGTGATATGAATCATTGAGGTTTTTTTCCCTTTTGGAAATGCTATGATTACTTATAATAAAATAAAGATATGAGGCAATATCCTGAATTTAGCTTGTTTAGAAAGTAAAACATATGAGGAAGCAACCATTAATTAGTGCTAAGCTGTTGTAATGTTGGCTTATGAGCAGGAAATTCTCCAGGGTGGTCGATCGTGAAAGTAACATGGTAATTAGAGTGTGGGCTTAGTGTTCTGGATGGGGAGCCAGCAGGAGAAGCAGCCAGTAGAGCCCTTCACTGCTATTGGTTAGCATGCAGAGAAAATGAGAAAGGAAGGCAATCTTTGGCCTGGAGTGATTTGTGTCTCCAGATTAAATGAAAACTGTCTATTTATTTGCAGTATGCAAATGGAAGCAAACTGAAAATTAGATGGAATGTGTCAAAGATCTTAAGGCACTTTACTGATAATAAGTGTATTATAAAATGATAATGAAATATTAGTATTTGAAGAGCTGACGGTAGAGTAGAGGTGTGTGGAATTTGGAATGGGAAGATCTTGCCTCAAATCCTGGATGCAGTCTATAAACTTGGGCAGTCAGTCACCTAATGGACTTCTGGCCTTCAGATTTCTCACCTGCAAAATTGGAACAATAATGCCTCTCTTAACTCTCTCAAATGGGTGATCAGAGGTGAGGATACAGTTTACAATTTACAGTGGCAAACCAGAGGATAATCCAGTGGGGGAAGGGATACTCTGGGCATAGAGAGCATGTAAGTCATTGTACTTAGAGAGAGACAGGTTCTCTCTAAGCCAGTGGTTCTTGACTTCCCTAATGCTGCAACCCTTTAATACTCTTATGTGGGCATATCTGCATGTGGGTGGACCTGCCTGGAGAAGGATAGAGGAGCAGTGTCTCAGCTCCTAAGACCATAGGAAATATGTGTTTTCTGATGGTCTTAGGTGACCCCTGTGACCCCTGTGAAAGGGTCATTTGACCCCCAAAGGTGTCGTGACCCCCAGGTTGAGAATTGCTGCATCTAAGTGAATTCCATGCTTAGAGTTGTACGCCATGACCTCAGAGGAAGGGCTGGGGGAGGAGGAGTAGGAAAAATGACTCCACAGATCTCTCTCTCCCACTTCCCCATTTTGCTATCATGAGTCAAAACTCTACTTATTTCATGCCATTTGGTTCCATAAAATTGTTTCTGCCATCTTTGGAAACTCTCATATGCTATATAAGTATATTCATCAAATAGGCAATCCTAGTAAGAGTATATGCATATGATATATATGTATTTGTTTGTATATGTACACACATACAAGCTTCCATGTATAAATAATAAAAACAGTAATGACAGCTAGCTAGAATGATGGCTCATTTATATGGTGGCCAATGTTTGCCAAGTACCATGCCGAGTGCTTCACCAATACGATGTCATTTGTCCCTCACAGCATCCTGGGAGGTAGGTACTGTAATGATCCCTGTCTTACTCTTAAGAAAACCGAGGCAAAGAGAGGTTGGCTTGCCCATAGTAATGCAGTTAGTAAGTGCAAGAGTCTTAAGAAAGATTGTAACTCAAGTCTTCCTGACTCTAGAATAGCGGTTCTCAACTAGTGGGTTATGTTCAATTTGTAACAATGAAAATCCATCCTGCATATCAGATATTTACATTATGATCCATAACAGTAGCAAAATTACAGTTAGGAAGTAGCAACGAAAATAATTTTATGGTTGGGGGTCCCTACAACATGAGGATCTATATTAAAGGGTTGAAGCATTAGGAAGGTTGAGAACCACTGCTCTAGAACCTTAAATGTAAAATGGGCAGTTAATTGGCACAGTGGATAGGGCACTGATGTCAGAATCAGGCAGACTCATCTTCATAAGTTCAAATCCAGCTATGTGACCCTGCCTCAGTTTCCTCATCTGTAAAATTAGCTAGAGAAGAAAATAGCAAACTACTTATTTAAGTGTAATTTAAGATAATAAGTAGATTATACTACTTATTATCTTTGCCAAGAAAACCCCAAATGGGGTCATGTAGAATCAGACATGATTGAACAACAGTAATAAGAAAATGTTAGCTCTTGATATTAGATGGATGCTAAAACTCTGAAAAATTCTGTGATTGCATAGGTATGGAATAAGAAAGCTTGGATTTGAGCCCGAGTCTTCTGATTCCAAATCCAGGGACTTTTAAATTTTCTATTTTTATCCTCAGAACATAGCACAGTGCTTTGCATTTTGTCTTCTTCAGTGGTTTGAGTTATGTCTGACTCTTTGTGAGCCCATTTGAGATTTTCTTACTGGTTTTGTCATTTCCTTCTCCATACAGGTGAGGAAACTGAGGCAATCGGTTTAAGTGACTTGCCCAGGGTCACACAGCTAGTAAGGGTCTGAGGTCAGATTTGAACTCAGGAACAGAGACGGCTTCCTGGTTCCAGGCCCAGTGCTCTGTGTACAATGGCGCCACCTAGCTGCCGCACGCTTTGCGTGTAGTAATCCCTTAAATGCTTTGTTCATTTATTGACATCTTGAAACAACTTTGAGAGACACATGGTTTCAAAGGTGATGGACAAAGGACTTTAGAAATAGGCACCTTAAAGGCACTTTGGAAGCAAATACCACATTGAAGTCATTTTTCTTCTCTTCCAAATATAAACCCAAGCAAACAATGAGCATTTATTACATCCCGCTACTGTGCTAAGTTCTGGTTATATCAAGAGCAGAATTAAACCATGGAATGGGCTGCCTAGAGAGCTCAGGGACTCCCATTCCTTGGAGTTCTTCAAAGAAAACTTACTGCTCGGTTTTTTTTTTCAGTCATGACTGACTCTTCATCATCTCATTTGGGGTTTTCTGGGCAAAGATGCTGCACTGGTTTGCCATTTCATTCTCCAATGGATCAGTTTTGTCAGGCAGAGATTAAGTGATTTGCCTAGGGTCACACATCTAGAAAGTGTCTAAGGCTGGATATGAATTCAGATCTTCCTGACTCCAGGCCTTGCACTCTATCCACTGAGCCCCCAATTGCCTCCAATAGAGCTTACAATTTGTCTTTTGAACATAATGAATCAAACAAGTATTTATTATGAGTTTACTAAAAACAAAATCTAGAGAGTATCAAAAAAAGATATAAACCCTAAAAGAGCCCCTGCCCTCAAGGAGCTTATGAGAATATAATTTAAAAAAATATATGCATATATGTACACATATATACATGCATATACATACATAATATATCTATATGTATGTGTATCTATCTATCTATCTATCTATCTATCTATCTGACCCATAAGAGTAGAAGTGAGAGAAATAATTATTAATAACCAATGATTTGGGGAGATCCAAAATTCCCCCTTTTTCTATAGTTCCCATTTCAAGGTTCAGTCTCTTGAAGGACATTACTGATAATGAGATCTTAGTCAGACTTCACCCAACCATATAAGGAATTTAATCTAAGTTGGGGGAAGCCCATTGTATTCTGCTCAGGTTTGGGTGGGGATAAATTCTTCCATTAGATTCCCCAAAACTGGGGGTGGTCTGAGTATAGAGATAGTCTCTTTGTCCAAGACTGACATTATGTCACTTTCTCCGCCCCTCATTGAAATGAACCCACTTCTCACTGTAAAATTCATTCACTCATTAATTGTTAACGAATTGGAGTTGATTGTCCCCCTCCAGACCACCCACTCTTCCAAAGGCAAATGATAGTGAGCCTGCCAGCATTGTTGTCTTTGGCATTCAAGAACACCACTCACCTCTTTTATTAAAATGCTAACATTATTAATAAAATGACTACCCAGAAATTATGTTTCTGGAAGCTTCTTCACAGAAAGAAGATAATCTTAGAGTGGAAAACTCATTGACTCAAGTCCTCTAAATCACATGATCTTTCAGACATGAAAAACAACAATTTAGTTTTTCTCTCCTCTACCCCCTTTTCACCACTATTCCCATCTCCTCATCCTTTTCTGCACATTCAAAGCACAGAACTTAGGTTTCTGCTCCAATATGCACTTCTTTTTGCCCTTCAGTTTTGCCCTCCCACTTTTAATCTTGAATTATTTTCAGTGTTTTCTGTTAATGATTTTGGGGGCTTCTTGGTGTTGGTGCATTGCTGCTTCTCTCACTGGTTTAGGAGAGTGTTGAAAAAGAAGACTGAAACCATAG
Source organism: Pseudocheirus occidentalis (assembly GCA_028646575.1). Taxonomy (NCBI): domain Eukaryota; kingdom Metazoa; phylum Chordata; class Mammalia; order Diprotodontia; family Pseudocheiridae; genus Pseudocheirus; species Pseudocheirus occidentalis. The sequence goes on along the minus strand of CM053601.1, from coordinate 170,908,294 downwards.
CAGGTGAATGACAAGGAAAGGATTTAGGAGGGTAAGCCATTTCTGGAAGAGTACCTACAAAAGCTCAGGGTCAGGAGATTTATTGATGCCAGTGAGTTTACTATCAACAGGAGCAACATGAAAAGGGGGGCCAACCCCCATATATCTTTCATTAACGAGCCACAGGTGTGCCTCCCATCCATTCAAGCCAACCAGTCCATTGTCCAGAGAGCATTTTTTTTACACTTTCCAGCTCTGCAGGAAATATGCAAACTGGCAAATGACAAATGTTTTGGAGAAAAGTACAATTACCTTCAAGTGGAAAATGGGGGAAGTTGATCAAAGAACAAAGAAAGAATGACATTAAAAATTAATCATCCTGGGGCCATAAAATCAGCTGCAAACCCCCGGCAATAAAAAATTAAATGAAGGAGAAGTTTAATGTTTTAAACAGAGATTTAAATTTTCTAGTGGAGAACTCGATAGCTTCAGTAGCTCTGGCCTCTTGCAAGATTTACAGGGGAGCCTGGAGTGTCTCGTCCCACCAGAGGCTGCTGAAAAGCATAAACCAGTCATCAAATAAAATATTATTTACTATCATCCCACAGAACCTTGGTTGTAAAAAGGTAATGGCACTTTTGACCAACTGAGAATATTGTTCTTTTCAAAACAGATTAAAACAGCAACAAAGTGAAGAAATGATTAAAAAAACACATTAATTCAGACAGGAGCCCAGTGGAAATATTATAGGAATATAAACTATTAGGGAGCTTCATGGCTCAAAATTGTTATATGCTTTTTTGCTTCTGTATTACTGTTGAAAAACAGCCCATCTTTATGAAGAGTCACAGACGGGGTCTACTTTTGGGCACTCCTTGGCTAAATGAACCAAGGAGAACCTTGATGAAATTAAATTGGGGTTTGGATATAGTCATAGATTTAAAACTATGGAAGAAACTTAGAGCCCATTGAATTCATTCCCTCATAGTACAGATGAAGAAACTGAGCTCCACAGAAATAGAATGGTTTGTTCAAGGTCACACAGTTTATAAGTGGGGGGGGGAGAGAAGAAGGAATAGCATTTATATAATGCCTACTTTCTGCTAGATAGAATGTCAAGAGCTTTACAAATATCTCACTTGATCCTTACAATGACTCTGTTGAGAGAGGTGCTATGATTATTCCATTTTTACAGTTGAGGAAACTGAGGCAGCTAAATGTTAAGTGACTTGCACAGAGTCATACAGATAGTAAGTGTCTGAGATGGGATTGGAATTTAGGTCTCCCTAACTCCTAGTCCAACGTTCTATCCACTAAACCATTTAGCTGCCTACGTAACAGAGAGAGATTCAACTACTAAACCATTGAGGGAAATGAAGCAATTTTGGTTTTCTTTTTTTTCTCCTAAGATCATATAGTTCTTTATACTCATTCATATTCTTATTTCTGTCTTATTCCTCCCTCTTTTTGTTGTTGTTGTTGAGTCATATCTGACTCTTCATTACCTCATCTGGGGTTTTCTTGGCAGAGATACTGGAGTGGTTTCGACATTTCCTTCTCCAGCTCATTTTACAGAGTAAGAAACTGAGGCAAATAGGGTAAATGACTTGCCCAGGGTCACACAGCTAGTAAGTGTCTGAGACTGGATTTGAATTCAGGATGTACTGGCTCTGGGCCACCTAGCTACTAGAAAGCCAACTCTTTGAAAGCAGGCACTGGATCTTTGAGGATTCGGCATGCTGACATAAGAATGATGAATTTGGATTCAGCACGCCTGGATTTCTATCCAATTACGCCTTTGTGACCATGGGCAACTCCCTGAACTTCTCAAGGTCTTACTTCCCTCAAGTCTAAAATTAAGCCCTTGAGGTTCCTTCTACTGTTATGACCTTTGAACCATAGTTCATGGCTCATAGTCAGCATTTATATTTCACTTTAAAGTGTGCAATACACTTCACAAGTATTTTCTCATCTGATCCTCATAACAACCTTGGGAGGCAGGTGTTGTTTATCTCCGTTTCATACCTAAGGCAACTGAGGTCTAGAGAAGTCATGTGACTTGGCCTGGATTATAGAGCAAGTGTTTGGAGCTGGGCTGAAGTTCAAGATTTCCTGATTCTTTGGTGCACACAGGTAGGCTACAGTGGTGGATAGACCACTGGGCCTGCATCAGAGAGACCAGAGTTCAAATATGACCTTAGATACTTCCTAGCTGTATGACCCTGGACAAATCCATTAATCCCTGCCTGCATGAAACTGGAGAGGGAAATTGCAGATCACTCCAGTATTTTTCCAAGAAAACACCATGAACATTTGGTTCATGAAGAGCTAGGCATATCTGAATGACCGAATAAATTCTAAGAGAGATGTGGTTTAGTAGATGGCTCTATGTATTGTAGCAGAAATGAAGCCTCCTGAGGGTCTGGATTTTGTTGGTCCAGGTCCTAACTTCTTATAGAATTTGGTAGTTGACTTTTTTGGTCCGGTTATAGATTTCTCCCCCCTCTTTTTTTCCCTTTTAGTCGGGTAAATTCCCCCTTTCTCTCCTTCCCTTTAACTGGTCCTGTTGTTTAGTTTTTAAATTTCATTTTTTATTTCCCTTTCCAAAAAAGGATTTCTCTTACTCTCTTCATCATCCATCTTCTCTTTCTGTTTGCTCTAGTCCAACTTTTTGGATAGTGATTTGAAATTTTGGAAGTAAAGTGACTCAAATGTCCATTACATTTGACTCAGAGATTCCATAGCTAGCTTCCATGTTCGCCAAAATATATACAGCAGCACTTTTTATGGTAGCAAAGAATTGAAAGCCAAGTAAGTATTCCTCAATTAGCAATGACTAAAGAAAACTCTCAATTTTCAGATGATAGAACTGAAAGAAAAAAAATTATCAAGTTTTTCAGGATCATACAGAGATCTAGTAATGGTCCAAAGCAAAGATTGTTGGATTTATAGTTGGAGGATCTGGGTTCAAATCCAAACTTCACCATTTGCTATCTGTGTGATCTTGGGCAAATCTCTTGATCTCTCTGCACCTGAGCTTCCTCAACCATAAAATGAACAGGTTGAACCACATGCCCTCTGATATCATTCCCAGCTCCTGTTTAAGGATCCTGTGTTTAATAACTGTTCATTTATTTTGTTGGTGTGATTGAACAAGAATGTAACTCTGGCTGATATTTATGTTTTGCAAAACCTTAATTCTTGTCTATTTGCTTTCATTAATTATAGCTGTTGCCCTGAGAAACTTGTGATTTTCCAGCCCTCTCTGCTTTGCTTTTAGCAGACCATATTGCATTTTTGATAATCTTTCACTGCGCTTTCATGATTTCTTTTCAGAAGAAATCATAGGAGATAATTTACTACATAGTCTGAAAACTAACATAGTGAGACTTGTTGATATGCCTTGGGTCCAGTTCCTTAAACTTTCTCTTTGTTGATTTTGAAAGATAACTAATTCTTTAAAGTCTGATTTGCTACTGCCTTGACTCATATACGTTTCTTTCTTTCTTTCTTTTTTCCTGGGCAGAGTTGGCTTTAAGGAATGAGCCCAATATTTCAAAGACATCATTAATTTAGCATGCCTCCTTCATTAGGGGGTTCATTGTTTTCTCTTTCCATAATATGTGTGTGTGTGTGTGAGCATGTGCCCCCATGCAAGATCTTTTAACATTCTTAACACCTTTTGTTAGGACTATTTCATTCTGATTTTGCCCATTTCTTCTTCTCATTTGCTTATTTTTGACTGAATGATTTTTTAACTGGACTAAAGAATGAGATTTCCCAATTAGACAATGGTTTCTGCCTTGGTGGTGAGACGAGGGTTTTGGGGAAGCTCTCTTTGTATGTGGGTCAGGAGGGAGAGACAAATTTTGGTGTTAGGAAGTGATGGAGTAAAGAGAAAAAGATAGATCTTGTTGGAATTTGAATATGTGCTCACGGGGTTGGGAAACACTATGGTGAAGGGGATAAGAGTGCTGGGTTTGAGTAAGAACTGAAATAAAATCCCATCTCTTTCACCTAACTCTATGTATGACTTTTGGGTCTTGGTTTCCTCATCTGTATGATGAGATGGCTGGACTAGATTCCCTTTTCGGTCCCTTTTAGCTCTGAGTCTGTGATCCCATGACCCTTTCAGCTCCTGATTTGTGGTTGTATAATTTTAGAGCTTGTGGAAACCTTAATGATCAGGTAACCTAACTCTTCATTTTACAATTAGAAAATTATAGTCCAGGGAATTGAGGTACTATGTTTCAAGTCATGTGGATAGCAAGGGATAGAACTGAGAATCCTATTTTTTCTTTTCTTGCTTCAAATCCAGATTTTTTTTCTTCTTCCCATTAAATACACTATTTCCTGCTTGTCTGGGAACTGACTTCTGAGAAGAGAAAGGAGGTGAAGGAATGGCTGGTGTTCTTCTAGCCCAGAGAAAGGGCCTTGTTTCTTCTTTCTTGATAATAAAACCAGAGAGTACAGATGTTTTGAAACATCCATCAAGAGTCAAGTCATGAAACTGTAGAACATGAACTCTTGACTATCAAACTCACAGGGAAAAATTATTGAGTGTAGAGGAAAGAACACTGGCATTGAAGCAAGATGTAGATTACATTTAAGGAGAGAGTTCAGCTCAGAGATACTATCTCTCATCTGGCTCCACCAATCTGGGGCTTATCTGATAGACTTCTTTACCTCCTTCCCTATCCTTATGCTGTGTGTGTGTGTGTGTATGTGTGTGTGTGTGAGTGTGTTGCTCTCTTTTGTTAGATTGTGAGCTTCTGGAGGGGAGGGATGGTCTTTTCTTTGTCATATTAATATTCCCAAGGGCTTAGCACAGTGGTTGGTAATTGGATGTTCTTAATCAATGCTTATTTATTTGTTGAGAGAGAGAGACAGAGAGACACAGAGAGAAAAAGAGACAGAGAGATAGAGACAGAGAGAATGATAAAAACACCTAGAGAGAGACAGAAAAACAGGGGGAGAAGAGGGACAGGGGGGAAGGGAAGGAGGGAAAGGAGAGAAAGAGATAGAGAGAGGAGAAGGAAGGAGGAACAGAGGAAGGGAGGGGAACTGAGAGAGAGAGGAAGAGAGAGAAAATGTCTTCAAGGAGTATATATTATACTGAAGCATCTGTTTTTCATTCTCTATATGGGAATATTGCACCTACTTCCTTTTATACCAGGAGTCCCTACTTGTTTTTGTGTCATGGATCCCTTTTGCAGGCTGGTGAAGCCAATACATTCTTTCTCCGAATGATATTTATTGCCTACATTCATAACCGAAGGAAATGCCAAATTTTAGTTTGAGCTTAGTGGAAATAAAGATGTAATTTTTCCCTATCCAAGTTATTAGACCACTCCACCCCCTTATCTAAAGAGGGATCCATGGACCCCAGGTTAAAGGATTTTGAAATTCACTTCAGCTCCTCCTGAGTAGCTCATTTACAACGTGGGTTTCTGGGGATAACAACTGGCTCCTCACATAAACATTTTAAAGTTATTTCTGATTCATTTCATCATCTTGGCAAAGTCCTCTGCTAATAACTAAAACTCCTGGCTGGTATTTTGGGAATAAACAAGAAAAAAACATTCAGGAGAAGATAGAAATTAATTTCAGTAGCAATATAATGCCACGCCAGCCCTGGATCTTACAACAAACCATCGAGTTAATTTAATTCCTCAAACCCCATTGCTCCAAGAAAATGTTGTTTAAATCAATTCATTCTTTCATTATGCTGCCTAAGAGCACCGTGGAGTGATGAGATGTCACTGCTATGACTTTCATGTCTCAGAATCCCCTCAGTTTCACTCCATTTTCCACCCTGACATGGGATTAATGTTCTGCATTTGCATGCTCAAATAGTATATTTAATTGTAAAAGTGGTGTTGTTAAATTACCTTCAAATGAGTTTATTTTAAACGGTTCATTAAAGTTTTTGAAATCACTCACTGCATGATTGCATCTCTTCTCTGCTCTGATGTATTACATACATCTCTCGCCCAAATACTGGCACACAGAGGAAAGCCTGTCTAGCAAGGCCCTGATGTCATTATGGAAAGGCCTCCCAACCTTTATCCAGTTACAACGTAGTCAAGGGCATTCTCTCTTGCCTCTGCTGCTGGGCCGTGGCCATGTGGGCATGGGGACCTGTGGCTGTGTTCATCAGTGATGACCGGTTGTAACCACAGAAGCTTTCAAAGGCTTGGGTCGGCTCAGCCCACCTAGCTTTTTTTCAGATTCTAAGTGCATTGAATTCTAAGTGTCATTGAATAAGTGGCCTCCTTTTTTGTTAGATTGTGTGTGTTTTTAATATTTCTGTCTTCATGGTTCTCTTTCTGGGCATCATTTGGAGGAAGATTCTCCCAATGACACAGACTATTAGAAGTTTAGTTCCTTGGCCCTTCCTGGCTTCTTTCAATTTCCAATTAAAATTTGGCCTTCTACAGGAAGACCTCTCCAACCCCTCTTAATTCAAGTGCCTTCTCTCCATTGAATATTATTTATTTATCTCATACATAGCTTGCCTTGTATATATTTGTTTCCACTTTATCTCTCCTATTAGATTGTAAGGTTCTTAAGGGCTGGGACTGTCTTCAGACTCCTTTTGTATCTCCAGTACTAAGCACTGTGCCTGTCACATAGTAGGCACTTAATAAATGTTGCTTGGTTGATTGATTAATCGATGAATTCTTTGTTACCTCCACTCTATTTGGAATGGAGTGGGTGTGTGTGTTGGAGATGATGACTACTAACTTTCCCCTGTCATACAACTGCGGTCAGAATAATAGGTCATTGAAAAATTCATAGCAATGAGTCATGTGACTAGATCAAGGAATCAGCTTTCTGTTGTTAATAGGTCAAGACTTTCCTAATTCAAAACTGTTAACTCTAGCCACTGGAAAAATTTCTCATGTGTTGAGCTGATATTGACTTCTCTATAAGTTTCCTTACTTTCTCCAATCTATAGACAGACCTCTCCCCTCTCAACGCGCAGTTCCTTTAGCTGATTTCCACGACAGGGTTATAAATATTCTTATCATTCTTATCTTCCTTTGTTCCTAAAACTGAACACAATACTCTAGTTGTGATCTGACCAGGGTCAAGTACAGAGGGACTATCACATATCCTCTCACTCTGAACTTTGTGCTTCTATTAAGACAGCCCAGTGTGATATAACCAAGGAACAGCTAGCCTAGAATCAGAGAGATCTGGGTTTGTCTTCCCTATGACTCATGCTAACTGTATGACTAGGAAAGTCATGTAACTTCTCAATGGATCAGGAAACTCTATAAGACCAAAGACTGAATCTGCATTTGTAGGGGGAGATTCCTGACTGTCAATTACTATAGCAATGAAATCACATGTCTCCTTTCCATCCCCTTAAAAGAGATCACATTGGTTCTTTTGAATGCCATATTCCACTAATGCCACATATTGTAAAAATGCAGATTTTGAATTGGTATCAGGAAAAACAAAGCTTTCTGACAAAAAGAATTGGCTAAAATTAAATTGACCTGCTTTGAAATGTTCTGGGTTCAACTTGCTTGTGGTCTTTAGGCAAGTCTGAATGACCACTCATCACATGCGTTGGGTTCCCCTTTACTAATGGGCTGGCCACTGAGAACTTTACCACCTCTCAAAATTCTGTGATTCTGGCAAGAGCTGCCATTTTCCTAAAACCCACAGGTCTTTTTTTGTGTGAATTATTTCAAAGCCACAGTTTTTTCATACTGCACTCAAGTAGTTAGTTGACTTTTGAAAGGAAATCCAGTATTTTTCATTTATCTCTATTAAAATTCATATTGATAATTTTAGGCTGTAGACTTATCTTTTGGCTTCTGATATTGTTTTTTGAGTTATTTCTTCCTCAGGTTTGGGTCATCTGTAAATTTGATAAACATGTCGCATATATCATCATCCAAGACTATATGACAATAAGACAATGAATGTATAATGTATATATAAAACAAATACCTGCAAGCATGCATATACAGACTACCCTAATTTGCTTAGGATATCACCATTTATGTCTAAATCACACACCCATTTGGGGCTTTTCTTGGCATATGCAGTCAGATGTTGGTCTACATCTGCCACGCTTTTACAGTTTTTCCAGCCCTTTTTGTCCATAGTAAGTTCTTGTTCCCAAAGCTTGGATTTTTGGGTTTATCAACACTGGGTCACTATGGCCATTTTCTTCTGCACATGATAGACTTAATCTATTACAGTAACCAACCATTCAATTTCTCTTCCAGTACCAGCTTTTTTTTGGGGGGGGGAGAATGTAATTTCTATAACCAATATTCATTCTCTGTCTCTGTCTGTCTCTGTCTGTCTCTCACATACACACACATTTTTATAACATTTAAAGTTTATGAAGTGCTCATATCCCTTTATTTTCACACAAATCCTAGGAAGCAAATATTATTTTGACCTCCATTTTGCAAAGATGAACAGTTTCTGACCAGTGTCTTTGGAAGACAATTTTGTCAGCTCTATGAAGCATATATTGGAGCAGGGAGTAATTAGAGGCAGGGAGGCCATTTAGATGGCTATATTATAATATAGAAATTAGGTGAAAAGGGCCTGAACTAGGGTTGTGCCTATGTAAAAGGGGAGAAGAGGATGGACACACGGTGTTGTTGGAGATGAAATCAGCAAAACTTGACAACTAATTTATTATGGAGAGGGTGAGGAAGAGGGAAGAGTAAAGATAAGTCTCATATTATGAATTCGAATGACTGGAAGGATGGTGACTTGCACAGAAATGAGGTTTGGAGGAGAGTCTGGTTTAGGGGGGGGAATATTATGAATTCTCCTTTGGATGTTTAAAGTTTGAGATCCATTTTTATATTGACATTTTCATTCCTAGTGCCTAACACAGTCCCTGAGACACAGTAGGATTCTGCTCATTTGTTGACTGATTGATAATAGTCACATAGGAAGAGAGGTTTAGTTGGCAGGTGATGATGTGGCACTAGAGGTCAAGGGAGTGATTTAGGGCTGGGTATGTACATGTAGAGATTCTGTCCCCAGATCCGATATTTGAGCATGCCATCTGATCAGTTTACAACAAGAAAGAGTGTAGAGAGAAGGAAAAAGGACACAGGATAGTCCTTTGAAAAATCTACTGTAGTGATCAGGAAATGGATGAAGATTTACCAAAGAATAATGAAGAGTTGCCAGACAGGTAGGAAGAAAAAAAAGTCATATTTATGTGTTATATACACCATATTTTCTTTATACGTACACATACATACATAAACGTACATATACATATGTATATATATATGTGTGTGTGTCTTGTTGTTGTTACTGTTCATTACTTTCAGTTACCTCTGATTCTACGTGTCCCCATGGACCATGGGCTATCCTTTCTTGGCAAGGATACTGGAGTGGTTTCCTATTTCCTTCTCCACTGGCAAACAGAGGTTAAATGATGCATTTAATCTTGAGGAATGGAAGGTGAACATGACATCTCTGTTGTTAATTCACTCTTTTGGAGAAGGGAGCATGCCCTAGAGTTGCAAATGCATATATTTATACTACTTGAGCAGGAGGTACATTGGAATCTGACAGTCAACAAGTATTAATTAATTATTATGTGCCAAGCCCCATGCAAAGTGCTGAAAGTACAAATACAGACAAAAATAAAGACAGTTCCTGCCCTCAAGGAGCTTACATTCCAATGTGAGAAGGAACCAAATAAAAGGAAGCTGAAAAGGGGAAAAAAGAAGTGAGGGAGACATGATGGAGAAATCCAGCCTCTAGCCTGATAAGAGATATCTAGGCAAGTCTTTTTAAATGGAGGTTCTGGGGGGAACATCCAAACAGAAGTTTGGGCCACAGCAGTAGAGGGTACTTCCTCTGTATGGATTCCTGCAGTAATCTTCCAGGATGAAGAGGCTTCTGGACCACTGTAGAGAAGTTTGAGGCAAAGTGGGGAAGATGATTGAGTTTAAAATATTATTTATCTCAAGGTCCTTAAACTTGAATTCTGAATTTAGTCTGTGACATGAGCAGAGAAGGATCATATAGAGGAATTCAGTATAACAGATATGATGGGCCATCTCTAGAGAGACTGACAGTTCAATTTTTCACTAGCATGTTACAGCATATACTGTGCTTTCTTAATATCCCTGCATTTTAGGATCATTACTCCTTGTAGTAGGCTAGGAAACTGGTATAATTGGGGAGTCATGAATGGACCCCCCCACAATCCCATAGCACAAGTGGAAATTATTATGGGCAAGGAAGTTGTGGTGTAGACCAGGACACTTTGTTAACTTTGCCTCCGTGTGGATTAACTTGTGGCCCACATGTGGATCCTTAAAGTGAAAAGTATGTAAAAGTGATTTTTAGGACTTTGGCATTGGGCTTCTGGTGCTAAAAAACTGTTGGTTCAATTGTTATCACCCTTCTTTGCTAGAAAAAATTATCTTAGGGCGGCTAGGTGGTGCAGTGAATAGAGCACTGGCCCTGGAGTCAGGAGGACCCAAGTTCAAATCTAACCTCAGACACTTAACACTTACTAGCCATGTGGCCTTGGACAAGTCACTTAATCCCAATTGCCCTGTCTTCCACCCTCCAAAAAATAAAATAAAAAAGATCTATTATTATTTACCTGAACAGCTTTTAACTACTTTGGGAACAAACTTCTTCCTGGGGGGTCTTGGAATATAAAAGAATTGTTGGTTGAAAACACCAGGCTCTGGGTGAACCATAATGTTAGATCTGGAATTGCATGGGGCACTCTCATTTTGCAGCTGAAAAAAAAATGAGGTTTCGAGAGATGGAGTTGTTTGCTTATGCTTGCCTAACTAGTACGTGTTAGAGTTGGGACATAAATATGGGTCTTCTGAAGCCAAACCTAGTTTCTCAGTCCACAATCCCATACCACATCTCTAGGAAAGGACTGAATATTCCCAAACATCAGGAGTGGTTTAGTAAGTCAACTTGAATTTGAAATGAATCAGAACTATACAGAAGAAGATGTTTTGTGTTTACTCTTATGGATCTCAATTCAGTAACTGATTCTTCTACTTGATTTTTGTAACTAGGAAATCATTCTCTCCATGCTGAGGGGGTACTGAAGCAGCTATTGACCTGATATCAATAGAGATGATGTCTTCCTGGGTTGTGAATCAAGATATAACCAATACCACCCCACCAAAAAACCCCAACCTCCTAACATTTTTCAGATCTGATGACTTCTTTCCATTTCTCTTGATTGATTTCATATACAAGGGGTAGCACACAGTAATGTAGAAGGCATTGATGAGGATGATGAAGCTGTGGACAAAGCACTATAGGGCTTAGGGAGAGAGTGATATTTTAATGCTCTCACTGAAAACAAAGACTTCAGAAGAGAAAAATGTGTGGGAAGTCAACAGTTAGCTAAAAATATGTTATCTGAGAATGAGATTGGCAGCTTAAAATTTAAGACTGATAGGTCCCTGGCCAGGAGAGAGTATATCTAACAAAGGTGAGTAAAAATGTAGCAAAAATGGGGAAAAACCCTGGAGGTTTACAAATGTAATAAAGAGGTCATTAAATAGAAAAGGAAGGAAAGGTAGAGAGAAGACTGCCTGTGAATATTTTTCTATTAAGCTGGATATCATAGAGAATAGGTAAGATGTAGGGAGAAGAATGAGAGTCAGAAATCAGTAAGAGATAAAATCCAGGAAAGAAGCCTACAATAAAACCTTTAGTCTCAGATGTCCATAGACAAATGTCCAGAATATTGGCAAGAAATAGGTGAACCTGGAGATCTTTATGCATGGAGACAAATTTAACCTGATGGATGTCACTGATACTACATGTCCCATGTCTGGAATATAAACATAAAAGTTTATACCTTATTAAAAAGAAAAAAATATATAAATGGGTAGGATAGTGTGACATTGTATATTTATTATATGCATTGATATGAAATAATCAGGAATTATATGTGAGATGCATAACGGAGAGCATTTAGATCAGCGGTTCTCAACCTGTGGGTTATGTTCAATTTGTAACAATGAAAATAAATCCTGCATATCAGATAGATTCATAACAGTAGCAAAATTATAGTTATGAAGTAGCAATAAAAATAATTTTGTGGTTGGGGGTCACCACAACATGAGGAATTGTATTAAAGGGTCGCAGCATTAGGAAGGTTGAGAACCACTGATTTAGATGATGTTCAATGGAAATAGGAACAGAATGAATATTGCTAGCAGGGTATATTAAGAGCAGCTGGACAGAGAGAGGAAGTAGATGAGTATCTTGGAAAACATGGAGAAGTAATGATAAGGATCTTGAAATATGAGAACGCATGTAAGTATTTTCTCAACATAGCTAGGTGGTACAGTGGATAGAATGCTGGGTCTGTATTCAATAAGACTCATCTCCCTGAGTTTAAATGTGTCCTCAGAATTTACCAGCTGTGTGACTCTGGGCAAGTCACTTAACCCTGTTTGCCTCAGTTTCCTCATCTCAGCTAGAAAAGGAAATGGTAAACCACTCCAGTATTTTTGCCAAGAAAACCCCAAATGGGGTCATGAAAAGTCAGAGTTTGCTGAAATTACTGAACAATAAAAAGCATTTTCTTACTACACAAAGCAGAGTCAGCATTGATTTCTAGTCATGCCTTCATAATTTCATTCTTCATAAGATGAGGGGAAACACAATTCTGTAGCTGATTCTCAGTCATCTAGCTTGCTCCTTACTAACTCATCACACCTACTATGTGCCTACTATGCTAAGCATGGATGATACAAAGAAAAGCAAAAATCAGTTCCTGCTCTCAATGAGCTCTCAGTCTAATGGGGGAAAGATAACATACAAACAACCTTGTATAAACAAAATTCAATCCATCCTCAACTTCTGTTGGATTATGTTGTTGGAAAGCAGTGCAAAAGTATAAAAAAGCAAACATTGATACATTGAATCTATAAGAAATAAGGGGCTAGATCCCTTCAGCTACAAAACTGTAATCTTTTGCTAGAGATTGCTGCATATAATTCTTTATAACTAAACATTAATTCTGATAATGTGTACTTTTCCTAACAGTAACGATGAAATAACCCATAAAATGCAGTACACAAAATAAAATTGGTAACATGCAAAACATTTTCTTCTTGATAGTAATTCCCTAGAATTCTGTGACCTTTTGCCCTAACATCTCAATGAAAAACAATGATTTCAGATAATATTCACTTTTTGTAACACAAAATTTACTGTACCATAAAGACTGTACAGCAAATAATAGTCTTAAAACTGAAACAGTTTTTAACCTGAATGTTACCTTTCAAAATGTCAGATGGTGGTATGAGGACATTGTACTATGTATCATGCAGCTGTAAACCTCTCTACCTTGGCTGCCCTCCGGAAACCAAGGAAGAGTTTGCTGGGACTTTAGTTGCTGCTGTTGGAAGAGGTTGAGACTGGTGAGGCCTTGACCTCACCTTAGAATCCATAGCACTTGAACTTTATTTTGGTGGCAAAATTGCAACACAAAACTTGTATTTTAAAGGCAAACAATGAAAATATGTAATGACAATCCCAATTGCCTTACCTTTCCCCTCCCCCCAAAGCAATATATATATATATATATATGTACACACACACACACACACACACACACACATATATATATATATATATATATATATATGTATATAATTAATATGCAGGGAACTCTTTACTTTACAGTGGGAGGCTGAACAAGACCAGTGAAGTGCCTAGCAGGATGCCAGTCACTCTGTAAACTTGTGTGTACCACACTTCTCATTTTTCTCTATTGCCTATAGCCACAAATTTGCATGGTAGCCAACATGAAAGTGAAAATCAGGTTGCTAATAAAATCATGCAAATGCTTGAAGTCATGAAAGCTAGAGCATTGATTGTATGTTCACGACAAATGGAGAAGTAGTTTCAGAGGAAAGATGTGAAGATTAAGGGAAATGGGGAGAGTTCTTGCAGAAAGTGAAACTTTAGTTGAAACTCGATGAGTTGGGATAGCTGGAGGCAGATGTGAAAAGGGACAGAGTTACAGGTATGGAGGGCAGCTAGTGAAAACTCAGAGTTGGGAGGTGGAATGTTATGTGCCAGAAACAGTAAGAAGACTGGTGTCATTGGTTTACAGAAAGGAGTAAAAAGTAAGAAGACTAGAAAGGTACTAAAGAACAGACAAGAAGTCTGTTGCTGTAGTAGAAACAACAAGTGACCATTCCATCTTTGAAATTGTGGAAAAGAAAAGTTGAACATAGTTTGGTATGCCCCCAAGATTTGTGGAAAGTATGCATCAAAGTTTCAGACAAAGGATTGGTAGCATGGTCTTAAATTCTAAAGGGGGAAGTTAGCCCAGATGGCATGGGAGACACTCAAGAATGAAATTCTGAGGACACAAAGGAAAATAATTTTGTTAAAAGGAAAAAAAATGAGGAACTGTCTTGAGAAATGTATGTGACTACACAAGGGAATCATTATCTCAGATTTTAAAGAACATAGAAAACAAGGGCACAGAACAGAGGATGAATATAAGAGCATGACACAGTCCCACAGTCCTATAAAGATTACATCAAATGCTAAAGCTCAGAATGATCTGAACCTGGTAAAAAAGATATTGAAGTCAATGTACATGTTTTTCAGGAGGGGAAAAGAAGAGGCTCAAAGAAGGGGTTGGATTGCTGTACAGAATGGATTGGATGATAACAATAGATAACAGAGAGAAAGCAGAATACTTTTTGATTTCCGTAATTTTCTGTACCCCCCCCCAAACCCTTGGACTGAAAAAGATAGAATAAAACCAATTAATAGGAAATTTAAGCCTAAAATAATCAAGGTGATGTTATTGAGAACCCTAGTTGCTTTCGATAAGTTCAAATAAACAAAGCCAGATGAACTCCATTCAATGTAGCTGAAAGAATTTGCAGATGAGATTGCTGATCTATTATCTGGGTGTGTTGAAAGATTGTAAAGAATCAGAGATGGACCACAGAACCAGAAAAAAGCATCTATCATTTTCATTTAAAATAAAAAAGGGAAGAAAGTAGTTTACAGATGGGAACCTGATGTTGATTCCTGCCAAAATTCTAGAACATGGGCTACGGGATTCTTTTGATCATTTGAAATATTTTCTCCCAGTTTCTAGAGCGTATATAAGACAATGCTTGACTTGTTTCATCTTGAAATTAAAGGGATGACTAATTATGACTAGTTAATGAAGTTAGTCTGCCATTAACTATTGATAAAACCAGACTGACTCTTGGTGATTGCCACTTCCTTTTCTAGATTTCCTATAACAAGAAATACCTCCTTTAATAGGAAATACAGAAAAGGAAGTGGCAATTATTAAGAGCCAACATGGTTTTATTAAATGCCAGACTGATTTCATTTCCTTTCTGCAAGGTTGTTGGATTGGTAAATTGAGAAAATACTGAAGATGTAGTTTATCTAGATTAGGGCAAAGGGTTTGACTAAAACCTCATCCTGTGTTTTTGTTTTTGAAAAACTTAAAAGATGTAAGCTATTGGATAGTTTAGTTACCTAGATTCAAAACTGAATGAGAAAATTAAAAGAGTAGTCTTTACCCAAGTTTCAACTTAGAAAGAATGTAATACTCTAAGGAGCTGTCCTTGGTTTCCTGATGGTGAAGATTTTTGGCCAGTGACTTCAATATACCCAAGATGAAGGGCAAGCCGATACTTAACAAATTTGTTACTTATCTACTATGTGCCAGGTATTGTGTTAAGAACTATACAAATATTAGCTCATTTGATTCTCACAACAACCCTATGAGGTATGTGCTTATTATTTTCATTATTATTCTCATATTATCCTCATTCAGTTAGAGTAGCTGAGGCAGAGTTTATGTGAATTGCTCAAAGTCGCAGGGTAGGAATTATCTGAAGATGGATTTGAACTCAAGTCTTCCTAACTTCAGACCCAAAGCTCTATTTACCATGCTACCTAAGTGCCTAGAAGTTAGACTAGAATTGTCCAACTCTGTTATAGAAAGCAGAACTAGGAACAATGGGTGAAAATGAAAGATGTGGTTTTAGACTTTAAGGGACAGTTACTTAATAAGGAGAGATTCCAAGGCGGAATGTCTTGCCTTGAGTTTCTCTTCCTTAAAGGTCTTGAACCAAGGATGAATGAGTACTTGGGTATGCTGTAGAAATGACTTTTCCATATACGTTAGCTTGGCTAACCTCTGACGTCCCTTCTACCTCTGAAATTTTGTACTTCTGTAAGTATATGCATTCACCATAGAATGTGTACCCTTTTGGACAGAAAGTATAATTTCTAATTAGTGGGAAGAATAAAAGCATTCTAATTCACTTTCATCTAGGTATGTTAATTACTGGCTAGAATAATCTGGCAATAGGACATCTTTCAGTGGCAGCTCTAGGCATGTCCTCAGAATGCCTTATGTGTTTAACATAGTAAGAATCAATACTTGGAATTTATATCCGTAGATTTCAGAGCACTGGCTGACAATTAAATACCAGTCAGAGCCAGGTAAAGGTTCCATTTTGCCCATGTCACTAAAGAAAAGCTAGTCAGTTGCAGACATTGTATTTTCATCCTTTGTTAAAGTTAACAAGAGAGAGAGCATGTTTCACTGGCAGATGCCTCTGGGTGGCCAATAGTTCTCTCTAGTCTTGCCAAATGACAGCTATTCTTTCTTTAAGATTAAGTGTCATAGACAATTATAAGAAGAGCTGTGGGTATAATGAAAGAGCTGCTCCTTAGCCCTAGTTTTTGGACTTCTAGGTGACTAAAATTTATATATTTGCCGTGAGTGTGCCATTTCTGACACCTAATGCTGATTTTTTTATAGCTCCTTTTAAAGGAGGATTTCATATCCTATGTTGCTAAAGTTTTCCATGATGGGATGCTCTTAGCATAACAAAAGGTCATGGGTACCACATTGTTTTCATCTGGCCAAAATATTCCAATACCCTTCAATACTCTGCCAGGGCATTTCCATTTGGATGTACCATTGGCCTCTCAAACTCAAAAAAGTACAAAACCACGCTTGTCTTTTCCTCTGAACCTTGGGACTTTATGATTTGACTTAGTTTAGCTACTATTCATCCTGTCATCCATGTTTTCAACTCTAGGGTTCTTTTTAACTTTTTCCTCTCCCTCATTACTTCTATTCAATCAGATACCAAGTCCTGTAAATTCCATCTCCTCAACATCTTTTACATTCATCTCCATCTTTTCTTCTATATTCTCACTTCCCTCACCCTAGTATAGATCCTTACTTCCATAGGAACTGATACAATAGTTTCTTGACAGCTCTCCTCCCTCTGTTCCTGACAATTTATCCTTTAGTCAAATGCTTGAATAATGTTTCTTTTACATGCATCTAGTTTTATCATTTCTTGGCTCATACTTCCTTTGATTCCCTATTGCCTACCAAATAAAATTCATGCTCCTTTTTGGAGGGCACTTTTATGTCCCTTTTATATATTACTTCCCTCAATCAATAAAGAAATATTTTTAAAGAACTTACTTGTGCCAGGTACTGCACCAAGTGCTTAGGATACAAAGAGAAATCAAAGATTAAAACAATCTTCCTGAGGCAGAGTCAAGATGGCAGTGTAGAAGCAGGAAAACTCCATGGCTTCCCCCATAACCACCTCAAATACCTGTAAAACATGACTCTAAACAAATTCTAGAGCTATAGAACCCACAAAGTGACAGAGAGAAACAAATCACCCACTGAAGGTGGCCTGGCAGGTCATTGCAGCATGTTGGGAGCCATGCCCAGACCCATATGGGCCCTGGGTTTTAGCCCCAGGGCAGCCCAGAACAGCTGATGCTGGATGGACTTTAGAGAGTGGATCACCATCAGTTGTGACTGTTTCCAGATGTATTAACCCAGAAATACCAAAGACATAGTAAAAGGTCAATGGACCTCTTCTGGATCTGGGGGGATGGAGTGTGGTCCAGCCTCCACCCCCAGAATGAAAAACAGCCAAAGTGGCAGCCCTGCAGCCGCCTCCATGTAGTTGCTTCAGAGCTCCCAGTCTGCAGATTGTATGGGGGCCAAGCAACCATTTAGAGGATAAGTACTCTTGCTTTAGCCTGCCTGGATAGGGATTGTGGTTTTGGGTGGTGGACCTGAGGTGTGTGAACAGTGGGCCAAAGCTGGTGGGAGCTGTAGAGACTACACCCTCCTAATAGCTTCGGCAGCTGAGAAAACCCCAGTGATTTGAAACAAAGCTCTCCCCTCTGGAAGCAGAGTTCTACTGTGTCAAAGAGCTCAAAAGTCAAGTAATTGACTGACAACATGAACAATTAAAGGAAGCAAAGAAAGCACAGCCATCCCACTTTAGTTTCTTTTTTTGGGACAGAAAAGATCGAAACATGAAATGGAAGACAACACAATCAGAATGCCTGTACCAAAAGCTTCCAAGAAAAATGTAAACTGGTTACAGGCCATGGAGGAGTTCAAGAAGGATTTTGAAAATCAAGTAAGAGAAAAGGAGGAAAAATTGGGAAGAGAAATGAGAATGATGCAAGAAAATCATGAAAGAGAGTCAACAACCTGACTGAAGAAAATAACACCTTAAAACAGTGGTTCTCAACCTTCCTAATGCTGTGACCCTTTAATACTTGTATGTGGGCATATCTGCATGTGGATGGACCTGCCTGGAGATGGATGGAGGAGTGGTGTCTCAGTTCTTAAGGCCATTGGAAATATGTGTTTTCTGATGGTCTTAGGTGACCCCTGTGACCTCTGTGAAAGGGTTGTTTGACCCCCAAAGAGGTTGCGACTCACAGGTTGAGAACCACTGCCTTAAAAAATAGATTAACTCAAATGGCAAAAGAGGCCCAAAAAGCTAATGAGGAGAAGAATGCCTTAAAAAGCCAAATTTGCCAGATGGAAAAAGAATCTCAAAATCTCACTGAAGAGAATAATTCCTTCAATATTAGACTGATGCAAATGGAAGCAAATGACTTCATGAGAAATCAAGATACTTTAATGGGAATCTGAAGCTCTTTCCTGCCCCTATCCCTTTGCTTAAGTGGCTCCAAGAATGTTCCCTGATTTGGTGGTCATGTGGAGCCCATGGTGAGATGCTTGTTTTTTGGGAATGGCCACACCTTGTTACTTTGTAATTGGACTGTGTGTCAAGAGGGCTGACCCAGGAGAATCCTATATATATATATATATATATATATATACACGCCCTGATGTGAGGCTTTGCTTTAGGGCTCACTTTGAGAAGAGTTGTATGATTTGACCAGATGAGACTCTGGGAAGCTGTTGAGCCCCCTGCCTTTGAAAAACCAAGATGTTGGTGCTTCCCTCTTTGGTAACTTGAATAGGTAATGGATGTGATGGTCAGATGGTTGGAAGCCCATATGCTGATGTGCTTCTTGGTCTGTTTGTAACTTGTGCTTGTAACTTGGGTTTGTATTCTCTGGAGTTCAGGGTGCTGACTTTTCCCCCTGAACTAGATGTATGATATGTTTGTTTGATTAAAGAAAGGTTGTTAACCCATTTTGAGTTGCTTTCCTTTAGAAAAGCAAATCTAAGAACCTGTACTAGCAGCTGCCCTGGGTATGCTAGGGTGCTTGCTGATACAGATACTATTAAACAGATCCAAACAAATGAAAAAATAGAAGGCAATGTGAAATATCTCACTGGAAAAACCACTGACCTGGAAAATGGGGGAGGATAAAGGAGAGACCAGATTACGGAAGGGAGTATTCAGTGGGATCACTGTTTTGGGGTGGTGGGTAGAGGAAAGATGGGGTGAAAATATGTAACTCAAAATCTTGTGGAAATGAATGATGTAAACTAAAAATAAACACAAAAGTTAACTTAAAAATACCCGAGTCTCCTGTCTCAAGGAGCTTATATTCTATTGGAACACCTTTGATCAAGGCAAATTGGTTATATGCTGCTTCCTGAGCAGTCTTTACTGTTCAGCTCAGTGCTTTTTATCACACTGTTCTCTAGTCCTAGGATACCTTCTATCATTGTCTTTTTCTGTTGAATTTGGTTCTTTCTTTTTTCTGTCTTTTTGGAAGAGAGAAGGCAGGGCAATTGGGGTTAAGTGACTTGACCGAGGTCACGTAGCTAGTAAGTGTTAAGCATCTGAGGCTGGATTTGAACTTGGATCCTCCTGACTCCAGGGCTGGTGCTCTATTCAGTCTGCCACCTAGCTGCCCTGGTTCTTTTGAAGCTCAAATGAAACCTTCTCCATGAAGGATTTCCTGGTTTCCCTTGTTGGTAATATTCTTCTACTTTGAATCTCATATAGTATTTGGGGTAATATTTTTCTGATAAAAGAATTTCCCAGAAAACATTACATGTTAAAGATGTTGAAATTTCCCTGCTAGGCTGAGTTGTATAAGAAAAAAACCACAACACCATGTATTATCTAAACTTTGTAAATCCTTTGCCATCAAAGCACAGTGACTTACCCAGAAAGTGATTAATAAATGCATAGTGAATGAAAGAACAAATTTGAACATCACAAGCATCCATCCATCCATCCATCCATCCACCCATCCATCCATCCATCCATTCGTCCGTCCGTCCGTCCATCCATCCATCCATCCATCCTTCATCCATCCATCTCTTCATGCATCTATTCTACTCTCATTTTAAGTTATTGTCTATAAATTTTTCCCCTTTCTGGTGTAGACAAGTAGTTATCTAAGTTACATTAATTAAATTGACCTGTATTTGAGTCCCAGCATTACTAGTTGTCATGAACTCATTATGGCTCTTGAACAGGAGAAAAAAATCATTGGGTAATAGATTTAGAACTGGAAGGGACCTTAGAAGTTGTACAGAACATGTATTTACACTCAGTAGGCACTCAATGAATATTAGTTGAAAGAAATGCTGGTTTTGGGATTGCACCTATGATGTGATGCACCAGGAATTTTTAGAGAGACAACAGGATAGTAGGGGGAAAATGTGAATTAGAAAGACATGCCTGTAAAGGAAGAGGGATTTGAAGGGATATTGATTCATTCAAGAGAAAATTGGCCCAAAGGGTAAAAACTTGGTTCACAAGATTTAATTAAATCAAGATAATAAAGAAAGAGGACTCTAGTGGATGTTTTTGTGGGCAGAGTCTTACTAGCTGTGTGACTGGATAGGACTTATTATAGAAAAATAAACTACTTAATCTCTTTTAGCCTCAGTTTCACCATCTGTAAGATGGCAATTATAATAATATGTAGTTCATAGTTGTTTTAAAAACACTATATAAATGTTAGATAAATGAATCATTTTTGTTGTTAGAGAAACTACATGAAACACAAAGATTAGGTATACTAGGATTCAGTTGGCACACATTTCTAAAGTGCTTGGTGGTCAATGAAGTATTTCCCTCTAAGAAAGACTTTATAAAGTATTTTCATAGTCGAAAATAACTTGTAGCTAAGAACTGACCTCAAGGCTATGGACTGGGTGTTTCTAAGCACTGTGATAGAAGAGAGTCATTCCAGGTGGTGAAATAGTTTGGAAAAGAAAAAAAAATTGAAAAAAATCCCTCTTTTTTTGCTTTTTTGGAGGTGAAAGGCAGGGCAGTTGGGGTTATGTGACTTGCCCAAGGTCCCGTGGCTAGTACGTTCTAAGTGTCATAGGTCCGATTTGAACTCAAGTCCTCCTGACCCCAGGGTGCTCTATTCACTGTGCCACCTCGCTGCTCCACCAAACCTCTCATTCTTTGTTTAAATGCATGGGAATTCTGGGTTCAGTTACTTAGTTATGTACGTCTAGAATTGGCAACTGATGGAAGATGTGGAGTGGGTGTAAAAGAGAATGACAATGAGTGTGCAAAGCTACCTGAATGTAACGTTGGTGGTGTCTTCACCAGGATAGGGATGGTTGGAAAGGAATGGCTTTGGGGAACAGTAATGCATTTGGTTTTACACATGTTGACTTGAGATATCTTTGGGACATCTGGTTTGAGTGGAAAGTGGAGATTAGGAGAGAGGTGGGCTGGATAAACTGATGTAAGAGGGATGATAATAAAGACTACTGGACTCACCAAGTGGGAAAGTATAAAGAGAAAAGAGAAGGCTCAGGGCAGAATCATGGGAGACTCTCAAAGTCAGTGGTTGTGATATACATAATGATGCAGCAAATTGGACTAAGAAGTAACAGCGAGATAGGTAAGAGGAGAACCAAGAGAGAGCAGTGTCACAAAAACAAACAAACAAACAAACAAAACCCAACATCTCAGAGAAGGGCAAATAACCAAGAGGAAAAGGCGATTAGTCATGTTTAGTGCTGTAGAAAGGCAAAGCAGAATGAAGACTGAGCAGAAGCCATAATGCTAATAACTGGAATTGAAGGGTAGCCTGGGTGTTTTTATGGCCACCACCACCATCATCATGGCTACCATTTCTATGACATTTTACGAATATTACCTTATTTTATTTTCACAATGCTCTGGGGAGGAAGTGCCATTATTGCTCTCATTTTATGGATGAGGAAACTGAGTCATATAGAGGTTACATGACTTACACAGTAGTATACAACTAGTGTCTGAGGGCAAATTTGAACTCAGATCTTCCCAGCTCCAGGCATAGAACTGTATCCATTGCACTGGCTAGATCCTTTTTCTCCAGTTTCTCAGTTGGAGAATATGAAATAGGAGGTCTAAAGACGATGCAAAGAAGCCATTGAAAGACTTCAGGGTTGGGGTCTCACATTTCTTCTACCTGGCTTCCATCACCGTATAGTTTTCCATATCAAAGTCCAAACTGAAGAGCAGAAGCCCTGGTTATTGTCAAGAATGGAATGGGGGAATATACAAAACTAAAGAAAAAAATAAGTAAACTCAGCTTGTGTTATTTTCTATACACCTCTTTAACTGGTACCCAGATTCATTTTCTAAAGAGCAGCCATAGAGACAAGTGTGATGTTTTATCTGATGCATGAATAATTGCTCAGTACCTAGTGCCTGGACATGCAGCAAACATCAGGCTTTATGTTTGTTTTCTTCTTTTGTTTAACAAAAAGTAATTATGTTTGCATCAGATTAAGTATTGAATTTGTTCTCATGCAGCACAATGGAGACCTTTTAAAAAACGTCTTCCTTGTTCACCACCTGATCCTGACAAGAACTCAGAGCAACTAAACCTTGATCTTTTCAAAGAATTAGAAGTCTGGCTTCTGAGATACTTTTGCTTACCTGAAAAATGAAATACCTCAATAGGGAAACCAAGTCAAGATATTTTTAGTGAGAGTGAACCTTGACTCATCAATTTGGAGAGAACGGGTTCTATTTCTTTTATTAGAGCACTGTTTTGAATCCTTAAGAGGTTGTATTGGGAACTGAATGTATGTATGGGAGTAGGAATAGAAGATTTTAATTGCCATTTATTTGAAATGCTGTTTAATTAGATTTATTTTCCTTGAATTAATATATCCTCTGATTTTTCTGGTAAAAGAAACATAAATTGGGTCCCAGGTGCTGTGGTTGGCTCACCCAAACTTGCCTTGCTCTGAGGATCACTTTTAGGGGATCTGTGATGGGGGAAGGTGGTGAGGATATACATGATAGAAGAAAAGACATGTTGGGAATTCTAAACATCCACCTTTGCTCATCATGTTGTTTCTGCACCCAACAAGAATTGTCATGCTTTTTTTTCCTCTGAATTTTTGTAAGAAAACTTAAAAAAATCCAGAAATGGTAGTACATGACAATAATCTCTGCTACCTGGAAGACTGAGGCTGGCAGATCTCTTGAACTCAGGAATTCTTAGCCCCTGCTCTGGGCTAAGCTGATCAGGTATTGATACCGAATCCAGTCCAGCACTACCATGGTGAGTCATTGTGAAGGTATGTTATGTTTGAAGGCGATGTATATCTTCTAATTCAATTCCTCAAAGGAATATATGCTGCACTGGAAGTATCAACCTAGAGATCATAGACATAGACATCTCAGAGGCCCTCTAGTCCAACCCATTAATTTTAAACAGAACAATACTGAGGACAAGGTAAATTAATGATTTGCCCAAGGTCACGAATATCAGAGGAGGGATTTCAACCCAGGTTCTCCTACTCCAGAGCTAGTGTCCTTTCCATTATAATGGAATGGGGGAGGGGGGGATGAAACTGGCTTTCCAGTTTGGGTATTCTGCCATATTTCTCAAAGACATAAGCTCTGCTCAAACCATCCCGCACTGCAATGTAGCTTCCATAATCCCAGAAGGACCTTTGTTTAGTAAATTACCATGTGTCCTTTAGCCACAAGATCTGTTCAGAAACAAAGAGTTCGTGTGCTGAATTTGAGTAATGGACTGAAATGAGATAATTTCTCTCTGCTGACAGTATCCCATTAGCCACTCAAACACGTACACAGTATTCTTCCGGGCACAACTATGGGCTTTCATAGGGGTAATTGGAAGACAGTGAGTTATAAAAGAGATTTGGAAGGGGAAAAGCCACAGATGATTGACACATTTGATAAATTGGTTATAAAACTGCCTTTTTGTCCAGAATAATTTGACATAATTAAATTGGCCTTTGTCTTTGCCCACTATGTAAAGCTATAACCCAATGTTGATTCAGAGTACCGTGTCATTAGTCTAATAATTTTTCAGAGCACTCAGGAAAAGCACCAATTGATTATCATGCCAAATTTTTATAATCTCTCTGAATTCTTTTATTATGGGCATACTGAAAGGGAATATAAAGTCATCATCTTAATCAACAAACACTTATCAAGTATCTGCCATGTGCCAGATACTGTGTTGAGTACTAAGGAAAAAAGAAAAACCAAAATCTTTGCTGCCCACACAAAAAGCTTACATGTCAGGGAGACTACTCATAAAAAGTACACCTGAAATGGACAAAATCAAGTACCAGGTGACTTTTTGGACCACAGGATGCACTGTGCAGGACACTGGTCCAACAAGATCAGATGTGGCCATATAACACCTAGGATGGGATGCTATGCTCACCTCTGGGTGCCACATTTAAGGAAAAATCTCACAAGAGGGAGCATTCAGGGGAAGCCAGTGAGGACTGAAGGCTGTCTCTATCATTTCCGTAAGAATCAATGGAAGGGGTTGGAGATTTTTTAACTTGAGAAGGGAAGTATAGGGAGGTACATGACAGCTATATTTAAGTATCTGAGATGATTTTACATAGAAGAAGAAATCATAATAGCATTTGTATGGAACTTTAAGGTGTGTATCAAATGTTATTTCATTTTTTCATCACAACAGCCTTGGGGGGGTTGGTGCTTTTATTATCTACATTTACAGATAAGGAAAGTGAGGATGAGAGAGATGACTTGCCCAGGGTCACACAGCTAGTAAGTATCTGAAGTAGAATTTGATCTCAAGTGTTACTGACTCCAAGTCCATTGCTCTAGCCATTACACCAACTAGCTGCCCAAATCAAATTATCTTCTTTGCCACCTAAAAGCAAATCTAGGAGTCCTGGGAATAAATTACAAAGAGATACAATGCAGAGAGATAAACTGACTAATAATTAGAGTTATTCCAAAGTGAACTCCTTGGGAGGTAGTGGGGTATTTGTCACTGAAGGTCTTGAATGAAAAACTGGCCGACCTCTTGTTGGGTATGCTTTAGAGAGGAATTTTATTCTTGAAGACTTGGGTTAGATGGCCATTGAGTCTCACCCTGAGATTATCTTCTCTTCCCTTGACAAACTCTCACCCATGAAATATTCATAGTACAGCAGAAAACGTACACAGAAAAACAAAAGGGAAACATAGCCAGGATCACCAGATCCCCATAATCATGTTTTTTGGTGTGGTTGGTTCTACCTTCCTCCTCCAAAAACTACAATGTTTGAGATATGCAGTGTCTCATTTCCAAACAGTAGGGGAAATGCTTTTTCTCCATGGTTATATGTGCTGAAGGAAGCCAACCCTAGCAAAAACCTGAGGGTTTTTGAGTATAGCTGCTGCTTTCTGGCTCCCACAACTCATCTATACTTCCCTTCCTTGGAGGATGAAATGTCATATTTGATCAGAAAAATCAGATCACTCCTTTGACTATTTTTATAGGAATGCATAGTGGCTCAAAAATTGGGAAGTGTAAGTTTCAATACATCTTCATCTTTATTGACATTTTATGTTGTTAGTAGAGGGCTTATTTGTCTCTTCTCTTGCCTTGCCTTTAAGGACTTTCCCTTACTGACCTTTAATGTATCTACAAATTAGCAATTTGAAGAAAGATGTTACTTCAACTTGGGATATGTTTTGGTTGCATGAATTGAAGCATTCATGCAAAGTCTCGGTGACATAATCACTTGGTTCATATTGATGAGTGTATCCATTATTAGACCTGGATGGGACCTTTCAAGATTATGGTCTTTATTTTATAGATGAAGACACCGAGTCATGGATATATTCAACTGGCTTTTCCAGAATTAGTATAGAGCAGACTTAGTGATTCAAATTCAGGTTTGCTGACCTCCAAACCCCCAAATCTTTCCAAATACTTCTATGTGAATTACTTTAAGATGGGGAAAAAATCCTCATAAGATCATAACTCTTGAGCTAGAAGTACCTCAGAGACCATGCACTTCAACATGTTCATCTTACAGATGAGGAAGTAGAGGTGCAGAGGGTTAATTGAATTGTCCAAGATAACACAAATAGTTAGGAGAAGAGGTTAGATTCTTCAGTCTCTTCAACATTATAAAGTTTCAAAATCTCCTTGGCTCCTTTTCTTCTGTTTACTCAAATGTTTAAGTTTGTCCTAGTCATCCCAATATAATTGCTACCCTCCCTCCATTTAGTAAATGCTTGATGATTGATTGGTTGATTGAATTATCATAGTCTAGCCCATTCACACTTTTTTTTGGAATAATTCAGAAAAAAAGTGCAAACATTCATTCATAGACCCATCTCATGAGTGCTTGACATGGAAGTTTTGACCTGCTCTGTTTCTGAACTGTACCAGTTTGCCTGTCATTAGGAAACCTGATGGCCACTCTCTTTGGGGCCTAGTGGTTTGGGGTCTAGTGTGTATACCTGATTGACTTTAGCCCTACTGTCACTCAAAAGCTTGAACTCAAGTGATCCATTAGCCTCATTTCCCCATTAGTGAAGATCATAGGCACCATGCCCAATTCTCTACTCCCTTTCAGTACCAAAATTCTAGAGAATTATTCTATGTTCCTTGAATCCAGTCTTTTGCTATCTACCTTTCTCATGCCTTAGAATGTGAATCTTGCCTCTACCTCTCCAGTGAAACTTATCCATAGAACAGCATCCATATTCTCTTAATCACCAAATCTAATAGCCTCTTCTATTTTCAGTCTACCTAATTTCTTCATAGTTAAAGCTGTGGACTACCCCCTCTCTTCCCTTGGTTTTTATGACACTGACTTCTGCTGGCTAATCCCTGGCTCCTCTTTATCTGTCTCTTTGATCAGGGTGAGTTGGGGTCTCAGCTGCTTCTTCCCAGATGGTAACATTTTTTATTGAGGCCTGTCTTTAGCTTTCTTCTCTGCTCTCTTTATTCTCTATCAGTGATCTCATTTATTCCCATAGTGCTACCTACTCTCACTTTTGCAAAGTCCACCTAAGTCTCTCTCAATAAACTTGGCTGCACCATGAACTCTGGTCCAATCCTAATAACCTGCAAGATGTTATCAACTGGGGGATCTCAATTTTAACGTCAACACATTTTAAAACCAAACCTATCATTCAGGCCAAATACATCTCCCCCAGAAAGCTCCTCATCCTGTTGTCCTAATTCTATTGATTCTACTACCACCCATCCAAGGTACCCAATTCAGAACATTGTTTTCAAATCTTCTCTCTCCTCTAAATCCATGATCTAAAACAAAAGGGCAAGCTTGGATGGGCATTGAGGTCCCAATCAGACTAGATTTATAGTTTTATAATTCTAGGGCTATTGCCTGGACACTTTGAGCTTGGTAATTTCATGTTCAAACTTTTTTTTTTATCATATTTTCATACTTTCTATCAGTTGCATTGTATTTTGGCTTTATCATTTCTTTTGTATCATTGTATTTTTGAGCTCTCACCTTTTTTCTTTTTCAGTGATCATAGGATCATAAGATTTCAGAGCTGAAAGGGAGGTTAGAGGCCATTGAGTAGCCTTCTTCTAAACTTCTCTTAAAATTTTACATATGAAGAAACAGGGGCACATAAAGTTCAGCTGATTTGACCAGATAACACAAGTAGGAAGTATATAAGATGGGATATGTGGTCCTTCTGACTCCAGGTTCAGGTCCCTTCCTCTATTCCATTGTCTTATTATGATTTTTCTTGTTTATTTAGCTACCAATTTTTTAAATTTGAAGCTCATATTGCTTCTTTTATTTCTTCAATCTGGGAGATCATGGGGCCCTTGAAGTTCATTTTTTTCAGCTTCTAGTTCTAGCTGCTATAGCTTTAATCTACCCTTTTGGAGAGTCCTCCAGACACACTTTTACTCCATAGTATTCTTTAATTTTTCAGTAGTTTTTCTGTACTTGCTGATTTCTTTTACTTCTCTGCTGAATTTTCCATGGGGATTTTCTTGTGAAGATTCCTTTTCCTTTCCTCTCTTTTGCATGATGCTGCTCTTTTACCTTATTTGTTACATTTCTTGCTCTTTCTGAAGTGATGAGGGGCTTAGACACAGGTTCTCCCTCAGCCATATTGTCAAAAGTCTTGGAAGAAGCTGGTGATAGTGGGTAATGAATGCAGTGGGGTCCTAGGAGAGGTGAGAGGTTGGGATGGAATTGAGAGTCAAGGTCATGGCATTGGTGGATTGACTTTGGTATCAATAGGTAAGGTTATTTGTTGATTGTTATCCTGCTGACCTTCAGCACTGACCATATTGTACCCAATGCAAGATTTATGCATTAAGATGACTGGATCTCTGCAAATAGCTGTCTAACCTTTGCCTAAGTTTTCCATATATACCCGGTGATCCCAGCCTATTCACTTCACCCCACCTGCTTTTTTGTTGTTCAGGTTGTATATGCCTCATGGGGACAGCTGGTGAAGGATTTGCAGGCACCTGTTGTAAACATGCTATTTGTAGCTGCACCTGTATATGCAAATTTGGGAGCTGGATTCCAGCCACAGCTCTGTTCTATTTGGAATTCCATATGTGAGCAATAGCACAGAGTACTCCCCCCATAGGCCAGGCTAATGAAGTCCTATGACCATGACCATGGCCATGACAAGTTGATGAGTCTCAGAGTGCCCAGGCAATCCTAGGATTATGAATGTGGAGCTGGGAGAAACCTCAGTAATTTTCTAGGCTGACCTTCTCATTGTGGATTATAGATTTAGAAGTAGAAGTGACATTGAAGGTCCAGTGATATCAAACTCCAAATAGAAACAAGGGCCCCTAAACCATGATTCTTGCAGGTCACATATTGACTTAGAAAAATCATATATTGATATTATCTATATTTTATGCATTTTATTTATTTTGTTAAATATTCCCAATGCCATCTTACTATGGTTTGGGCTGCACTTAGGAGTGTTGTGGAACACATGTTTTGTATTTCTGATCTAGTCTGATCTGTTCATTTTGTGCTCAAGGAATTCTTGCATAGAGAGATTATGTGACTTGCTCAAGGTTATATAGTAATTATAAGAGGAAAGATTTGCCCCCAGATCAACTTACTCCAGAACCATTATACTTTCCACTGTAATCTTAATATGCCCTGAGTCTTGCATATGTATCTTTGAATAACTAGGCTATTTACTGCTCCAACAATAGTCTAAGAAGAATGATGGACTCAGTGGATCATAAGAGTTCAGAGCTGGAAGGGAGCTGAGGCCATTGAATAACCTTCTTTCAACCTTTTCTTAAAATTTCACATATGAAGAAAGAGGAATTTCAGGAAAACTGTGATAGGCCATCTTTCCAGCTCAAGACCATGAATTTGATATAAAGACAAGTGATCAGGGAAGGAACTATGGAATTGAGATGAGTAGGTATCATGAGCACAGGGCCCAGAGTTCTGGAATAGGCAAGCAATGCAGAGATGTTCAGAGCCATCATCAGACCAGCAGTGAAGGTCTCCTAGAGTGGCCAAGACATTTTTTAATCTCAACTTACGACACTCTGCTAAGTGCTGGGAATACAAAGAGAGGTAAAAGTATATCCCTGCTTTTAAGGACCTCATAGTCAAACTGGGGAGACAACATGCAACAACAACTTGCAGACAAGCTATATAAAAGATAAATTGGAAATAATCAAAAGAAGATTGTACTAGAATTAAGGGGAATTGGGAAAGGTTTCTTATGGAAAGTGGGATGTGAGCTGAGACTTGAAGGACATCAGGAAAGCCGAGAGTTGGGGATGAGGAGGGAGATCATCCAAAGGAGGGGGGACGGATAGTAAAAATGCTAGCTATACTTTAAATGATATTATAAATGAAATAAGGTGGTAGAGGGAAGAATCAGAAGGAAATGAGAACTATGAAAGAGATACTGAGAAAGAGAATGATCATTTTAGCATAACAGACACAAAACCTTACTGAAAATTATAATAGATCAAAGAGAAGTTAATGACTCCACGAGATAATAAGGAATATTAAAACCACAGCAGTAGATTGAAAAGCTAGGAAAAAATGTAAAGTATTTTATACTTAAAGAAAAAACTGACTTAGAAAGCAGATTAAGGAGTGATAATTTAAGAATCACTGGACTACCTGAAACTCATGACTAAAAATGAATAGAAGAGATTGGACAGTATATTTCAAGATATCACAAAGACAAAATCATCTAGACCTCTTAGAACTAGAGGGTAAAGTGAAAATCCAAAGGTTTCACCATTCACCTCTTTCTAGACACCCAACTGCAGAGGCAGGTCAAAGAAAAAATGCTGCAAGACCCCAGAAAGACAGCTGAAAGTCAAGATCACACATGACTTAGCAGACTACTGAAAAAGGAATGGAGAATACCAGATAAGATGTTCTAAAAGGCAAGAGATATAGGCTTACAAAGAAGACTAATTTACACAGAAAAATTGAGCATGATCCCAAAAGGAATAAATAGATCCTTGAGGTAGAACTTCCAAGTGATCCTAATGGAACTGAGCAGAAACTTTGGAATGCAAACATGAGAGTAATGAGAAACAAAGAAGTAAATGCAATCAAGCGGTCAGAAAAGACTGGAGGAGGAAGGAAAATGTGATACAAACATCCTCTGACAATTGGAATTTCAGTGGGGGCTATAGAGGCAGTCAAATAAGATGGATGGGCTGAGAAGCATTTTTGTTACTGTGTGATAATCTTAAAAGAAGAAAGGAAAGGATACATAAGGGAAGAAAAGGTAAGGAATGGGGGAGAGGCACATTTTCTCACATATTCAAGCCTCTTTGCAAGTTTGATCTCCTCCTAGTTCTGCTTTGGGGGGGGGTCAAATAGAATTCACCTAATCCTTTTTCCACAGGGCAATTCTTCAGATACTTGAAGGAAATG
This sequence comes from Pseudocheirus occidentalis, assembly GCA_028646575.1. Lineage (NCBI taxonomy): Eukaryota > Metazoa > Chordata > Mammalia > Diprotodontia > Pseudocheiridae > Pseudocheirus > Pseudocheirus occidentalis. Next base: position 170,876,904 of record CM053601.1, on the reverse strand, counting down.
ATTTTGTACTTCGGGGGTATACTGTGCGTCTGAAGAGCTGATTATTTAATTTTCAATGTGAGCATTCACCTCTCATATATTGGCAAATCCTACAGAACAGGACTTGATTTATTGTTGCATTGCTTGTCTAGACTTAAAACAATAGACAAAATGTTAATAAGGTAGATTAAAATAAAAAGTGTCATCAGTGAACATTTCCCCCCCTGGAGAGCCAGTTGTTAAATATATACTAGCCTGCCTGTGCTCCTAAGTCAGCGGTTCTCAACTTGTGATTATGTTCAATTTGTAACAATGAAAATACATCCTGCATATCGGATAGATTCATAACAGTAGCAAAATTACAGTTATGAAGTAGCAACAAAAATGATTTTATGGTTGGGGGTCACCACAACATGAAGAACTGTATTAAAGGGTCGCAGCATTAGGAAGGTTGAGAACCACTGGGCTAAGTCTTTTTTTCTCCTGGCTAAACATTCCCAGTTTTTTCAACCTGCCCTTACCTGGCAAAACCATTGCATGAGGGGAAAGCAATGAACTTGAAATATTAAGACCCAGTTTCTATTCCTGGATCTGCCACAAAGTAGTCACACGGGCAAGTACCTGCTTCTCGTCTCTGGGTTTTATTGTTCTTTAGACGATGAAGTGGTTGGATTAAATTATTTAAACTTTTCTTCTAGCTCAAGCATTCTATGATTTGGGGAATGACCCACAGCAATGCCCTGCTTCTGATGGATCAGTAGCGTAAAGACAACAAGAAGGGAGGAAATATTTATGAAGTACTGCTTACTATGTGTAAGTATATACCGTGCCTTAAAAAGTACTGGATTTGGAGTTAGAGTACCTGGATTCACAAAGTAGTTCAGCCATGTCCTGAATGGATGACCTTGGGTGAATTACCAGCTAGGCTTCCCCTCTACCACTGGGACCTTCTAACCACTTCTTGCCTTCATTTAGTGGCAGCTGCATGGGTACAGGGGGTGGAGCGCGGGACTTGTATCCAAGAAGACCCGAGTTCAAATCCATCCTCAGACACTTATTAGTTGTGTGATCCTGGGCAAGTCACTCCCCATAAGTTTCCTCAGCTGTAAAAATGTGACTCACAATAGCAGCCTTCTTCCCAGGGTTGTTTGTGAGGATCAGATAGCTCCAAATCCAGTCCTTTTTTTTTCTAGTACAATGGTACACTTACGCCTAGCAAGCAGTACTTAATAATAAACTCCTCAGTTAATAAATGAGTTACAGGGATGTTAAATGATTTGCCCACGGTCACACAGGGAGTAGGTGTCAGAAGTAGGATGTGAACTCGGGTTCTCTGAGTCTTGAGCCAGGGTTGAACATTGTTGTGCAGAGAGGGTAGGAGGTGAGGTAGGATCATAAATATGGAACTAGAAGTTATCTTTTGAGGTCAACTAGTTCAACTCTCTCATGGAAACGAAGGCTCAACAGGTAAAGTGACTTGCCCAAGGTGTAAATGGAAGAGGGAGGATTTGAATTCTTGTGGTTCCATGTTTAACCCTCTTCCCACTGCCCCACAATTCATTTTAACTAGAGAGGACCCAGAAATCAAGCCCCTTGTCTTCTAGCCATCCACACTGGTCCCTAGCCAGCAGACCTCTAGAACCATATCCACTTCCTCAAATACCTGCTAAGGGCAAAGCTTTTTAACTAGGTACTGAGGATGCAAAACTTACGCAGTCTTGTTTCTTTACAATAACACTTAAGTAGGCACTGCTAAATTGTCACCATGATCCTGAGAAATTTAGGGTCAGACAGAGAATTCACTTGTTCAGGGGAATTGAGAGTTGGATAAGTGGAATGAAAACTACAGCCTAAGTATTCTTACTCTCAATCTAGCTCTTTGCCTACTATAGCAGGTGATACAAAAGATCA
>CM053601.1:170862231-170874914 GCA_028646575.1 Pseudocheirus occidentalis | reverse complement strand
ACATAGAGATCAAGTAAAACACACCTGTATTCTGAGTTGTGATCTCATTCTATATTCTCAAGAAGCAGACCCAGAAGCAGGAACATTTCAGTAAACCAATCAGTCAGCTGATAAGAGACACCTTACTGCAGTGTTAGAAAAACACTTCTCTTGGCAAGAAATGTTGCTTTCAATCAGATTTTTTTTTTGCATGGAATTTGGACATTTTAGTTAAGTCCCCCTATGGCCAGGTCCCAAGTTTAGTGGCCCAACAACTTGGTCCAGATGCAAAGGTAAAGTGTCATATTTCTTTGACCTGTTTCCCTGACTTATAGAGAAAGATTGTAATTGTTTTTCTTAACTCTTGGAGAAAAAGATGTAAAGAAACAAACATGGAAACAATTCAGTGCAAAAGATAATGTCTTAGCCTCTATTATGTTCTATGGAGTGTTCAGGGAGGTTTGACACCTCTGGTGTGAGGGCCTGTAATGGTAATGGAATTTGGAGATCCCCTTGTGTTGGCTTGGTTTTTGGGTTGAGTGTTAAAACCCAGAGCTTGTGAATCCCACTTGTGGGATGGACTTGTTGACATGAAGAGAGAGGGCTGAAGTGGGAGGAGCCTTGAATTTTGAGAGAGGCCTTCAATGAAGGAAGGCAAGAAGGACTTTTGGAAAGCAGTATCTGGTATTGGGGAGCCAGAGTTGTTGAGAGAAAGACTGCTGAGGGCCAGTTGGAGCTGCCCAGGACATTTGAGAAATGAGGAGGCATGGCTGTGATGCCGGTGTTTTGTCTGTCTGTTTTGATGTTGTTTTGCCAGATTCACCTGCTGGTGAAGGACAGTGCTACTGTTGTAGAGGTCCTGGAACCTTGGTGTTGGTTCAGAAGCCCTGAGGGAGGATTTTCTTTAATGTGTTTACAGAAATCCTGGAAGAGGGCCTTGCTGATGTTTTCAGGGGTTCTGGGACTGTTCTGCAGGCAGAGAGTGACTTGATGAGGACACTGGCAATGTGTATCGTGACTTTGTTAGGCTTTCCCTCCCCAGGAACCTGGATTGCTGAGTATCTGCCTTGGGTCAAGATGAAGACAGGACCTCTCCTTGGGCATTGGACACTGCTATGATATCTTTGCATTGATTCTATCTATACAACCCAGTAGTTTTTTTTTTTAACCCTGTGAGGTAGGTAGGGTATCAGTATCATTATCTTTATTCTACAGATGGTGAAACTTACTGTTACTAGCACAGCTGTATGGCCTAGCAACCAGCTGATTAAAGAGAGATGGGGATGTATTCAATAGTCTGTTTATTACAGAACCATTTCATACAGAGCCTAAGATACAAGGAGCTTACAAGGCTTATATTCCGATAGCAGAAAGTCTTATGTAACCAGAATGCTAGGATCCTCCTTTGGGCTGGACCACTCCGGACCCCAGCCTAAGGCTAGTTATTCATTAAGACTTCATCCTAGGACCATGTTCAGAGGCACAAACAGGGAGTCGTAAACAAGACTTGCTAATTAACTACCCTGAATTTTCCTTAGTTATTCATAGGACCAATGGAGACATCAACATACAAGATTATACTCCTCCTGCATGTCTACCTAGTGTCCTCATAGAAGAGGGGAAAATTTCCTTAATGAGGCTGGGGACCCCTGAAACTGAAGCTTGGAGACGTTAGCTGATTTTCCCAAGGTCATCCATCCAGTAAGTGGTAGAGATGGAAATTAAATCCAGGCCTTTTAGTCTCCAAGTTCACTGCGGTCTCTCATGTAGCATGGGCCTTATTGGGACTAAATTGGCTTTAATCCCTCTCTGCATTCATTGCCTTAGCCTGTAGGCTGAACTCACTCTTGCATATAAAATAATGTTTCTGGAAAGTCAGGCATTAACCTTCAACCTATTTTAGTAAACTCACATAGGGGAGGGAAAACAGCACAACTACCTTCCAGATGTTCCTAATATGCGTGATACATCACATGAGTATTTGTGGGGAAATGTGCATAAATATTTTTAGACTCTTGCAGAATTCATCACTAAAATACTTCATATTAATTTAAACACTAATTGAAGTGTGCCACCTTTTGGTTTTCCAGCTCTTCATAGTGAGGTCATGGTTATTTAACAAAGAGGCCAGGTTGCATTGCAAAGGGCTCCTGGATAAAGTGGATTATAGACTGTTTTGCCTCAACATCAAAATGTTTTTGAAAGCAAGCAAGCAGCTGGATTCTGTCCAGAACCTGGTGAATAGCCAGTAGCTACATGATGGTTTTTAGCATAGTCTATTTGTTGGGCTGAAGCTGGTCTGTGAGCTTATATACACAGGCTGATTGAATAGGAGAATTAAGCCGCTTGAAAGTCAACCTAAGATGGATAGTGCAGGAGGACTCTGGGAAGATGGTGGTGTAGGTCAGAAAATTCCAAGCTCTCAAGATTTTTCCCCCACAAAAGAGTTAAAATAGCACCTTAGGGCAAACAAAGTATGGGTGAAGATAGATAATAATGGGACATAATTAGGGTTCTTCTGGGGTAATTTTAGAAGACTGAAAGAAATCTCAGGATGACTTTCAATCCCAGTCAAGAGTAAATACCTCCAGGCTAGGTTCTGTTTTAACACCAAGCAGCAAGCCCTGGGGCTAGTTGGTTTGAGAGGCAGCTGCAACCCCAGCCACCAGAACTTTTACCCCTGGGATAGTGTTGGGCATCTGAGCCCCAGAAGATGGAGGGAACATCTGCTGACCAGGAACACCAGACCCAGCTATGCTGCGGAGAGCAATAGGGATGAGAAGGAACCAGCACATGCACAGTGAGTGCAGAAGCAGTGGGGCAGAAAGCACTGGGGCAAGAGGCACCATTTCCCACACCCCAGGGCTAGAGGTGATTACAAAAATTAAGCTATTGTCACCAAAAAAAAAAAAGCACAGGCAAAGGGAACCATAGAAAGCTGTTATGGGAATGGAGATGAGAAGGTTCATCTTCAGAGGTGAATATTGAAGTAAAGAAACCCCCAAAGAGTAACCTCAAATGCTTACTTGCCCAAAAGAATTCACAGAAGATCTTAAAAATGACTTTACAAATCAAATGACAGAGATGGAGGAAAAACTAAAAAAGAAAATAAGAATAATCCAAGAAAAGCAAGAAGGGTATGAAAGGAAAGTCAACTAATTAGAAAAGGAGATTCAGATTCTTAAGGAAGAAAATTACACCTTGAAAATTAGAATTGGGCAAAGTGAAGCTTGTGAAACTATAAGAGATCAAGAAATGATTAAGCAAAAATTTGAGTCTAAAATAAAATTTTGAAAGAATAAAAAGGGCAGCTAGGTGGTGCAGTGAATAGAGCACAGGCCCTGCAGTTAGGAGGACCTGAGCTCAAATCCTACCTCAGACACTTGACACACTAACTGTGTGACTTTGGGCAAGTCACTTAACCCCAATTGCCTTGCCTTCCCCCCCCCCAAAAAAAATACGGAGAGTGTTATAGGGGAGGGTCTGCAGGCCTTCATGTCAGAGGACCTGAGTGGTCAATTACCTAGAGACCCCTTGGCACTCAGCTTTGGGAAGGGGAACTGGGTGTAAGCTCAGCTGTTCCCATGATTCAGATAAGTTGTTATATACAGAGTAGAATTAGAAATTTGATTTTTAATTTTAATCATCTTGGTGGGAAGTGGAGGAAAGCCAATTATTTAGTCAAGCACTTGCTATCTAGGCACTACTCTAAGTGATGGATAAAGAAAAGCTTACATTCTCATGGGGGAATCAGCACAGAACTAAATCTAAGATATATACAGAGAAAAGGTTATTCAAGAAGAGAAGACTTTGGCAGCCACAATAAGGAAAAACCTGTAGAAGAGGGAAGTTGAAATGAGAAGGGGAAAACTGAGATGAGTTTTGAAAGCAGACTTTTTTAAAGCCAGCCTTATAACTGCCCTACAACTTTTAGAACACCATGTGAGTACATATGTGTGTGAGTGTGTGTAAATGTGAGTGTGTGTGTGTGAGTGGATGTATTTGTCAATGTGTATATGTGTATGACTGTGTGCATATGTCTGTTTTTCCAAATAGGATCATCATGTAGGAATTATAGGAGGCAGTATAATATTATAGCTAGAGAATTGTCTTCAGACCAACAATACCCAAGTTCAAATTCTGCCTCTCACTTGTAATAGCTGTGAAAGGCTGGGAAAGTCACATTTCTCAGTGGCCAAAGGAAATTCTCAAAGCTTAAACATTTAGAAGAGTTGCTGGATCTCCATTTCACATATTTTAAAATTTACTTGTATTTTTGTCCTTTCCTATAGAAAAGTGTCCTTAACCTGGGGTTTCTGAACTTGTTTTGAAAATATTTTGGTGACTATTTCAATTAGTTATTTTTGAAATCCTGTGTATTTTATTTTATTTATTTTAAAAACCTTATTCTGAGAAGGGGTCTAGAGGTTTCAACAGGCAACTGCCAAAGGGATCCATCACATACACATACACAAATGGTTAGTAATTCTTGCTGGAGATTACAAGCCACCTGAGGGTTGGGATTGTTTCATTTTGACCTTTATGCACCTAGCACAGTAGCTGGGACACATTTCATATGGACTCTTTGTCCCTGATCCATAGTCAAGCCTTCCAATCTCATATTGGTCTGATCAGCCACAGCTGGATGCTCAGCCTTGACCCAATGTAGTGTTCTTTCCATCCTCCTTGACCACCAAGAACAACAATCACCTGGGACATACTAGATAATTGATAAATTCTTCCTGATTGATCAATCGGTAGGAAAAGTTTTCTTTTATTTCTTTTAAATTTATTTGTTTTTAATTTACAACATACAGTTCCACAAGTTTTTGACTTCCAAATTTTCTCCCTGTTCCTCTACTTCCCTCTCCCCCTGAGATGGCATGCAATCTGATATAAGTTCTACATATACCTAAATTAAGCATATATTCACAATAGTAAAGTTGTAAAGAAGAATTTTAACCAATGAATGGAATGAACCACAAAAAAAAGAAAAAACAGCGAAACAGCAAATAGCTTCAATGTATATTGAGACTCCATTGTTCTTTCTCTGGATGTGGGTAGCCTTTTTCATCATGAGTCTTTTAGAACCTTGCATTGCTGAGAAGAGCCCATTCTATCAAAGTCAGTCTTCACAGATAGAATGTGTCTGTAATTGTGTGCAGCGTTCTCCTGGTTCTGCTTCCCTCACTTAGCATCAGTTCATATAAGTCTTTCCAGGTTTTTATGAAGTCTGTCTGCTCCTCATTTCTTATCATACAATAGTATTCCATTATATGTATTATATATTATTATATACCACAATTTGTTTAGCCATTTCCCAATTGATGGGTATCCCCTTGATTTCTAATTCTTTGCCACCACAAACAGTGCTGGTATATGTGTGTGTATGTATACATACATACATACACACATAAATGCATACATATTACATATGGGTCCTTTTCCCATTTGTATGATCTCTTTTGGATACAGCTCTAGAGTGGTATCGCTGGGTCAAAGGGTATTTACATTTTTATAATCTTTTAGACATAGTTCCAAATCAATCTCCAAAATGGTTGGATCAGTTCATAACTCACCAATGATGCATTAGCATTCAAATTTTCCCACTTCTCCAGAATTTATAATTTTTTGTTTTGTCATGTTAGCCAGTCTGACTGGTGAGATATGGTACCTGAAAGTCGTTTTGGTTTGTACTTCTCTAGTCAATAGTGATTTAGAGCATTTTTTCATATGATTATAGGTATCCTTAATTTCTTCCTCTGAAAACTTCCTATTCATATCCTTTGACTATTTATCAATTGGGGAATGCCTTGTATTCTTATAAATTCGACTGAATTCCCCGCTTATTTTAGAGATGAGGCCTTAATTAGAGACACTGGCGGTAAAACTTCTTTCCCAGTTTTCTGCTTCCCTCCTAATCTTGGTTGCCTTGACTTTGTGTAAAAACTCTTCAATCTAATTTAATCAGAATTATTCATTTTGCTTTCATGGCGCTCCCTCGCTTTGGTTCGGTCACGAAGTCTTCCCTTCTCCGTCAGTCTGACAGGCAAACTATTCCTTGCTCTCCCGGATTGCTTATAGTATTAGACTTTGTATCTAAATCCTGAAACCATTTTGACTTGATTTTGGCATATGGCGTAAGACTGATTGATCTATGCCAAGATTCTGCCATACTGTTTTCCAGTTTTCTCAGCAGTTTTTGTCAAATAGTGAGTTATCTCAGAAACTGGAGTCTTTAGGTTTATCAAACGCTAGATTACTACAGTCGTTGACTACTGTGTCTTGTGTACCTAACCTATTTCACTGACCTACCACTCTATTTCTTAGGCATTTCCAAGTAGTTTTGATGACTGCTGCTTTTTAATACAGTTTAAAATTTGGTAAGGCTAGGCCACCTTCTCTAGTATTTCTTTTCTTTAATTCTTTTGATATTCTGGACCTTTTGTTCTTTCAGATGAATTTTGTTATTCATTTTTCTAGTTCTATAAAATAATTTTTTAATAGATGGGTTGGCAAGGTAAATTAATTTAGATAAAGATGTCATTTTTATTATATTAGCTCAGCCTAACCACAAGCAACTGATGTTTTTCCGGTTATTTAGTGTGAAAAGTGTTTTGTAATTGTGTTCATATAGTTCCTCAGTTTGTTTTGGCAGGTAGACTCCCAAATATTTATTTAAAAAATGTCCACAGTAACTTTAAATGGAATTTCTCTTTCTCTTTTTTGCTGGTGGGCTTCATTATAAATATATAGGAATGCCAAGGATTTATGTGGGTTTATTTTGTATTCTGCAATTTTATGAAAGTTATATATTATTTCAAGTAGTGTTTTTACTTGATTCTCTAAATATATCATCATTTCATCTGCAAAGAGTGATAGCTTAGTCTCTTCTTTGCCTATTCTACCTCCTTTATAATGCTGTAGCTCACCTGGTGCTGAGCTGGAGTTGGCTGGTATGTGCCAAGGACCATGACCAGGTGATATCTTTTTGATTTTCCCTGGGCTTACGCTGAAGCTCACAGCACGAGGTGTGGGGAAGGGGTGGTCTGGCTGCTGGAAGTCTCCTCTTCCCTTAGGGCTGTGTTATAGCATGGATAACTTCAGCCATTGTCTGCAAAGAATTTGTTAGAGAATTGAAGTAAGTCCCTGCTTTCACTCTGCCATCTTGGCTCCACCCCTTGAAAAGTTTTCTTCTAAGGAATTCCTTACAATGATGAAATCACATCTCTGAGTAATAAAAATATGGAAGACAGATTTCTGCTATAATATTTAAATTTGGGATATGCCAGTCATTTGTAGAGGATGCTGATGTCTGGGAAGGGACAAAGGAAAAAGAATGGATAAAACCTTTATTAAGCACTTAATATGTGCAAAGCATTGGGTATACAAATAGAAAATTAAGCCAGTCCCTGATTCATGGAGTTCACGTTCCAATGGGGGAGATAGAACACATAGAATCCCTACTTTAACTGCAAGTTGGATGGAAAGGCCTTGTGGTCCTTACAATGAAGGAAAGAATAGATACTGACACTTCTCCTTTAAGGTCATTTCCACTGATAAACCCATATCAGTTACTGAGGTTGAACTCTTTGGCAGTGACAAGGTCTTTAGCATCAAGCACTTTCTTTTCCTTTCAGAGTTTTCAGTAGCTGTAGTTGAAGCACCTGCAGGAGCAATTGCCAGGCTTTACATAGGGGTTGCTCCCTGGAATGATGGATGCAGACACTGGGCTGGAAACATTAACAGTCTCAAGGTTCTTGGATTCAGGATCCTAGGTTCTCTTCATCAACATCTGAGGAGAAATGGCAGTCCCAGGGTAGTGGGGATAGGTTGATGTGCCTGTCACATGCTCTCTCATTGTTGTTTCCCTCCTGCCTCTGGCTGCTGAAAGTCTCCTCTTCCCTTAGGGCTGTGCGATAGCATGGACAACCTCAACCGCTGTCTGCAAAGAATTTGTGAGAGAATTGAAGTAAGTCCCTGATTTCCTCTGCCATCTTGGCTCCACCCCTTGAAAAGTTTTCTTCTAAGGAATTCCTTACAATGATGAAATCACATCTCTGAGTAATTAAAATATGGAAGACAGATTTGCTTTCTCCAGATGATGGCTGTGAGGGCTGGGCTTCAAGTGGGACTGGTGGTTTGGTGGTGTTGCCCTTCCTTGGGGTCCTATGCCTCTCTACCTGTTGTTAGTAGTTAGTTGTTGCTGGTAGTGATGAAGATGATTTATCTCCTCAGTAATGGCTATGGGGGGTTGTAGTTCTGGTGATGGGATTCCTGGAGCTCTTGGGCTCAGGGTCCTTGTCTGTCTCCATCAAGTTCTGAGAGGAGATGATGGTTAGAGAGGGTTGACTTTCCTGGTACGTAGTGATACATGTCCCTCCCTGAGGATGCCTTGCTGCTTCATCTCCATTGGCTTGGCTTCCCTACATGTGACAATTGGCAGACAGTAAGATGGTTGCCCTTTCTCCATAGGAGTTATTTCCTCAGATGATGGTTGTGAGGGCTGACACTGGAAAATGGAGAAATCTCAGACCCAGATTAATACATTTATCAAGTAGTGTTTCCTGAGCTCATACTATATGCGAGACACTGTGTATGTGTGTGTGTGTGTGTGTGTGTGTGTGTGTGTGTGTGTGTGTGTGTGTGTGTGTATGTTTAGGGGGGTATAAGGGGCATGTGTCTTAAAGTCTTCTTTTCTCTAGGCTATGCATCTTCAGGTCATTCCACCTATTCTCATTACCTCAATATTGTGGTCCACCCACCCCTACCCCCTAGGCACCCCACCCCCACCTCCACAGCACATTGTTGTTCTGCACTCTACTCCCTGAACTATGGCACCCAGAGCTGGATAGAATCCTTCAATTGTGGTCTGCTCAAGGCAGAATACACTAGCACCATCACCTTTCTAGTCCCACTTATTTCAGTACAACTAAATATTGTATTAGCTATTTTGGCCTCTGTGTGGCACCACAGACCCTTATTGAACTTGTGTTATCTTTAAACCCCCTAGCTCTCATTGATGCAAGGTCTTTTCTAGTCATGTGTACTTCAGAGAGTACTTGTGAACTGACTTTTTGAACCCGAGTATAAGACTTTACATTGATTTCTTTTGATGTGCATATTCCATTTTTTCATTGAGGAAATTGAAAAGCTTTGAAGGATAGGCAGCTCACACATCCTTTTACTCACTGTGGTGTCTAGCACAGTGCTTTACACATAGTAGGTTCTCACTGAGAAGTCTGTAGCCCATCAGAAAAAGCTGTGTGGGAGGATAGGTACAGGCACCTTAGTCCACGCATGTGTTTCAGCATGGGGATTCTCTCGCCTTCAATCCTTATAGGTGTCCCATTTCAGCTCAGCCAAGCAGGATTGTTTTATTGCAGGAATGTTATATCTGAGGTTCTGAATCACCAGGAATTGTGATACTTCTTTATGTTCTAACATCCATCCCAGCTCCTCAGAATCACTACCAATCTTCTGACTCGTTATAGATCCTGAAGCCAGACAAATATATGGTTCACTTGACTTTTTAAGAAGCTGTCCTAGGTGATGTAGCATGGGACTTGTACTACGGTTGGCTGCATTATTAGGAAAAGAGAAACAAATATTTTACAAGTACAAGAGGTGGGTGGATATCAAATATTAACAACGGCCGCCAAAGCTGCTAATTAAAAGAAACATATGTTTTGGTAAGAGGCGATATGTGAAATGCTTGTGTAACCTTTTACTTTGAACATAGAAAAATAGACAGTGGAAATTCTCTGGGGCCTTGGGTGGAGGCAGTAGGGATGTCTCTTGAAATTGATTAAGCAGATGCTATCAGTTTGGAATAAATAGTAGGAGAAGGAAAATTAATTTCTGTTCTCCATAGCACTGCTTGGCTCTGCATGGTTTAATTAGATATGGTTGCTAAGAGCTGGTGGGCTTTACTGTGCATGGCTGATGAAAGCATGGGGTGAGAGGGTACTGGGTAGCCGGAGAATTTTAGATTCCCCATCCTAACTGAAAGTTATCTTTCCTTTCCATAGAGAGGAAGAAGAGCATTTATTAAGGGCCTACTATGTGGCAGGTACTGGACTAGGCACTTTCCAAAGGAAGGGGAAGGGGAAGGGAATAAGTACATACAGATCACATATTATGGACAGGTGCCATGCTAAGCACTTACTCATTTGGTATCAGTAGGTATCAGTAGACATCAGTGAGTAAATCTCTTGTCTGTTAGGTTTCTTCACAACAACATTGTGAGCTTAACAGTATTCATAGTTTTGTTCCAATTTTTACAGATGTTGAAAATGTGGCTCAAAGAGAAGTAACAGTCAGTCAGCAAATATTTACTAATCACAATGACAAGACTAGGTGATGCAGTGGGTAGAGCAATTTATGGTCTGATATTTGCCTAAGGCAAATTCCACCCTGGGATCATTGGTTAGAATGTGTCAGAAGGACTTGAACTCAAGTCTTCCTGGTTTTAAGGCCATTTACCCCCACTATGGTGGTTATGTCACTTGCCTGCATTATTTGGTAGCCTAATAAATGTTTGTTAAATTAAATTCAGAACTTGTCTATCCAGGTTCACTCGTACAACCTTTACTATCAGTTCCCTAGGAATGCAAGGTTGTCTCAGAGTTTGCTGGAGAGCCTGGGTTAATTAGCCCACAGATAAGCAAAATTGAACACAGTAGGAAAGAGGCCTTTGTTTATTGGCTTTACATGCATGTAATGTTAGCTGGTTAATTCTATTCTGCTTAATTGATTTCATATTTGATGGGAGAGAGAACATTTGTAGATTATATATCTAGCTCATTATCTAAAAACTTCACACAACCCTGCCAAGAAGGCATTTTTATTTGGGACAACAAGAGGTGAGCATGGTTGCAATAGCCGGCATGCATAATGATGCTGAGATACAACAATTAATTTTCTCACCTAAATAGAAAAAAAGCAGGCAGCAAATCTGGGTGCTCACTTATTAATCATTTAGCTATTGAAAAGGAACACCCAGACAAGTTAATTGCCAGAATGTGAAAGTCAGCAGACTAATCCGATTAAACATGTAAATGGGCCAGTGGTGTTCATTTTCAGTGTCCTTTTTGAGCTAATAATTAAATGATGGATTTGGAAATTAATTGCTCCATAGAGTCAGTTGCTCATTGAAGAAAGAACACATTCCCAAGCCAATAGAGTCAGGGGTAGATCCTGGATTTGCCAATTCCAAGGGCTTGCCGGTAAGGTGGAAGCAGCTCTGCATTTGAAGTAAGGTCACCTGGATTCAAATCATGGCTCTGATGTTAATCACTTGTGTGACCTTAGGCAAGTCATTTAATCTCTGTGTTCCCATTTCCTCATCTCAAAAGATGAGGTTGGACTAGATCAGGCCTTATTAACCTTGTGTGCTTGGATAGGTTGGGTGTGGTGGTGGGGGTGAGTGTAGCAGGGGGACCAATCTTGTAAAGCCTATGGACTTTGTAAAGCCTATGGACAGAATAATGTTTTAAAATACATTAAAAAAATAGGACTGTAAGGGAAACCAATACATTTATCAAAATACTAAAAAGGAAAATTGGTAAGTTTGTGGATTCTCCCAATTAAGAAACCTTGTATTAGATACTCTCTTGGTCCCTTTGAACTGTATCTCTGATGGAATCTCTTCCTCCTCCTCCTACTCCTCCTCCTTCTCCTCTTCCTCCTCTTCTTCCTCCTCTTCCTCCTTCACCTCCTCCTCCTCTACAGAAGCAGGAACTAATTCTTATTTATCCCCTTCACTACCATTAGGAATTTCCAGGCTCTACATGGAATGGTAGGAATACATCTTATTTCACTAGTTTCTCCAACCCAATATCGAAATCTGGAGCTTGAGCCAGAGGACCTCAATTTGAATCCCTGGGGCTTCCACTTTCCTTCCTTGGGAAGGAAAGGTAGGAGTATTTATAAAGCATTGTGAGCCAAGCCCTGTGCTAAGCACTTTTTACAAATATGATCTCTTAGCAACCCTGTGAAGCAGTTGCTAGTATTATGCCCATTTTACAGATGAATAAACTGAGTTTGAGGGTGGTTTAGTGAGTGATTTGCCCAGGGTTTACATGACTAGGAAACATCTGAGGTCTGATTTGAGCTCAGGTCTTCTTGACTCAAGGCCCATCATTCTACCCACTACACCATCAGCTCCCTTTATGCCTCCTTACTTTCTCTATCCCTCTCTGTCTCTGTCTATCTCTCCCTATTTCTTGGCTTGTATTTCCTCAATTGCAAAGTGAAAGGGGTGGACCAGATGATCGCAATCTAGGTCTTCCCACCTCTTCATTAAGGATGCTCTTATTCACATGAAGGTAGGAGGGACTCAGTAGCACAAATAAATCTATTTCTGACAGGGCACACACCTCCAGAGCAGGCTCTTTCTCAGTGGACAAGAGGATAGTGGGACAAGACTGATCACAGATGCCAAGAAACTGATGTCAGGATGCAAAGAAGAAGCTAAATTTCTCTAATCGTACTGGTGTAGGGACAGCAGATTACTGGGAGGAACTGTGTCTGGTCCAAGAGGAAAGAAACAGGATGATGTGATGCATTTTTCCAGGTGAGGTTTCCTTACCCATGAATCTTCCTGAAGTTGTCTCTCTGTTTCTCTCTCTATTTCTCTCTATTTCTCTCTCTCTCTCTCTCTCTCTCTCTCTCTCTCTCTCTCTCTCTCTCTCTCTCTCTCT
>CM053601.1:170831277-170861731 GCA_028646575.1 Pseudocheirus occidentalis | reverse complement strand
TTGACTTTTCTTCTAGGAATTTGGATGCTATACCACTTGGAGCATATATGTTAAGTAATGATACTGCTTCATTCTCAATGGTGCCTTTTAGCAGGATGTAGTTTCCTTCATTATCTCTTTTAATTAAATCTGTTTTTGCTTTTGCTTTATCTGAGATGAGGATTGCTATTCCTGCTTCTTTTTTACTTTAGTTGAAGCATAATATATTCTACTCCATCCTTTTACCTTTACCCTGTGTGTATTGTTTCAAATCTGTTTCTTGTAGACAGCATATTGTAGGATTATGGTTTTTAATCCCTTCTGCTATCTTCCTCTGTTTTATGGTAGAGTTAAAATTCACAGTTATGATTACTATCTGTGACTTTCCCTCCATCTTATTCCCTCTCCTGTTTATATCTTTGTATCTTTCTTTCCCCTTCTCCTCCTTAAGAGTTTTCCTTTTGATCACTGCCTCTCTCAGTATTCCCTCTCTGTGTCTCCCCCTCTTTACTTACCATTTCTGCTTACTGCTCTTTCCCTCCCTTCTGACCACCCTTCCCCTTTTTACAACCCCACCCCGTAGGGTACAAAAGCTTTTTATTCTTAATACAGTATGTTATTCCCTCCTTGAACCCAAACCAATGCTAGTGAATTTCATACAGTGCTCCTCTCCCTCCCTCTTTTCCCTTTATTGTCATGAGTTTTTGTGTCTTTTCATGTTAGGATCTAAACTTAACTGTTTGTATTCATCCCTCTTTAAAGCAGAACCAATGAGAATATTGATCATATGATGCTCATCTCCTTCCTTCCCTCTCCTCCACTTTAGTATGTTTTTATGCCTCTTCTTGTGGCATAATTTACTTTTTTCTGCCTCAACCTTTCCTCTTCTCCCTTTACAATCCATTTGTTCCCCTTAATAGGGTTAAAAACAATCTTCAGATAAGCACTTATACCTGCACTCTCTATCTATGTACATCCCTTTTAAATGTCACAATACTTGTACAAATTTCAATATTGACAGGTATCCACTTCACCTATAGGGATATAAACAGTTTGCTCTTATTGAGTCCCAAGTTATGTGCATGTGTGAGCATCTGTGTGTACATGTGCATGTATGAGTATGTGTTTTCCTTGTTTACCTTTTTATGTCTTTCTTGGGTCTTGCAAGTGGAGATTAAATTTTCCATTCAGCTCTGTCTTTTTCATAAGGAAAGTCTGGAAGTCCTTTACTTCATTAAATGACCACCCCCCTGCCTGAAAGATTATGTTCAGTCTTGCTGGGTAGTTGATCCTTGGTTGCAGTCCTAAAAGTCCAAAAATCTTTTGCTTTACAAAATATCAAATTCCAATCCCTCCTGTCTTTTATTGTAGCAGCTTCTAAGTCCTGTGTGATCCTGACTGTAGTTCCATGATATTTGAATTATTTCTTTTTGGCTGCATTCAGTATTTTCTCCTTGACCTTGTAGCTCTGGAATTTGGCTGCTATATTTCTTGGAGTTTTCAATTTGGGATCTCTTGCAGGAAGAGATTGGTGAATTCTTTCAATAACTATTTTACCTTCTGATTCTAGGACCTCAGGACAATTTTCCTTGACAATCTTTTGGAGGATGCTGTCCAGGCTGCTTTTTTTCATCATGTCTTTCTGGTAGGCTGGTAATTCTTAGGTTATCTCCACTGGATCTGTTTTCCACTTCTTAACCCCCTAGCACATGACTTCCAACCTCATTATTCCACCAAAACTTTGTTGTATAAAGGAAGCAATGACCTCTTATTTGCTGAATCAATCCAATGTCCCTTTCTCTATCTTAACCTCTTAATTCTTCTTAACCTTTCAGTAGTCTCTGATACTATGAATCACTCCTCCTTGATACTCTTTTCTTTAAAGGTTTTAAGGACACCACTACTTCCTGGTTCTCCTCCTGATTACCAGACCATTTCTTCTCATTCTCCTTTGCTGTCTCCTCATCCTGGTCATTTGCTTTAACTGTAAATGTTCCACAGGGTTATGTTCTGGGCCCTCTTCTTTTTTACTGCAATACTACTTCACTTGATGGCCTAATCAGCTGCCAGGAATTAATAATAATTTTTATGCTAATGATTCTTAAATCTACCTCTCCTGCCTTAATGTCTCTGCTGACTTTTAGTCTCACATCTCCAACTGCCTTTCAGGTATTTCAGACTGGATTTCAGTGGATATATTAAATTCAACATGTCCCAAACTGAACTCATTATCTTTCCATCTAAATTCTCCTTCCATCAAACTTGCCTAGTACTGTGGTAGTCACCACCAGCCAGCCTCCCAGTTCCTCAGGCTCACAGCATAGGTCTCATCTTTGATTTCTCACTATCTCCAACTCCCATATCCAAATTTTTGCCAAGGCCTGTTGATTTTAGCTTTCCAACACCTCTCAATTAATCCCCCCTTTCTCCTCTCACACTGGTTAAGGCTATTATCATTTCATACTTGAACTGTTGTAGTGCCCAATGATGGGACTACCTGCCTCAAGCCTCTTCTTGCTCTAGTCCATCTTCCATTTAGTCACTCAGGTGATTTCCCTAAAGTGTAGGGCTGACAATGTCATACCCCTATTCAATATACTCCTGTGATTCCTTTTCACCTCTGGATCAAATACAATATCCTCTGTTTGGTCTTCAAAGCCCAATATAATATCCCTATACCCTAATCACCTTTCCAGATTTTTTACATGTTACCCTCTGTCATATACTCTTCAGTACAGTGACCTTGTCTTTTGATGTTTCACAAACAAACCACTTTGTATCTGGACTCCAGGCATCTTCTCTGTCTATCCCCAGGCAGGCATGATCTGAGTGATAGATCCTTCAGCTGGGTGGGTTGTTGTTGTTGTTGTTGTTTGTCCTTTATTCTTGAAGAGGACCATGATATCAGAGAGGTGATGCCATAGCATGCAAGTGAATTGGATTTAAGTGAGGGAGGGCTGTTCAAAGTCACCAGCCTTACTCTCTCCTCCAGAGCTATTGGATCCAATGGCAAGATCAGGATGACTGAAGATGCAGTGGGGGACCTTTGTCTTCTTAAGCTAAGGTCTTTAACATTTCTCAGTTTGACTGAGGCAACACCCATTCAGTGATTAAGACAAGGTTAAAAAAATGAGGCTACTTGAGAAATCATTGGAGTGTTAACAAATTGACACTATCTTACAAGAACTTGGAAAGAGCTACTATATATTCCTCCTTGAGTAAATCCTTCTTTACTAATCTCATTATTAAAAGCAAAATTGCTTTAAATGGGCATAAAAACTCCATCAAATCTCAACTTATGCATGATGACTAGGAACCTTTATCATCTGGGATGAAGGAATACTATGATACCAGAGAAATACCAGAGATAGTACGTTCTTTGGAGCCTGATGATATACTCCTTGAGGGAGCTGATGAGAAGTTGCCTTTAGAACATTGGAGCTAATGGTTTCTTAGGGAAGAAAATTAGAAACTCTCAGGTTGCACAAACATTTCTTTCTGATGCTTCTTCACATTTTCTTTCTTGGTTCCTTTAAGACAGAACAATTGAGTTTTCTTTTAAACTGAGCTCCAACAAAAGAATATACCTGAAATCAGAGAATGTTGGAAGCTATTTTACAGATCATCTTCTCTAATCCCATTCTTTTACTAAATGAAGAAACTGAGATCTAGAGAAAGGAAGCAACTTATCCAGGATCATATACCTAGTGATTATTGGGACTAGAACTAAGTTTCTCTTGATTGTTAATTTAAATATCAAGATTTTAATACCTTGTCATAAGGAAATCACCATATAAATCTTAAAATGTTACATAAGTATGAATTATTATTAGCATAAATCAATGCTAAAAGTTTTCCAATGCTTTTATTTCTAAGTGTGTAATAATAATTTATGCTTGAACCTCCAGCAAAATCCTTCTTTGATGTTTTCTTATAGTGTAGAAGTGAGTGGAAGCTTCAAAGAGGTAGATTTTGACTGTAAATGAGAAAACTTGGTCAATCAAACATATATTAAAGGCCTACTAAGTGCCAGACATCGTGCTAGGCACTGGGTACGGAAGTATGAAGAATTAAATAATTTCCAAAGTGCTACCTCAGGAAAATGTTTCCATGTACATGAAAATATTCTCAGGTTCACTTTTTGTGATAACAAAGCTGAAAATGAAATGGGTAGCCTTCAGTTGGAGAAAGGGCTGAATGAGTTGTGGCATGTGAATTTAATAGAATATTATTGCTTTCTAAGGTGCAATGAGTGTGAAGAGATTCAGAGAATCTTGGGAAGACTTATTTGAAACCAAGTTTGAACAAAGTAAGGAGAACTAAGGAGAAAAATATATACACAATAGCAACAATTTGTTAAGAGGAGCAATGCTGAAATATATTGGTATTTGGAGCAATTTCGCCTCTGGCAGACTGGTAGTGAGATATTTTCCTTTTGGTAGAAAGGTAGTGGACTATGAGTGTAGGATGAGACATGTGTTAGACACAGTGCATAAAACTGTTTTCCTTAAGTGAACCTCTTTGTTTCCAGGGAGGATTCTGGGAGGTTTTGTAAAAAGACAGTCATTTGAAAATCCACAGAAAAATATCAAGAAAATATGAATTTAAAAAGAGTTGTAGGAGATCATGGGTTCCCTTCACTCTTCAAGTCAAGGCTACATGGAAATTTATTAGATATATTATAGAGTGATTTTTTTTTCAGATATGGTTTGCATCAAATCATTTTTGAAGTTCTTTCCAACTCAGAGATTTGTGAACCTATGACTTTCCACTCTGGCAGATTCAACATTCCCAGTTTGCTGGAAAGGTTTTAATCTAGATCCAATAATGGACTGTATGTCTGCCATCTAGTAGCCAGCCTAGATAAATTGGCATAAACTTACATTAGAAGATGATTTTTTTCAGTTGCATTCACTCACAAAAACTTTTCAAAAAGCTATGGAAGGATTGTGATTTGCATTGCATGAGGGTATGTGTCTCCAGTGAAGTCACAGATCTTGAAAATATTGATGTAAGTAAATTTGTATAGAGTTTTTATCTTGCAAAGTGCTAATCTCTGCATTCTCATTTGTCCCACAGGCACCAGGAGGGGATATTTCTCCCCAGTTCATTAAGAGTGCATAGGAAGTGAAAGTAGTGGGACCAGGACAGAAACTTCAGAGGGAGGAATCCCTACATTTAGGGGACAAGACTTGGATGATGTCAGCGAAGCAGAAAGAAAAATTAGTGTTATGAAAACACAGAATTAAGGGGAAGAGTCCAGGAAGGGATGGTCAACAGTATAAAATGCTACAGACAAGTCAGTAAGGATGAGAAAAGGTCATCTGATTCAGATTTAGCAATTAAGAGGCTGTTGGGCAACCTTGGAGGGAGCAATGTCAGTTAAGTCGTGAGGCTGAAAGTCAGATTACAGACATTAGCAAGTCCTATTGTAGACATCACCTGATTTTCTGTGTTTAATTGTGATTTTGATGCTGATTAAAGGGATAGTCAAGAAACTTAGTTCTTATTTCTGTTCTATTGACTCATTTTATGACCTTGGGTATGTTTCTTTTAGCCCTCCCAAGTTTCTGTGACCTAATTTATAAAATGGTTGAAATAATACTTCTGCTCCTTGCTTAGAAGGACGACAGCTTTGTTAAAACCTGAATATCATATAAATGAAATTCCTTGGATAGAGATGATACTGAAGAAGAGTCCATAATTTGATTTATATAGGGGAAGGATAAAGCTAAGGGCTATATGTAAGATCTTGCTTCAGACAAAAGAGCTTTCTATTTGGAGAAAGAAAACAGAATTCATATTTTTGATATCTATGCTTTTGAGAGGTTGGGCAGTGAGTGCTTGAATGACCCCAAAGCTTATCCCTGAAACAAAATCCTATTTTTAAAAAATCCAAACTTTTACCATTGATGCCAGAAGTTCATGGATGGAAGTCTTGGACTACTACATATTGTGAAGAATTAAAGCTGAGAGTCATCCAAAAGACCAGAGAGAGGTGCATGGTACATGTGCAAAGGTGGCAACGTTTTACTGAGAAAGAATTGTATGGAAAAATAACGTAAAGGGTATTATCAGAATCAATGGATAAGTTGACAAGCATTTGTTAAGTGTGCCAGGCACTGCATTTGTGCTAGAGTTACAAATGTAAGAATGAAGCAATTCTTACTGCCAAAGAGATTATATTCTAACAGGGGAGACAATGAGTGTGTGTTTGTGTATGTCTATATACACATCCACCCATACACCTATATGACATGTGTATGTGTATGTCTGTGTGTGTATATAATATATACACACACTTGTATACTATACTACTACCACCACTACCATTACCATTACTACTACTGTTACTATTGCTATTGCTATGACTGCCATGTATATATATATATGTGCATATATACGTATATACATATATATATTTAAGCCCACAAGAAATATAAAAAGAATAAATACAAATGAATGTAAAGCAGTTAAATAATAAAATAATTTAGAGAGAAAACCATCACTTAGGAGGATCAGAAAGATGTATGTGAGCAGAAAAAATGTACAATGAGAGTGAGATATAACCAAGTCAGGGACATGTGCTCCATTTTTACTCATTCATCATGAAGGGAGCTAGAGGAATTGTTCAGCATATGTGTTGGGCCACCTCCCCCTTTGCAGGATTTGTCAGAAGGGGGTGGGTGAGAAGGGAACACACATTTATTAAGAACCTACTATGTACCAGACATTATGATGTACCAGACATTATCTCATTTGGTCCTGACAACAACCCTGGGAGATAGATATTATTATTATTATTATTATTATTATCCCCATTTTACAGTTGAAGAATCTGAGACAGACAGAGGTTAAATGACTTACCCAGGGTCACATAGCTAGAAAGAGTCTGAATTGTATTTGAATTGAAGTCTTTCTGACTTAAGTCCCAGGACTCTAACTATTGTACCACTTAGCTTCTAGAAGAACACGACATGCAGGAATGGGTGATATAATCTCAGTCATTGGAGGGAGTAATCATATTGGTGAGACCAAAGACACATTGAATTATCTAAGCAATTTAATTTCTATAACATAATTTGAAATATGTGCCTTTTGATAGCAAAATGATCCCATGAAAGGTCCTGGATATTGTCTGAAAAGGCAAGAATAGTTGAAGAAATGTCTAAATTTATGTATACATGCATATGTATACATTTAAATATATACATTTATATAGACATACATACATACACACATGTATATATACATTTTCCCCTTGATTCTGCATGTATTAATGGGAGAGTGTCATAGTTTTTTGGAGGGCAGTGGGAGATACTTTATGCTAAGTACTTTTACTATACTTACTAAGTATTTTACTATGAGTGCTGAAAGCTAATTCTGGCTGACTGATCACTAGGACACCAGTGGGGGTTTGTGAGCTAGAGCATTAGAAAAAAGAGCTAGAACCTTTCAGGACTCCTCCTAGTACCCTGAGGGCACATAGCCTTTCTCTGAGTCCCTATTCTATCAGTGCAAATGAGAGGGCAATTGTAGCTCCAGATGATGCAATACAGAAACATTGAATTCCAATTCACTTTCCTTTAATGTTTCAATGTTTACAAAGTGTTTCCCCCTTGTAAGTCTATGAGATCAATTATCCTCACCTTAAAGGTGAATAAACCAAGGCAGACCTAGTACTTGAACCCAAGATTTCTGTCTGAGTTCAGTGTTTTTCTTTTGTTCTGTGCTGCCTCTTATATCTACAAGGGTTTTTATGTGGGGAGAGAATAGTTCAGTTAAAATTGCTCTCAGCAACACCGCTACCCCAAGAAGCAATTGGTGAAAGTTCTCTCCTCTTAATGACCTTGTTGACCATCACTGATGAAACTGGTCTGGAAGAACTGACTGAATGATATTCAGCCATGGGACAGACTGTTTTTTTCTCTCCCAGATGACAATTGCAGGATCACCAAAAGAATCCCATGTGATTTAGATCTTTCTAAGAAGGCATATGAGCTGAAAGTCCTTGGGGGCATTCAGGCTTCCATGTTATTGAAATAGAAACATTAAAAAATCTCCCCTCCATGGCAGCCATTTGACACTGGTGAAAGGCTAATTTAATCCAGTAAAGTTTGGGTGACTCAGAAGATGGAGTCTCCTACCATGGGTCATGCAGCTCAAGTTAATATCCAAGCCTAATTGAATGCATGAATCAGAGAAAATAATAATTTGTCACAAGTGTGTGTAAGCTTTAGGAAAGCCAAGGAATAATGAAAAACCAACACAAGACAAATTGTGCTGTGAAACTTTTGCAAATGGTTATTTCTGCCCAGAAAAAAGAAGAAGAAATAGATTTGAGCAGCCTTGAAGATCCCTAGCTGAGCCTCTAATATTTTTTCCTGGCATTTTTTTCAGGTGCTGTTAGATATAATAAATAAAATTACTCCTGCTGGAAAAACTAAAAAACTTCAGGAAGAAAGTGAAGGCTGTGCTTGTCAGGAATGGAAAAGTGGTAGTTTCTATAAAAGAATTAGTTGCTGTGAGATAGGTTTGTGTATAGAGCATCTTTGTCACTGATACTACCTTTTTCTACAGCAAATCTGAGGGTCAACTTACTGTTTGGAATGTCTGTAACTAGGTTGAGTCCCCCACCTGGAGTTCCTATGCTCTAGTGCTATTGGATTTCTAAGTGAGAATCTGATTTTTCCACCCCAGGGAGGTGAGAAAAAAGCCTGAACAGAAGAAAAAGAGCCCAAGGATGTGGGATGTGTCCTATTTCTGTCACTGCCTATGTGACCTTGAGCAGGTGACTTAGCCTCTATTTCAATTTCCTCACCTACAAAATGGGGATAACCAATAGCTACCTCCCAAGATTGTTTTGAAGGTATAATGAAGTACTATCTGTTGTGTTTTGCAAGCATTAAATCCTTAAAACATTTAAAAATAACATATAAAAGCTGCTGCTGCTATTGCTACCAAAACTACTGTTACTTCTGCTGCTGCTACTATTGCTGCTGCTGCAGCTGCTGTTGCTGCTACTACTACTACTACTACTACTACTACTACTACTATTGCTACTACTATTGCTACTACTACTACTATTACTACTGCTGCTGCTGCTACTGCTGCTACTACTACTACTACTTCTACTACTACTACTACTACTACTACTACTACTACTATTACTGCAGCTACTGCTACTATTACTGCTGCTGTGGCTGCTGCTGCTACTACTACTACTTCTACTTCTACTACTACCACTACTACTACTACTGCTGCTGCTGCTGCTGCTGCTACTACTACTACTACTACTACTACTATTACTATTACTGCTGCTATTACTATGACCAAATTGCTTAACTTCTCTGGGTTCCAATTTCTTCATTTAGAAAAATGAGTAGGTTGGAACAGGTGATCTCTGAAGTTCATTTCAGCATTAAATTGATAGTCCTTTGATCATTGAAGTTGCATCTTGTCCCAGATATTAGATGACAAGGTCTCATCTAGTAGTAAAATTCAATAAACACTTACGGAGAGCCTATCACATGCAATGTGCAGTGCCAGGCGGTGGAGATATGGAGATAAAAAACAATAAGAGAGGGTGGCTTCCTCTTCTCTGTCAAAGACATTTCATGCAGGCTGAACTACTGGTATAGAGCATGATCTTATTAGGGTCCCAGGGTCAAAGGTGTTCAAGATGCCAGGAGCCATAGAGATAATCTAGCACAAATATTCCCCCCACCCCCATTCTCAACTTTAATGAATTGTTTCATATATCAGGGGCCTTGTTCCCTTCTAGCATAGAGGTTGGCAGCATTAGACATGATGACCTGAGATATAAAAAAAGATCTGGTATTTATAAAGTGCATCATTATTATTTGTACAAATAATGATCTACAGCATGGCGACTGGCTTTCAATGTTGGGCTATTTATGTTAGGAAGTCAGGGTGGATGGGGAAGAGAGAAAATAAGATGGTATTTCACATCTGTCTGTGCCTTACATCGAGGCCCTATGTGATAAAAGACTTTTAGGAACTTTCGGGATCCAAAACTAACTGTTTTTTTTGTTGTTGCACGTGTGGCACAAAATTGGAATTAGACTTGTTGGGAAGTAGAGTGGGGGTGGGTGGGCAGAAAAAATGGAGATTTTAGACTATGGGGAAAGAGAGGCCCTTTTCTTAAGAAATACCCCAAACCTTCCAAAGGGCTATTAAATAACCCAGAGCTTTCTTATCAATTTTTCCTTAAATAAGCTCTTTCTTGGAACTTTCTTATTTCTGTTGAAGACAACACCAGTCACCCAGGCTCAAAAGCTTTGATTTATCTTTGACTCTTCTCTCTCTTTCATCCCTTTATCCAATCTGTTGCCAATACCTATTACTTCTTCCTTCATATCATTTCTTATGCTGCTCTCTCTCCAATCATAGCATCATTACCATAATTCATGCCCTTACCACCCGTTACTATTACTGTTCTAGTGTCCTAATTTGTCCCTCTGCTTTCAGAAGCCTTTTCCCCTTCTGAAATTTCCTTTGCCTAGATGCCCAGATAATGTTCATAAGGCACAGATATGACTATATCACTTCACTGCTCAAAAATCTTTGATAGCTCTCTATTGATTCTAGAACATTTGCATTTAAGGCCCCCAACAAAATGATTCAGATACTCCTTTCATCTTGTTTTGTATTGTTCTCTTTTACTTGTATAATAAAAATACATTCAAAGTAGACTGCTACTTGGAATAAAAATCTCTCAATTCCATCCTTTTATAGCTAGAACACCCTCCCTCTTAATCCCCACCATTTGGAATTCTTTTCTTCCTTCAGGTCTCACCTTAGGTGCCATAGCCTTCATGACATCATCTCTGATTAATTCTCCCCTTAATACTGACACCCCCACCCCCCCATAAATCTTATTTCTCCCTACTCAAGTTTTCCAACATTACCTTGTCTGGATTTCTTCCTCAACACTATCATCCTATGTCTTCTAGTATAGATGTTCATTTTATATCCTGTGCCTCTTGGAATATAAGTTCTTTGAAGGTGATAACTTGTGATTTTCTTATATCTTTGCATCCCAGTGTCAGACGGGTCACTTTGCTTACAGAAGCAATTTAATAAGTATTCGTTGAATTTAGTTCAGTGTCTGTAGAAGCTCAATAGAAGTTTTCAAGGCAGTGGGGCATAATGTAGTGGCCTTGGAGTCAAGAGATATGCTGCTTACTCCCCATGCTGCCCTGAATTTACCAAGTAACCTTGACCAAAGCCACTCTGCCTCTCTAAGAATCAGTTTCATTATCCACAAACTGATGATATTGTACTATTTTGCCTCTAATGTTCTTTCTGTCTTTGGGTGCAGAATAAAATTAGGGTTGGAAGGAACCTCAGAAGCCATTGAGTCAAGACTTCTCATGTACAGATGAGGAAACAGTTTAGGAGTTGTGAAATGACTTGTCCAGGATCCCACTGCTGCTAAGTTTCTGTGGTAAAATTTGAACCCACACCTTCCTGATTCCACTCTATCTGATTATAGTATACTACCTCTCATTAATGTGGATGAACCTCAAGACCAAAATTCTAAGAGGAGACTTTTTCCAGAATAGCCTAATTCAGTATTTCCTAAGCAATGACTAGTAGAACATATGTTCTTCAGGCAATGTGAACAGGAGGCTCTATGCAAAAGTTTTGATGCCAATAATATCCTGCTTTTCCCTTATGTTAATCTCCTTTGATCTATAGTCCTATGAATTAATGGAGGAAGTAACAATTTTTAAAAATCAAAGCGCCAAGCAGGGATCCTATTTAGAACACCTTCCTGATAGCTCTTTCCATGGTGCTATTTGTGCCTCCATTTAAAGATCTCTTCAAATCTGTTTTGAAAAGTAGTAAGTACACATCCCAGGAGAAGGAGATAACTAATTATGACAGAATGTAAAACTATAAGTCAATCTGGAATTGGATTGATTTATATTTTTCACTCAGATAATATTAAGAAGTACACAGGAGTCCACATACCTTGCTTCCATTAAAGCTGTAAATACGAGTTAGGGAAATAGAATGCTGGTGCAGAAATAGCCAAGGAAGCTGCAGACAAGATAGAAATCAGCCACTTCCTTTGGGAATTGGTCACACTCGTAGTCTGGGAAAACTGATTCTTAGGTTGTCTTCTTCCATTTTCTGCTCTATTCTAAATATAAGAGGTTTTTTTTAGGAGGAGTTTTGGATGTCATGGAACAACTGAAGAATCTTTGTCATAGAATCCCAGGATCACTGATTTAGAATAGGAAGAAATTGGGGAGATCATTTAGCCTAACTGCCTCATTTTTACAGATGAGGAACTTGAGACTCAGAGTAGACAAGTGGTATTCCCATGGCCACACAACTAGTTATTGTGGGAGAGATCTGAACCTACATCCCTTTGACCCCACAAAGACAGCATTGTATCCAATATATAACATGGTACTTTCCTTTGATGAGGACAAATTCATGCCCAAACTAAAATACTGAGAGGAAACCTTTCCCAACATGCCAAATTTAGTATATCCCAAGGGGTGCTTTATAGAACTTGCATCCTCTGTGCAATATAAATGGGGGTATCTATAGGAAAAGCATGAATACCATAAATACCCTGCCTCCTCAGACACATTTGTATCTGTTCCTGTTTTGTTAATAATGACTGATATTTTATTATTGGTTTTGAGAGTTATGAAGCACTTAATATATATAATCTTATTTGGTCTTCACTTCAACCTTGAGAGATAAGCTTCATGGGAGTTATTAGATCCATTTAACAGAGAAGGAAATGGAGGCTCATGTGACTTTGAAGTGACTTCTTATGGTCGCATAGCTAGTACCTTCAGAAGGAAGGATTTAACTCCTGTCTTCTTGATCCTAGCATTCTCTGTCTTCTGCCAGGCTACTTCTCCTTGCCATGGCTCTTTCTTCCACTGACGCAGCCTGAATCTTGCCTAGGTCTTCTCACCTTTGGATGCTTTTCAGCTTTGTCCTTCCACAGTCCTCTGTAGAAGATCCATACAACTCTTTGATGGTTTTTCTTTGGTTCTTTTAGTTTTCCAGGGGGTGCCAATCTTACATTTACACATATACTGGAATATTTCCTTTTGCAGTCACTCTTGGTGATGTCATTTATGTCTCTTCTTGGATACACATCACCATTAGGGTAATGTTGCAGTCTATTTAAACTCACTCAATCAACAAACATTTATTAAGCACCTACTAGGTAACAGATACTTTAGTAGGCTCTCTGGATGTAATGAATGAAATGGTTCTTGCCCTCGAGGTACTTAAAAATTAGCCAAGGGAGAGAATTTGTATAGTTATAAGGTACATAAAAATAGAACTCCAGATCATATTTTCTTGTGTAAGACCCTGATGGTGAGGTTTGCACTGATATTTCATCTGGTAAATATTGTTAATGATGGCCAGGCATCTTGGAAAAGCCCTTAGTTCAGTTGAGAATAGAGGAAACATTATGTAGGATTTGGGTCTCCACATGGTAGCGTATGGATCTTGAATAACAGAAATTTTTATACGGGGGTTGGGAGGTGGGGGTGGGGAGAGGTGGCCTTGATTGAGAGGAAGAGGGAAGAAGAGAAAGCTGTCTCTCTTCCTCAGTAGCTGGGATGCTGGAAAAGTGGCATTAAACAGTATCAAATAATGGGAGGGGGAGTTATTGGAGACATAGAGCCTGCTTTGATTGTGGCACCTTACTTATATGGCTGAAACTCTGGTTGGGTTGTAGATACTTTGTAGGAAGCATGGAGGGACTAATCTCCCTGCATCCAACTTCTGCCCCAGTTTCTACTTGCCTGTTCATCTATAAGCATTATGCTAAGCTGTTTTCTTTATACCGACTTTTGATATTTCTCATTATAAAAATTGGTCAGCCAAGACTAGTATTTATGTGTATCCTGTTACTGGAGATCAGGATATGCCAAAGGTAGGGCTCTTAGGGTGATTTTTCTCCTAGATTATGTCTCCCTAATACATTTTCCCCAACTCCTGGAGCTTATTGAGCTACAGGTTAGTTTTAGGAATTAAATCTCCCAACAAACCCAATCTTAAAAAATGATATGGGAGATCACTTTAATGTAAGGACCAAAGATGACAATTGACACAAAATGCTATAATTTTGCCTTGAAATATATGTTTTTATTTTTTTAGGCTTTTGGATAAAAAATGCACTGCATGAATTAACATGAGTTAGTCTTTCAAGATATTCTTAAATTCTGGTCCTTAGAGTTTAAATTTTCCCTAAGAATAAGAAATGGTTGTAACTATGGGTGTGGCTCACTTGAAGAGTGTGATGCCAAGGCTTCTCTTTCAGAGAATATGGCAGTCTCAGGGACAGTGTGTGTGTGTGTGTGTGTGTGTGTGTGTGTGTGTGTGTGTGTGTGTAGGGAAGGTGAGTAAGGAACGACAAATTTAGAAAATCTTTCCCACAAGCAAATCCAATAAATGGCAAAGGACTAATTTGTGAGGATTTTGTGCTCCTTCCTGGTGGAGACAGTAAGGCAAGTACCCTGTACTCCACAGTAAAGACTAAAAGTTACACCTGAAATTATGTGTTATAAAAATATTAATGACACGTACCCACTCTTTGGAATAAAAATGGTTGTGATTTTCTCTGTTCTGTTCCCAAAATTTCCCAGTCCTCCTTTATACAATATGTTTTTAGTGCTTCTTTTTTTGGATAAGCATTTCTGTCCATATAGTTCCAGTTCCAAAATGCTCCACACTCAAATGATTTTGGGAAATACTGCTCTAATTAATTTACATTATTGGCTCCTATATTCTTTTTCTCCTATGAACATTCCATTAATTCAGCGTCAAGATGCATTTGCTTCAGCACTTCCCTTATCGTGTTCATACTATTAGAATCAAAGATGACTGGTGTGATCTTTGAGTACAGCAATGGAACCAGTGTTTTTCTTCCAGAGAAGACAGATAGAGATGACCACCCTGGCTCACTTAACAAATACACCTTTGGCTCCCAGGTCTGAAACATCTATATCTGTTGAATATTGCACTTTTGTAATTCCAAAATCAGGGATGAGAGAAACCATGTTTGGAAGTGACACACTATTGAATTCTGGTAATAGCTCATGTTTGTTTAATGTATTATAAACTTATAAAGAAAGAGCACTTTTCTTGATTTAACTCTGCGTGATAAGCAGCCTAGGATTATTATCTCCATTTGTCTGATAAGGAAACTGAGACAGAGAGGGATCATAGGATTATAGATTTAAAATTGAAAGTGCCATCCAGTGGCATCCTCCTCACCCCTACTTTATAGATAAAGAAATTGAAACATAGATAGATTAAGTTAACTTGCTCAAAATAACTCCAATGTAAGAGCATAGGGTGGGGACAAGGAAAATACCAAGTTGTAAAACTTCTGGAAGATGTATTGACTCATACAAATAGTCACTTCCTTGAAATTCCCTGTGTCTTGCCTCCTGATAAATGAATGACCTCCCTAAATTATCTTTACCTGCAACTAGTTTTCCATCTCTGTCTTAACCTACTAGTTTTTGACACACTGGCAATAAGTGTCAGACTCCTAAGACCTGGGTTCAAATGCTGACTTTTAAAGCTTGTTCTCTTTCCATTTCTAACAGGCAGCTATGTAGCACAGTTATCAAAATGCTATACTTATAAGTTGGGAGACTTGAGTTCAAATCCTGTTTCAGAAGTAGTGTGTGTGACCCTGGCCATGTTATTCAACCTCTGTCTGCCTCAATTTCCTCACATGTAAAATAGGAATAATAGGACCGTTGTGAGGATCAAATGTCATAATAAATGTAAAGATCTTTGAAAACTTCAAAGTGCTAAATAAATGTTAGCTTTTATTATATTACACTGAATTTTGAAAGTTATGTCATTTAAAATGACCTAAAGTAGGAAGGTATGTGGTACAGTGGATAGAGCACTAGCCCTGGAGTCAGGAGGACCAGAGTTCAAATCCAGCCTCAGACACTTACTAGTTGTGTGACCCTGGGCAAGTCACTTAACTCTGCCTCCAAATAAAAATATAAAGAAAATAGTATTTAGAAAACTGAAAAGCCAGAGAATTGTGTTTGTAAATAGCAAGTTCCTAGGGACCTAGCATGGCCTTGGGAGGTTGTTGGTCAGCCTCTCCTAGGATGTTTTGAACCCTCTTCTGGCTTAAGGGGAAGGTGGAGATGAACTTTTTTTTTAGCTGGATTCCCAGAAAGGAAATGCCTAACTCAGAAATTAGCCTTAAGCCCCAGGTATGTTGACACATGGGAGGCAAAAACAGTGAACGATTTGCAAGAGCCAGGTGGAGAAGAGTAATAGAGAAGCCAGATGAGAAATAACAAAAAGAATGATTACTTACCAGTGGTTGGCAGGTATAAAGGCAGATAAAAAGCAAGGATGAGATGGGCTGGAGTCAAAGGAAAATCTCCTATGCCCATTTGGACAAATGTCCTAATGGAGAGATCTATTAGACTACAATGATGGAGAAGCTAATCTAGTTCATTAAAAATGATGATAGGCAAATCTTACAAAATATGTTAAGGGGAAAAATATTTAGCAGGGAGGGTGGTTGCCAAGGACGTTACCTTTCCAGTATGTGTTGCTTGTGATCTGGAAGAGTTAGAGTAGATCTGTGCTTTGAAAAGAAGAATAATTCCTGAAACAAAAGCCCTCAAATCCTGAGGCATCACAGCCATGCCATGAAGAAAACAATAAAAAACTTAAATGAAACCAGTACTAGGGATAAATATCACTTTGCCTCAAAGGGATGATCAGGAGTTAGATGCCTAAAACTGAACTTTGATAATGATAACTTTAAACTATGATAATAATAATTATTAGCAATTATAGAGTGATAGAAGGTTGGCAAAGCAAATTATATATGGTATTCCAGTTGATATTCCCAGCAACCCTTGTGAAGTTGATGCTATTATTATCCCCATTTTACAGATGAGGAAACTGACACTGAGTGAGATTAAATGACCTGTCCAGGGTTAAATAGCTAAGAACTGAACTAAGGTCTTCCTAACTTCCACATCTAATATGCTATTTACTGTGTCACCTAGCTTCCCATTGTTTCTATCTTTACTCCACAGCTTCCTGGAGCAATAGAATCTTTGCCAAGCATTCCTTAAAGACACAGAAATGAAATTATAATTTAAGGCTCAGCTCAAGTGACTTCTCTTCTTCAAAACCTTCCCCATCCCCTGCCAAGTAGGGAATTATCTTTCCTTTTTCAGACATCCCAGGGCACTTTATGATGTTCTCTACTGCACTGTAGCTATGATAGAACTATGCACAGCCATGTTGAGCTAGATTGTATAACCTGGAGGGCAGGTGCATATCTTTGTTAACTTTATTTCTTCCTTATCCCTGACTGCAACAAATTACAAATGGTCATACCTTATATTTATACAGAAATTTTCTTTCAAAATTCATTTTATCACTATGTATACTTTATATGTCTTGTATATTTCCCATTGTAAGGAGACAGATGACTCTTCCATGATTGATAATAAGAGTCAGATTTAAAATTTGAATCCACATATTTCTACTCCATAGCCCATGATCCTTCCACTATATTATTCTGCCTCTCACCTGGAAATAATTGAATGGACAAATGCATTGTTGAATGAGTAAATGAACAACCAGGGGAAAGAAGACAAGTGTTATAAGGGACTCAGCTTCATGTCTAAGCAAAATAAGGGAGTACCCATTATATAGTAAATGTTTAATAAGTGTTGATCAATTCTTTATACTCTTGGAGACCTTTCCATGATAAACATATTTTTGAATTTTGCTGGTACATATTAGATTATAAAGTAACTTGGTGGAGAAGTGTCTTTATTTCAGGGATGCACATATCTAGACTTGGAAGGTACCTCAAAGGTCATCTCATCAAACCCCCTCATTTTACAGAGGGATAAATTAAAACCTGAGGAAGTTCAGTGACTTGCCTAATGTCATTCAAGTGATATTCATCAGAGGAGAGATTTGAAATAGTTTGTCTGGGGCCAGAACCAGTGTTATCCATGGTAGCATGCTGATCCTTGCTATCACTTCAAACTTGTATTATTTTAGCAAATATGATATGTATGGTTCACCCATAAGATTATTGTATAGTAGAGATATCTGAGACCATAGCTTTGAAATCACAACCGTGGAATGAGGAGATTGGTGTTGATCAATCATCTCTCTTATACGATATCATAGAATGGGGGAAGGGAACATGACAGTCTGTTAAAGCTTTGGGGAGACCTACTGAGTTATACAAA
The DNA here is from genome assembly GCA_028646575.1 of Pseudocheirus occidentalis. NCBI lineage: Eukaryota > Metazoa > Chordata > Mammalia > Diprotodontia > Pseudocheiridae > Pseudocheirus > Pseudocheirus occidentalis. The sequence goes on along the minus strand of CM053601.1, from coordinate 170,843,471 downwards.
TTTTCAGCTCTTGATGTGTCTTGTCTCTGGCCTCCTGATTCATGAATGACTTCCAAAATTTAACATTCTCTTGCAACTGGTTTCCCACTTGTGAATTGATTCTTGGGATTTTGATGTACCAAAGAAACTCTGGTACCAACTTGGCCTGATCATGTGATTCAGTTTTATTTGTATCTTGGTTTCTACCCTGCTCTCTTTCTTTCAGAGAAATTGGTCATAACTAGTTCTTACTGATTACCATCATCATTGGCATGTATCAACTTGTCTCTGGACAAGACAGGATAAGAAGCTCTTCACTGGCCTTGGGGGTCTAGCAAAATGTCTTTGAAAGAGTCCAAAACATGTATCTCCCACCAATCTCGGCTTCTAGGGAATGATATTAAAGCAATGTTTCAAGGATACAGTCCTCTCTTCGACAACAATACATTTGCGTTGTAGTGAGTAAACCACTGCAGTTGCAAAGTACTATAGGGATTAAGATATTATTAACATTTTAATCACCATTTGGGGGCTGACTCAAAGTCTTCAGATGCATGAGAAGGAAATCACCTGGAAAGACCATAAGAATTTAATATTTTTTTTGATTGGAGTTGCCTTTTCCTTGCTGGGCTAAGCATCTGTTCAGCTTAGACCCTACCTTCAGAGAACATTTCTAATAAAAGATGGGTCAGGCAAAGGGCCACCACTGTGGGGGTAGGAGTGATGACTTTTAGTTGGATGAGTTGCATTTCTGATAATTACACATTTACTGGTCTGCGAAAACCAAACTCAGGTATTATATGAGAAAACTTTACTGCTACACAAAAACCAAACCCATGCCTTTTTTTTTGGAGGGGAGAAAGCAAGGTAATTAGGGGTAAGTGACTTGCTCAAGGTCACACAGCTAGTAAGTGTCAAGTATCTGAGGCCAAATTTGAACTCAAGTCCTCCTGACTCCAGGGTTGGTGCTCTATTCACTGAGCCATATAGATGCCCCCTGCCATGTCCTTTTTAAGCATCTTTAATTCTGTGGACGTAACTATTCCTGCTTTAGTTACTCATTGGAACCTGCCCCTCCCCCAAACTTCCTTCTTCTTATTAAAGGCACCATTTTCCCAGGCACCTAGGTTCACTTGAGAGTCCTATTTGATTCTTCCTTGGGATAAAGATTTTGGTTGGAACTCAAAGAGTATAAAGAGGAACGGAATAAGAGAGAACTACATAGATTCACTGGAAGAAGATAATGTAGGGCCTTGAATACAATGATTAAGAATTTATATTTTACTTGACAAACAATGGAGAGCCACCAAAAGGTTTTGAGAAGAGGACATTGTCAGAGTGTCTTTGGCTTTAAAAAAAGTATTTTGTTACTCTGAATATGACAAACATAAAAATTCACATTTCCTTGTCCAAAGATCAGAAAAATAGCATTAAATATGAAACTGATAATCTATGTATATCTTGTTTTGGTTTTTAGAGAATATCCTACATTTGGCACATTAATTCCAAAAGTGGTCTTGCCTTCATGCACTTTTCTTTAAACCTCCTTCTATTCTATTCTGTACCTTTGAACTACTTTGTTGATAGAAGCGTGCACTTATGTGATGAAGGACTGATGGGAGTTAGGCAGGGCTTACTCCTGGGCAATTTTGCTCTTTCGAAAGGGAGAAGGAACTGAACTTTGCACCTATTTAGTATGGATAATTAGTTGCAACAGTAACCTTCCACATGTCTTGTTTCCTTTGCACTAGCTCTGTCCCAGGTGAAATCTTCCTTGTCCCTAACCTATCCTACTCCCCTTCCCATATAGCTTTTGCCTAGCAACTTCTTAATTGGTGCCCCATTGTCTCTTCTCTGAGAGTCTTATGTCTGAATCTTTCTCCATTCTTTTCTCCATAATAATTCAACATTTGAAGACAGTCATCATTTTCTGTCTGTCTTACCTTCTCCAGGCTAAACATTTCTTCAGTATGTCTTCATTTCTTTCCTTCAGAAATGCTTTATCTTGTCAATGTTCCTCTTAAAATGTTAGAGATTGTCTATTAAAACAATCATTGGGCAGAGAGGAGAAAGAGAGAGAATTTCTTCCTGGAAAATCAGGATGCAAATCAGGATCCAAGTGAATATAAAACCAAGACCAAGAGGGATTTCCCTAGAGCTCTGAAGTGCAAACCTCTGAACCAGCAGGCCAGACCAGGTATGGAAGGGAGAGCAGATCAATAGAAATCTAATCTACAGGGGAAGCTAGGTCACCCAGTAGATAGAGCACCACCATGAAGTCACAAGGATCTGACTACAAATCCAGCCTCAGACACCAGCTATGTGACTCTGGGCAAGTCACTTAACCTCAATTGCCTCCAATTTTTAAAAAAGTTATCTACAGGGGCTTCAAGAAAGTTGAGCATTTGTCTGACTCAAAGTGTGCCTCTTGAAGCTCTGTCCATTAATTCAATGCATTTTCTACTTGTGTCTGATGTGCCAAGAAAGACTCCCTCTTTACCTTGCTTAGGTAGAAGAGGGAAATCTACTCCTTTTGTCATGAGTTAAGTAAAGAAATCATTTACATTTTCAAAATAAGTCCCTTGTTGGGATTAGGTTAGGAAACACCAAATATTCCAACTTGATCCTTGTAACAACTCTATGAAGTAGCTGCTCTTATTTTGCCCATTTTCAGTTGAAGAAACAGACAGAGGTTAAGTGACTTATGCTGGGTCACACAACTAGTGAGTGTCTGTGGCCAGATGTGAAACCAGTTTTAGCTGATGATGTGTCCAGCTCCCCATTCATTGCATTACCGAGCTACCATGTTAAACCAGCTAGCAATGGCTCAAGAAAAGGAAGGTAGAATCAAATGGCTCTGAGATCCTAGAAATTTGGCATCATAGATGCAGAGCTGAAAGGGATATCAGAACCCATCTACTCCAATCACCTCTTTTCATAATTGACAAAACTGAAAGTCAGTGACTTCCCAACATCATATGGGTAGTATGAAAAGTGGGATATAAAACAAGCTCCTCTGATTCCAGAGTGAATGCTTTTTCAACTACAGCATAAATTTTAGCTAATTGAAAGATCCAACATATATACATATTCTAGGTTATTGTTATTACTTCTTGTATGCCAACAATTTCCCAAGTTAAGTGGTGCCAAAATAAAGCATTTCAGTATGAACCAGGCTTCATATTTGTCATGTGCTTTACAATTTATTTATTGCAGTAAACCACATCTGGACTTGCTCAGTCTCTGTTTTACAAGTCCTCACTAGTAGTCTCAAGTTAGATGTGTCCAATGCATTAGATTTGTTTTTGGCACGTTGAGGCTCCAGCTTAATTATGACAAAACAGCTCAGTCCTTTCTTTTCTCCCTCCTTCCTCCTTGGAGCAGATTGTTCTGAGAATAGGTGATTTAGGGATATTTTCAGTGATTTTGGTAATCAAGCCGGGGAAATGAGAATACTATTTTCCTGTTCTACTTGTCACAACCTGTTGAGATACATCTCAAAATAGGCCACTGCAGAAAAATATTTTAAACACATATTATGGCTGAAATGTCCTGGCTCTTTGCCTCCCAGAAGAGCGATACATGAAATATTTATTCAGAAAATGGAAATATTAAGAATTAAATGATTTCAAACCATTTTAATTACTTGTCTAGGAATTTCTGTATGGCTTAAGGAAACTCCACACCATTTTGGTTCTGCCTATAGAAACAATTGGTTGAACATATTAAAAAATCAGTCTAACAACCAATTTTATTGATGTTTTCCCATTCAGTTGACTAAGTTTTTGAGAGAATTGATTGAATATTAGAGGGAAGTATAGCTACAGCCATAAAGTTGAAGCCAAAGATGATTCTGACTTGGCTTTTCCGGCACCCTTCAGGTCATCCTCTTTCATGGGTTGCTACAGCATGATTGTTTTGTGTCTGGCAAACAGGTTAAAAGGAGTCTCAAAATCTCAGAGTTCCAAGGTATACTGGTGATACCTACCCTAACCTGTAATAAAGTCTGCTCTATATTTCTATGGACAAGAGGGCATTGAAACTCTGCTTGAGGGGCGGCTAGGTGGTGCAGTGAATAGAGCACTGGCCCTGGAGTCAGGAGTACCTGAGTTCAAATCTGGCCTCAGACACTTAACACAAAAAACTAGCCGTGTGACCTTGGGCAAGTCACTTAACCCCAACTGCCCTCCAAAAAGCAAAAAAAGAAAAAGAAACTCTGCTTGAGAACCTTGAGTAACTGGGGGCCCTTGTTTCCCATGGCAGCCCATTCCATCATTTTTAATCATTATCATCATGCAGATTTCCCCCCCTGAAATGTATCTCTCTAAATTTCCCACCCACTGTGCCTAGTTCTGCCCTCTGAAGTCAAGCAAATCAAATTAGTGGCATTTTTGACATGGCAGCCCTTCAAATGTTCGAAGACATTTCCTGTGGATATTATCTCATCTGTCAATGTCTCTCCTAAAATATTACATCCAGGGCTGACCCATGTATTCCATGTTGTATTTGAGCAAGGTAGAATCTAGCAGGATTACTTCCTACCTTGTCATAGATAGGGATTAAAACTCACCATCGTGGCTTTTTTTGGCATGTATGTCCCACATTGTTTAGTCTCACTGAGTCTCTGTTTACTTAACATCACAAATCATTTTCCAAAGAATTATTTTTTGTCTTTACCTCTTTCATTTTGTGCTCATGTGGTTTGTTTTTAACTCCCGGGTAAGTTTTGCATTTCCCTCTATTAATATTGATATTTCTAGATCTGGCTAAACATCTGAGTTTACTGGAATATTTTTGTGTCCAGGTTCTGTTATCCAGAATCCCATAAAAAGTTGATAATAGTCAACAAACATTATTAAGTAACCTAGTATCTGCCAGACACTGATTTGAGTGCTGGGGATACACATAAAAAAAAGAGTTCTACCCTCAGGGACCTTACAATCTAATGGGAGAAGGCAATGCACAAGAGAAAGCTGGAAACTGGTGTGTGTGTGTGTGTGTGTGTGTGTGTGTGTGTGTGTGTGTGTGTGTGTGTGTGTGTAAAGGAAGACACCTGATACAGGGTCATAGAAAAAATCAGAGAAGTCCCAAAGTAGTTCAGCCAGGTGATAAATGAGATATTCTGAGCTGAACTCCTTTCTTAATGGAGGTTTTGGAGTTCATGGATCCACTCTCCAATTGGAGAGGTAGAAGGTGTTGATAAAGGTGGAGTGCCAAAGCTGATAAGATCTTACAGAGTAACATTGTTTTACCAATAACTTTCCTGGGGCAGGAGGGAGAAGACAGAGAGATCTAAAAGTAAGAAATGAGGAGAGGAAAGCAAACTACAGGCCTCTCCTGTGATACTTTTGATGATCTGACAAAGGCTCATCCCTTAAATAGGCCTGAGGATTCTGAATCCCTTTTTGCTTGTGAACTTGATCAATCTGAAAATGGAAGACTTGAGTAGCCCTGAACATGAAGATGAAAGATTCCAAATTCAGTCTTTCCATTATACCAAGTTGTCTCTGCCTTGCTTTCTCTGTGCTGTACATGAATAGCCTGCCCTCCTAAAGAGGGAGAGTGTTGAGATTAATGGATTAGTGCTAATGAATTGCTTTGATCTTCATAGTGAACTGTTATTAACATAATTGAACAGGTGGAGAGATTGTGTCTATGTGATCAAGACAGAATTGAATGTGACTGAACAGATTTAATTAGCTATAGTGAGGATGGCTCTGTTAATGGTGGGGTCCTCATTTCTTCTCATCGGATGGTCAAATGAAATGCATCAAATTAGAAAGTCTTGACTCTAGTTTTTGTCTGATGTTACTGAAATGGTAATAATGTGGCCAGAGGCAGGATGGAGATGAGCGACTTGTCCATGGTCCTGAAATCAGCTAATGTCAAGAAGAAAATGTAGGTTTTTCTTGTTCCCAAGTCTGTGTTCAGGATAATTAACTTTAGACAGAAGGAGCTCTAGGGAAAGACTCCCTCTTGCTTAATATTGACAGAAGACTGGGAAATAGGAGCTGCCAATCAAACTGATTGGCAAGTGCATTGTTGATAACCGAGTGTTACTCTTTGAAAACATCTGTCCTCAAAACCATCAAAAAAGCCCCCCCCCCCAAACCTGATGGAACTGTCTGGGAAAAAAATTGCATGATTCAGCATGTGATGAAAGAACCAAGGAAAAATCTGAATGGCCTATCCCAACTCCTGACTTGACTTCTCTTTTCTTACTTTCTTAATCTTTTCTTTTTTATTTTTCTCTCCTCCTGCCCATATCTAGAGTATATTCCTTCCTTAATTCTACCTCTTAGACTCTCTAATTTAAATTAAATTAAACGTCTGTGTAGTTTAATGGATAGCATGCTGCATGTGGAATTAGGAAGATTCAAGTTCAAATCTGCCCCCAGATATTTATTAATTGTGTGCCTGGGAAAGTCATTTAACTTCTGCCTCATTTTCCTCAACTGTAAAATAGTGCCCAATTCCCAGAGTTGTTGAAAGGATAAAATCATATCTATATCTATACACACATATATGTACACATGTATTTATGTATATGTATGCATGTACATGCGTACATACTTGCATATATTCTGGGTTCAACTCCTAGTATGGGAAAAAATAAAGCCCCCAAACAAATAAAACACAAAAGGTATAATATTTGCAAGGTGTTTCCAAACCTCAAAGTGCTATATAAATTCTATTATTATTATTTCTTATTATTGTTAATTTCCTCCAAGACTCATTCCATGTTCCTTCTTCTACATGAAGCCTTTCTTCATTCTTTTGCCATTAGGGCTCTATTGTAACCTATTTTTTTTTTCTATTTTGTATATACCTACATGTATTGTCATCTCCAATATAAAGCATATTCCTTGGGGCTGGGACCATTTAATTTTTGTCATTGTAAGCTCAGCAGCTTACACAGGCACACAGAAAGCTCTTTACAAATATTTGTTGATTGGCTCTAGGCACTTGGCTAAAGCACTTTCTAGATGGGAGTGGGGAGAGAGTCTCAGTTCCTAAAGAGACCACATCTGAGGAGCACAAAAGGCATCCCATGATCAAAATTGATTCTTTTAATTGTAGCAATGATAATAACAGTTAACATTTGTGGAGTGCTTTAAGGTTTGTAAAGTGCTTTACATTTCTCATTTGGGCCTTACAGCAACCCTTTGACATAAGCACTGCTATTATTTCCATTTATAGCTAAGCAAACTGAGTCTGAGAGAGGTTCTGATTCTTCCAGTGTCATACAACTAGCAAGAATTTGAGAAGGGATAGTAAATCAGGTCTTTCTTACTCCAAGTCATACATTTTATCCATGATGTTGCCTAGTTTTCTTCATTTATAAGCAGTATGACTAGCTCCCTAATATTTATATTTATCACAAATATAAATACATTAGTTGTGGATTGATGATCTTATATCTGAATATCAGATCTAGCTGTCTTCTAGCTGTGCAATGCTGGGCAAGTAAGGCTTTTGTTTCCTCCACTATAAATTGAAGGGATGGTGCTAGCTGATCCCTAAGCTTCCTTCCACCTCTGAGTCTTGGCTCCTATGTTGAAGGACATAGAAGGGACTATATTCAAAGAACCAGGCAGCTATGAAGCCAAAGAGAAGGAAAACCTCCTTCCAGTCAAGCTTGGTTTACTTAATTCTGTTCAGATTCTAATCTTCTACTAATGAGCAATTTCCTTGAGTTCTATAGAGAGCAAAACCAAATAAGTCAATTCAGAGAGCTACCCAATAATCCCTCCCACTAGGGGACAATTGAACAAATCGCAGTTTAGGTATATTTTCCAGGCCATTAGGGCACCAATTAGTAGAGTGAAGCAGTGCCCAATCTGGGCCCTACTGACCTGAAAGTTAGAACAGTTTGCCAAAATCTTAATTTAAAATTGAGAAATCACTTCAGAAGAAGTAATTATTAAGTGCTTAATTTATTAAGTGCTTAATATATCAAAAGTCTTGTAGGAGGTTCTGAGGATACAAAGGAAATGATTTCTAAGGTCCTTTCCACTTGGAAAGCCTATAATCCTAATTTACCATAGCCATAGTGGTATAGTGGAAAGAACCCTGGGATTGCAATCAGACAATGCAGTTTCCAACCCTGACTCTGCCATTTACTACTGGTGTGACCTTGGGCAAATCATTTGGGTTTCAATTTCCTCATCTGTAAAGTAAGAGATCAGGCTAAATGTCTCTTAATATCCTTTCTAGTTTCCAGATCTATGTCCTGTGCTCCTACATATGGAGAGATTCTGGGTTTTCTCAGGCTATTCCAGTAAAATCTCCCAAATAATTAGAGTATTACAAAAAAGAGGTCTGAATTGATTGTAAGAAAATTTAATGACTTATGGGAATCCACCACTACCCAAAGGTGTATTTAAGACAACTGATATTGAGAGAGATTGTCTGGTTGATAGTTTTTTCTCTATTTTTCTACAATTTACAAGTTATATCCCTGTAATGTTAGATGATGGGAAGGTAACACACTATGGGCATGTATATCTTAGCCCCATACTGCTATATCTTCGTTCATTTACAATTTGTTCTTACATCCATTTCTAAGCGAGTCCTTGTGAGAAATGTATATTTGGGCAGCTTCTCTTTGTCTTTTGTAGTATTAGATTTGAAGATTTCCAGTGTCTCATATCAGAACCCACCTCATACATTATGTTTTTAAAAATTTAAGGCCAACAAGGAATGAAATATCTCTGCAGATGAATTCTTTTTATAAAAATACTATTGTGTGTAATGACTGGAAATAGTCTTTCAGATGTTTGTTTACACTTTTTGATTCTTCTTTTAAAATTCTTCATTTTACCATGTATTTATCTTGTATGTGCACAGTTATGTACCTATTATCTTCCCCATTAGAACATAAGCTGCCTGAAGGCAGGTACTAGTTTTTCCTTATTTTATCCCAAGGGCTTAGCACAATTTCTACCTCATAGAAAGTACTTAATAAATGCTTATTGCCTAACTGACAAATAATAATTTATTTTAAAGTTTAATCAAATGAAGTGTTTAACCCCTCTCCCTTAAATTACTATAGTATTTCCCATGGGTACCAGGAAACTCAGTATCGACTATAATAATAAATCCATCTTAATTGCCTGGCATCATCTGTTCCTTTTCTTTTAATTGACTTCTTTCCTGCTCTTTAAAATTCCTGAGCTTAGTTTTGTTTGAGTAATCAATTAATTGTGTTTGATTTTCTAAGTTTTGTCAGATCCTCTTCATAAGTATGCAGGGGAAGAAATCATAAATAAAATGAATAGAAGAACAGAAAAGTTACCAAAGCTACTTTTCCAAATAAGTAAAGTATGATCACTTCTGATTATCCCAAGATCATAATTAGATTCCAACTGAAGCTGCAAGGGGTCTTAGAGACCTTTAGTATAAAGATGTTAGTACCTCAGAATCATAGCAGGAAAGTTGGAAGAGGCCTCAGAGAAGATCTAGTCCTACTCCCTCATATGATAAAGGAACTAAGGCATAAAGATGGTAAATGACTTGCTCAAGGTCACAAGATTAGTAAGCCTCAAAGCTTCACACCCAAGTCATCTGACTCCAAATTCACACCTATTCCACTATGTCATGCTGTCTCTACTTATAAGTAGGAGGGTGTTGGTTGACGATATTTTCCTACTCAGCAGTCCTCCTTTCATGTACAAGTAATCAGGTTTAGTCAATAATTATTATGCAAGAATTTTTTTCTGTACCTAATTTTCCTCTAGAATGATTCATAGTTGTATCATAAAATAATTATTTATTTTTTTTAGAGGCAATCAGAGTTAAATGACTTGCCTAGGGATACACAGCTTGTCAGTGTCTGAGGCTGAATTTGAACTCAGGTCCTCCCAACTCCAGAGCCAGTGTTCTATCCACTGCATCTCCTAACAGTTCCTAATCATGACTTTAATGGACACTAACAATATCTCAGCAAGGTTCTGTACTACCTGTAAATATGACAAAGCAAGGGGCTCTGGGCTTGCACGGCAGTGGATTTCCTGTGGCAGGGAACTTGAGCGGGAAGTAGTTCTTGACAAAATGCTTTTGGGGAACCCAAATTTTCACTACTATGAGATATTATCTAATTATGTTGCATGCAACAGTATTGCTCTTTGGATGATATTGTTAAGTAGTGTAACAATACATTGCTTTTTTTAGGTCTAGTATCCTCATCTTCTCTTAAATCCTTCCAAGACAGAAAATGAATGTTATATGACATAAGCATTACTCCCCACTGTGTGGGATGTGTTCTGTCCAAGGGATTATGTAGAAGAGATTCTTTCAAGGACCAATATAGCATTAAACATAACCAAGAAACATTCACAGGACAAGGGTATATCTCATCGTTTCCAACCTCCTATACTTATATTACCTTATGTCTTTTGTTTCTTGTAGTTGCCCATTAATTTGTATGTATGCACATGTGTCCATCTGTCTGTGTCTGTGTCTGTCTATCAATCTATCTGTCTGTCTGTCTATCTATCATCTGTCTATGGATGCATGCATGCATCTATGTATCTATGTCATGCATCTATCTATGCATATATCTATACAACTGCCTTAAAAGTAGAAATCTACCATGGTAGAAGGTTCTTTGGCATCTTCTCCTCTCTTAATGCCTTTTCACAGTATTCCTCCTTTTTTATTTTGTCTGCTTTGTCATTCCTGAAATTTAAGGAATTTGGTGCAGAAACCCACTATAGCATTTCACTTTTCAAATTTGCCTTTATGTTTTGAATCAGTTTGGTGGTAGTCATGAAAACATCGCTTGTACCCAGCCCCCAAAATATTTAGCTTTTTTCCTAGGACTTCATGATCCCTTTTAATATTTCCTAGGATTTTTTAGAGGTATCATTTGTTGTAACATGTTATCACTAAAATGAATTATATTCATTGGCTTAATCAATTCTCCAGACATTCTCCTCTACCTCTCAGACAGAAGTGCCAGAAAGGTAGCAGACTTTCTGGTTATGAATGCCAGGTCAATAACTATTTGCCTCCACAAGATTTTTCACATTTATCCCCCTTTCAATGAAACAACTATCATCCTAGTTCATCCTAGTTCACCTTTCACTTGGACAATTACAACCTTCCAATTGATCTCAAAAGCTCTAATCTTTTCCTTCTTCATTCTGTCTTCCACTAAGATGCTAAGTTGATATTTCTCAAGCATAAGTCACCACCTCTGCTCAACAAGAAACACTGGTTCTCTCTTGCCCTTAGCATAAAATTCTGATACCTCTGGCTTATAAAGCTTTGGTTCATCTTATCTTCCAAGCTTATTGCACATAATTCATTTTAATTCACTCTACATTCCAGTCAAACTGGTCTTCTTTCCATTCTGTATATGCTAAATTCCAACTCATGTCTCTATATCTTTGAACAGGCAGTCCTTCCTCATACCTGGAATGCTCTCCCTCTTTACCTTTACCTTTTAGAAGCATATCTTCTTTAGGTCAGATGACAACTCCTCCAATAAGCCTATGCTGAATTTTTTTACTCCTCTCCCAGATACTAGTGATTTAATTGGATTTCTATTCTGCTCTGAAATCTTCATTGATTATCAACTGCCTGTCATGAAAAGTTAAAACTCCTTTGCCTAGTAGTAAGGGTCTTCCACAATTAGGTCCCATATCAGCCCCTCAGCTTTACCTAATGATTTTCCATGCATACTCTACCTACTCAAATCAGACAACTTTATGCCTATGGAGCTCACCATTTGTCCATCCATCTCTGTGTCTTGCTTCATGTAATTCTATGTGCTTATTGATTGATTAATTGTGACAGACTCATCAAACTGAGGAACCAAACTTCAGTTTAGCACAGAAAAGTTTGTTTGGCAACATGTGAGAACGTAGCAGTGAAAAATGGACTGTCAAGTTAGTGCTGTTCTAATGTATCTCTGCAGTAAGCTCGGTTAAGCATTAATGAGCAGGGTGCATAAAAACAAGTTATTTTGAGATGCAACGTATGGTTTCTTTAGAATAATACAATCATCTCTGAGCCATCTCGGGCAAATCAATCCCCTGAGCTATAAATGCCTCCTGATTATTTCATGAGCAGCCATGTGTAACAACAGAACAAAAGTGCCTTCCCATTAAACTTGTGCTACATGACAAACACAGGAGTGGAAATGACTAATTACATTTAAGAACATTCCTATTTCTAGCCCCCATTCCAATCTGTCCCCCTTTTCAGCA
>CM053601.1:170817889-170830777 GCA_028646575.1 Pseudocheirus occidentalis | reverse complement strand
AGGAAGGAAGGAAGGAAGGAAGGAAGGAAGGAAGGAAGGAAGGAAGGAAGGAAGGAAGGGAGGGAGGAAGGAAATAGAAAAAAGAAGAGGGAGAAAGAGAGAAGAAAAGTAGGAAGTAAGGTAGTCATTGAAGTATCTTTTTTAAATACACAGAAGAGAACAGGATAGCCAGAAAAAATAAAAGTAGGTTAGCTTTGAAAGTTACATGTTGAATTAACTTTACTGAATCAAATTGTATGAAGGAGGTCCACAATTTCTTATGCAATCTATTTTTTTACAATGTATATGGAAATGTCCATTGTATTTGTGTTAAGTGCTAAATAAAATCATGCTACATGACAATCAATCAAGGAACTCAAAGCTTAACTATGAAAATAAAAGACCTGGGTGAGATGCAATTGTTATTTTCAAGTATTTGAAGAGTGGTTGTATGGAGAAGAGATAAGACTTGCTTTTTTGTCCCACAGAATAGAACAAGGCTTTACATTGGGGGGAATATTCCTATAACTAAAGCCATGATCAAATGAAATAGGCAAACTCTGTATGTTCCCTCTTGCTGGCAGTCTTCAAACATAGGTTGGATGGTCACTCACTGGATGTGCTATAGCACAATTCTCTATAGAGAGAATTCTTGTTCAGACATTGGCTTGACTATATGACCTCTGAGGACCCTTCTTGTTCTTGCATCGGTGTTTCTCTGTTTCTTTATACATTGGCCAAAAAAAAGGGAGCATCCCTAGGACTCATTAGCTGGCAAGTAAGATTAAGCCTCAACAAATAAATTGGCCTAATCTCCCTCCATCTCTGTGTCTTCAGTCTCTAAGAAGAATCCCTGACAATTCAAAAAGGCTAAAAGGAACACATTCATTCAACAAGCATTTACTGAAGACATACTATGTGCATATTACTACACTGGGTACTGTGGATATGATCCCTGCCCTCAAGGAGTGTAACATAAAGAACAATGTGAATAATGGACTCAATAAAACTATTGATTTTATACTTGTCATGACTGGCAAACTTTTTGAGGAACCAAGAGAATATCCTAAAAGCTGAGGGGAAAAAATAGCAAGAACTAGATGGAAAGTTAAAAAGTTCCACAACTCAATTTAACATTTAACTTATAAATTATTCACTTTCTGATTAATATGCATATTAGCCACACAAGGCATATATACCTAGCGTGTTGCCTTTTAAAAACTGTTTCAAGGAAAAGGAAAATATACATACAGGCAATTCTGTGATAAATAATGCACATTGATCATGAGCGCCCGTTATGAAAGTCTGTTAAATATATTGATCTGATTTAAAAAGAGAATCTACTGCTGTTGGAGCACAGTGATTCACAACTTGCAAGAATAATGAAAATAGATGCAAAATAAATTAGTTTGTAGACATCACAAGGACTAAGGGAAAATGTAAAAGAACCTAGACTGTATCTAGGACCAGTTTGTGTCTCTTTATAATACTGATGCTGTGGCTATATGGAACTAATGAAATTAACTTTTTAAAAAATTTTAGCTGAGAAAACCAGATTGATAATAATAAAATAGTAATAACAAACATTTATAAAGTGCCTCAAGATTTGCAAAGCATTTTAAATCCATTATTTCATTTGATCCTCACAACAACCCTGTGAGGTATGTGTTATTATAATCCTTATTTTATGAATGAGGAAACTGAGGCTCAAAAGTGGTCTTGTCACTTTCCTAGGATCACAGAAGGAATAAGCATCTGACGCTGGATTTGAAATTGAGTCTTCCTGACTCCAAGTTCAATGTTCTCTACTAAGGCTGGCTAATTTACCAGATGTTCCTTGCCATCACTAAGGCATGACACGGCAGGCCTTTATTTTCATTCCTATAATTCCAATGAACATAAAAGGACTTTTGTTTCCACTTTCCAGGGAGTAAAGCAGGATGTAAAACAGGCAGGGAATTTGTGGAAGGTTAGTTACAAATCTAGCAAAGACAGAAGACACTAACAATTGGCAGTACCTATTTGTCAACCCACAGCCAGCTACAAATTGTTCCCACCCAAATCATGTCAATATATCTGTAGTGAGCTTAATGTACTCAATATACTTATGCATTGTTGGTTGAACTGACAGTTAGTACAATAATTTTGGAAAGCAATTTGGAATTATATAGACAAAATCACTAAACTCTCCATACATTTTGGCCTAGAGATTCTACTGTTTGGCACAGAACTGAAGGACATCATTGGCAAAAATAAAGTACCCATAAATACCATAATATTTATAGTAGCATTTTTTGTGTAAGCAAAAAACCTGGCAACAAAGATTCTGACTGAGGAATGACCAAACAAATTGTGATCTATGAGCATAATAGAATGCTACTGTACTGTAAGAAATTATGAATATGAGAAATACAAGAGAAATATGGAAATGTCTACATGAACTGATACACAAAAGGTAAGCAGGGTCAAGAAAACAATAAACAAAATTACAACAATGCAAATGTAAAGAACAACCTCCATAAAACAGTAGAAAGTTAAGGTTGCAAAATTACAAATAAAAAAACATGACTTTCTCATTACCAATGATGTCCTTGAATTCTATGACCAACAATAGAATCTCTAGATCAAAATATATGGAGAGTTTGGTAATTTTGTTTACATAATTCCAAATTGCTTTCCAAAATCATTGTGGTGTCAACTCCACCATTAATGCATGAGTGTATTGAACATATTGAGTTCACCACAAACAGATGGAAATGTTGTGGGCAGGATCAAAAAGAAGAGAAAGGAGAATATACCTCCTCTCTCACCCCAATTTCTTTGCAGAGGTGAGAGGTCTGCAGAAGTAGAATATTTTTCCAATTTTTTAAAATGTATTAATCAATTTTACTGATACTTTTCTTCCTCTTTTACTTTTTCTTTAAAAAATTCATTGTTATTAGGGATGGATCTCTGGGAAGAGTAAAAGGGAAAGATATAGAGGAAATTTAGAAATGTAAAAATAAAGATATCAATAAAATTTATTTTTAAAAGAATTTCTTCCTTGAGTATGTCATAATAACAGAATTTGAAAGTTGGAATGGACTTCAGCAACTGTGTAATCTAACCCACCAAGAAAAGAATCAAAATATGTACTGGACTTTAAGTGGTCAGATAATTTTGTTCCATATTATGCTTAATATAATCTAAATTCTATTCAGCTTCTTGATGGAAACAATTTCATTTATACTGTTCTGAAATTCCCCCACTAATGATTTTTTTTCAAATAAATGATGTCTTCTTCCCTATTGTCTGAAATAGACACGTGTGACTTGGTAGAAAGTGGGCAAAGTGATATTTCAAGAGTATATGTCTGACCATGTCATACCCTTACTCAAAATTCTTACTGGCTCTCTATTTTTATTAGTGTGAAAATTCAAAATCTTCAGGTTGGTATTTAAGACCCTCCAAAATCTGGCTCCCACTTCCCTTTATAGCCTTTTTTCATTCTCCTTCACCAATTCTACCTTTGAGCCCAATTTAACTACCTGCTGTTCTCAGTATAAGATATCACATATTCTGCCTCTGAGTCTTTGTATGAGTGGTCCACTGTGTCTGGAATGTACTCCTGCCTCATCACTGCCGCAGAGAATCTCCAGGATCCTTCAAAATTCAGATACTAACTCAGATGATGCTTTTCCTAATCTTCTACCCTCCTTTACCCTCAGTGATTTGGATTTTCTTCCTTTTACAATTACTTTGTACCATTATTTACAGGGAGAGGGACTACACCTTTGATTTAATGTGTACAGGAGGCACCTGGGTAAGAGAAACCCTTCACCTCCATATCACTGTGGGTAACACTTCTCTTGGCAACATATAGTCTTAAAGGGTTGTCAACACCATGGAGAAATTAAGTAACTTGCCCATACTCACTCAGACATTAGAGATGAGAAGCAGCACTTGAATCCAGACCTTCCTGGCTTTCAGGGCATCTCTCTATGCTGTATATTAGGCTGCTCTTATTGTCCACCAATCAGCCAGTCAACTAACATTTACTGAGTTCCTACTATGTACCAGGCATGGTTCAAACACTAAGGATACAAAGGGGGAAAAACATGATTTTTATGTATTTTTATTAACTTATTTGTGTATCTGCAATATATGCTGCCCAGCAAAATGTGAGCTCCCTGAGGGAGGGAATTGTCTCATTTTTGTCTTTGTATCATTAATGTCTTATTAATAAAGTAATAAATGAATAGACAGATAAGTGAACAAGGAAAGAAAAAGAAAGAAGTGGATAAGTAAATGAATTAATGAATGGAAAAAATGAATAAATTATTACATAGATAGATAGGTAAACAGCTGTTCCATACGTTTACAGAGAAAAATTCTCAATTATTGCTGAAATCAAATCTGGAAGCTGGTGTTAACTGGTAGGGGTGGGGGGCTGGGAAAGGCAGGTTGTGTTTTGGTTTTTTAGTTGATTTTAAATGTTTTTCTTAGCTACCTTTAGGCAAAAACAAAATTTGGGAAAGGACTATTTTACAATTAGAAAGTTGATTCATCCTCCTTAGCATATATATATATATATATATATATATATATATATACATACATATGTGTGTGTTAGCAGATTTTTCTTATGGCTTGCTGCATTTCACATTCGAAAAAAAAACTTGCAGAACCTTCATTCATTTGTTCAGTCTTTACATGAACTAGGCAGAATTAGCTTGTAGGGTGAGTGACTGAAGCATAGAACTTATATTTAGCCTTCTTTATTTACAAATTTCACTTTAAAGAAATACAGCCTTTAAATTTGCTTTGCAATAAATTAAATTTAAATGAATGAATTCCAATGCATAAAGTAGAGAAAACAACTTTTCTCAGTTAAGTAGCCCAGGCCTCCACTACAAAGGTCTCTCTGGGCATCTGACGTTGCTATTGGACAGAATGGTTTATATCATGTAGATTTTTAGAGCACTGTGTGTATAGCAGGTACTCAATGAACACTTGTGGAATAAATGTTATCTCACCTTTCCATGGTTCTTAGAGCTTTATAAAGCACTTTCCTAATGGCAGCTCTAAAACCCATTAAATCCATTGCTATATTTGAAGGGCTGTCGTACTTAAAAAGGGATTCGATTTCTTCTGCTTAGTCTCCAAGGACCCACCTCTAAAAGAGGGGCATGAAAGTTGTAGAGAAGCAGATTTGGAGTTCACATACAAACATAAAATTGGCCCTAAACAAAAGTGGAATGGACTGCCCAATGGACTGCCCAATGGTTGTTCCCCCTTCGGAACATGTTGGATGACTACTTTTTAGGTAAGTTCCAGAGGGCATTCTTGCTCAGGTGTAGGTTAGGCAAGATGGTCTCTGAGGTCCAATCCAAACCTGACATCTTGAGATTCTTTGAAAACTGAACAATTATGATTGACTCTATCTTATAGACCATCTTAATGAATATTAAAATAGGGCTTTAAGGATTTCAAAGTACTTTATATAAT
This sequence comes from Pseudocheirus occidentalis, assembly GCA_028646575.1. Classification (NCBI taxonomy): domain Eukaryota; kingdom Metazoa; phylum Chordata; class Mammalia; order Diprotodontia; family Pseudocheiridae; genus Pseudocheirus; species Pseudocheirus occidentalis. The sequence goes on along the minus strand of CM053601.1, from coordinate 170,825,311 downwards.
TCCCAGGTGACACTAGTGATCAAAGCTGACAGCTGTCAGTCACCCACTGAATCATCAATTTGGAGCCTGCTCTTACAACTCACTCTCCATCCCCTTCACACCATTTTCAAACCCAGTGCAGACTTCCAGGCAAAGGGAAGAGATGGTAGCACCCTTGAGACTAATTCCACCACCAACCCCTAAATGGCTACCAAGATCATATATGCTAGAGCCATTGAGTTCTTTTCTCCCTCAAACTATTGTCTCTGTTCATGTTCCAGTCCTCGAACACTCAGGCAGAAATTTTGATGTGACATCTTTAACTTGGGCTGCATTGAGACAATCCACAATACTTCAAATCTGCTGCCCCACTGGGGTTTTCGCATGGCTCCATTTCCTGTTTTACAGCTAAGATTCAAGTAAGCAGAATTGGTTCAGATTCAAATGGCCATCTAGATTTTAATATATAGACACATACTCAGAATGTTTAAAATAATAGAATTTACAGAAATAGCAGCCGTGGTCTGCTGCCACAATAGGGGGATGAGGCAAGTCAATGAATTTACACTCCATCCAGTTCTCCACTTTTTGTTGTTGTTGTTGCTGTTGTTCAATTCTGTCTGACTATTCGTGACCCCATTTAGAGTATTCTCGGCAAGGATACTCTAGTGGTTTGCCATTTCTTTCTCCAGTGGATTATGGTAAACAGAGGTTAAGTGACTTGTCCAGGGTCACACAGCTAGGAAGTGTCTGAGGCTGAATTTGAACTCAGGTCTTTCCAATTCCAGGGCAGTTAGGTGGCACAATGGATATAACACTAGGCCGAGAGTCAAAAAGACTCATCTTCCTGAGTTCAAATCTAGCCTCAGATATATACTAGCCATGTGACCCCTGAGCAAGTCACAACCCCTATTTGCCTAATTTCCTCATCTATACAATAAGTAAAAAAAATAAATGGCTAGCCACTCCAGTATCTTTGCCAAGAAAACCAAAGATTGGGGCAATTAGGTGGTGCAGTGAGTAGAGCACCAGCCCTGGAGTCAGGAGACTTGAGTTCAAATCCAGCTTGGACACTTAACACTTACTAGCTGTACCACCTTGGGCAAGTCACTTAACCCCAATTGCCCTACCTTCCCCCTCAAAAAAAAAGAGAAAAAGAAAAGAAAAGAAAACCAAGGGTCACCAAGGGTCAGACATGACTGAAAAATGACTTCCTGCCTCCAGGATTAGTGCTGTATCCACTGAGTCATCTAACTGCCTCCTAGACAAATAGAGTTAAGTGATTTACCCAAGGTCACACAGCTAGTAATTGTCTGAGGTGTGATTTGAATTCATATTCTCCTGACTCCAGGCCCAGCACTCTATCCACAGGGACATCTAGCTGCCCACTACGGAATTTGTAAAGCAAGAACTTCCATCATCAAAGGAAGCAAGGGGGGAAAGCAATGCAAAGCAGCCTCAGACATGTTCTGTTCCATCACATTTTATGCTCCTTGAGAGTTGGCAAGGTCTTTTGCCTCTTTTTGTAACCTCAGCTTTTAGCACAGTGCCTAGCACATGGAAGGAGCTTAATAAATATTGATTGATTGAGGGATCCCTGCTCTTCACACAATTGCTGGTCACTTCTAGCATTCTGCCTCTGCTCTATTTACAGGTTGTCCCAAAAGTCTTAATGCCATTTTAAAAGCTGCTTTAGGACACCAGATACAACACACCTGAAAAATACCCAGGTTGTTTCCATATAGTTGCAAAGCAAATTCTATTCCTAAGATGGAACAATCATTTTGATTGATTTTTCCTCCCTGGAGTAATTGAATTGACTAGTGATTTCACCATCACATAAACACAGCCATTGAGTAATAAAGCAATTATAAAATTCTATGATTAGAAACAAGATAAGCAACAGTTACTTAGTTTCCAACTATCCTGTAAAAATCATTGCTATAAATTCAACTTCTTTGTTTTCCAGATGGGAATTTTTTTTAATCCTACTGCAAAGAAAATGAAAGCAAAGAGTAAGCCAGGAAGATCAGGCTTTAATGCGGTACAAAAATAAAGATGTCACACCAGTGAATCTGCCCAGATCTCTTGGTATCCAGGAGGACAATGACAATGCAGGCTCCTAGGGGTTATAGCAAGGCTTCCTCGCTGCCAGTCTCTTTGGTAATGTGGTACTGATCAGTCACCACCTTCAAAATGGTAGAATGATCCCTTGTCTACCTTAAGGAACCCAAGTAGTATGGTAGATAGACTACAGGTCCTGGAGTTGGAGGACCCACATTTTGATCTTGCCTCAGCCATTTACTAATTAATACTTACTAGCTGTGTGACCTTGGGCAAGTCACTTAACCCCTAGGCAAGATACTTAACCTCTATCTACCTCAGTTTCCTCACCTATAAAATGAAAATAATAATGCCACCTACCTCCCAGGGTTGTAGTGAGAATAAAATGACTGTAAAGGGCTTTACAAACTTTAAAGCAATAAATGTTAGCTGTTGTTATTATTACCCAGCATCAGCCTACACAGAACAGAGAGGAGGACTCCTGTGATTTCATTGGGATAGAGGACTCTCAGAGGAGGACCCTACCATGCTCTCATCAATGCTGGTTGACATTTCTCTGCAGATCAGAGTTGCAGTGAGAGGATGCTGACTTGCCCAGCATAACAGAGCTGGGATATGTCCAAGAGAAGCCTTGAGCTCAGGTGTTCCTGACTTTGAAAATTGCTCTCTATTCACCACATCACACTGCTTCTCTAAAGGTCATGGCTTTGAGGGGGATCCTTATATGGAAAATAGGATAAGACCCTGATGGTTCCATTCTCTGGTCCCCAAAGAACATTAGATGGGGAGATACAGCTTTCTGTTCCTCTATTATTACATATACACACGTAATTTTTCCAACCTGACTTCTTTCATAGGCAGAACTTAAAATGTAGATGGGCACTGCCTCACTGTTTGGGACCAAACTGAATATAGGAGACTTATGGAAACATGGAAATGTCTACAACAAGAAGCATATGATTCTCTCTCTGTCTCTCTGTCTCTGTCTCTCTGTCTCTGTCTCTCTGTCTCTGTCTCTCTGTCTCTCTGTCTCTGTCTCTCTCTCTGTCTCTATCTCTCTTTCTGTCTGTCTGTCTCTGTCTCTGTCTCTCTGTCTCTCTCTTTCTCTCTGTCTCTGTCTCTCTGTCTGTCTCTGTCTGTCTGTCTCTCTCTCTCTATCTCCCCCTCCCTCCATCCTTCACTCTTTCCCTCTCTTCCTCTTTCCTTTGTAGCTAGCAACAAGAGAGCAACCTCCTGGTGCTATTTCAGTTTTTCCCCTCCTCTCTTTAGGTGACCTAGGAAAGCAATTAATATCCACTCAGCCCTACTCAGTCTCTCTTCCCTTCTAGTTGTTCACAAGGGAGCAGTAACTCAACCTCCTGGCCCTTCTCACTGTACTGAATCAATTCCAAATGAAGCATATCATTGATAATCCATTGTCATCCTCTCTTCAGGAATAATTATGTTTTATTTTTTAAAGATTACTGTCATTCTATTTCCATTCTAGAGGAGTTCTTTTCTATAGATTTGCATGTTCTACATTAAAGTTCCTCTAAAAATTTATTTTCTTATCATTCCCATTAAATCTCTCTTTTTCCATCAAAAGAGTGAATGCTGCATGATTCAGTTTTGCCATTATTCGATATCCACTGCCTAAAAGAATCCAAGAATACTAACCCCTAAGAGATTTTGGATGTTCCCTGATAGATGTCTCAAATAATGAATTATTTGAGCACCCAAATAATGCTTGACTGAAACCAAATTCCCACTCAGAGTCCTGTTAGTGCATTTAAAAATGCACCAAAAGGACACAAATACTGCAGGCCACCATGGACACAGAATGTTACATACACTATCAGAATGTGGCCACAGTGCTGACTGGGTCAGCCAAGCTGGCCTTCTCGCTGCTCCTTCCACAATGGCAACTCATCTCTTGTTTGCAGGGCTTTGCCTGAGTGATCATTCTCCCTGCAAGCCTGTCATGTACTTTCTTCTTACCTCTGTGTCTTAGAATCCTAAGGCTCCTCCAAATATCAGCTCATGCTACCCTCAATATAATATTTTTCCTGTTCACCCCAGTTGCTAGTGCTCTTCTCCTTCAAAGTAACTTCAATTTATTTTCCATGTTTTTTTATATTTGTATTGCCTCCCCCAAAAAAACAATGAAGTTTTTTGAAAACAGCAAATGTTTCCTTTTTTGTTATTGTCTCTCTAAGCACTTGATCAAATGAGCTAACATTCATTAAGTACTTCACACTGTGTCTGGTACACAGGAGGGACTTCATAAATGCTTGTTCCCTTCCCCTCTCCTTGCACCTAGCCTAGGCTCTAGCATATATGCTTAACAAATGCTTGATTAATTGATAGTTACAAGGTAAGACTCATTAGACTGGGAGGAACATCTGGAAATAACTATAATGTAAAAATGAATGACATTAATATATATCAGTATTTTAATAGGTGAAAAGGCAGAGAAATATTGTCCCAAATAGTGAATCATTTGAATTTGAGAATTTAGAGACCAGGTGCTACTCAACAGTAGACATTAGGCATACCATATAGAGGAGGTGCCCTATGGAATTACATCCCCTACATGGTTTTTTCCCTAGATCATATTGCATCCTCAAGGACCCATGGGACTCTTCCCATAAGCAACAAAAGTCATAACTCCTCTGTTTTCTAAATGGTCTTCACAAGTTGGTGCAGTTGAAAAAAAAATCCAACCTTCTGCAACTGATCTGGTTACCAGTCTTTCCAAATTTAGATAGTTTGGTCCTTGAATGACAATACATTCAGATCACAGCCAGGCTTCTATTCATTTTTTCCAGTTTGGTGAGACCTGCAAAGTAATACACTCTGTTGGTTTAGCCTTTGAGAATGTAGGGTCACCTCTACGCTACCATGAGGCATCCGGAGGAGGATTTGGTCTTACTATTATTTCCTAGTGAGAGTCTAAATTTATTTATTGAATACTTTATGGTTACCAAATGCCTTCCATTATCCAATCTAAGTCTCACAAGAGCACTGAGATATTTAGTGGAAATCACATAATCCCCATTTGAAGATGAGGACATTCAGTCTCAGAGAGGCTAGGTGATTAACCTAAAGTCACACAGTTCATATGGTTTTCATTCAGGGCTTCATCCCAGGTTTCCTGGCTCCCAGTATAGTGCTCTTCCCACTATACCACTAATTCTATATCTCTAATCCCTGCAGGGGAGCCTCAGTCATGCATTCTAGCTACAACCCTTAGGATTCTAATGAGATTAAGAAATACAACTGTGAATACAAAACTAATTTCAGGATCATCCTCCTCTTCCCACCCTTCTTCTCATTCCAAAGGCAATGAGGCACCAGCATTCCTTACCTCAATGTAAAAAAAAAGGCCAATAGTGGGGAAGATGGAAGAAGAGCAGTAGCGATGAACACCTAGAAAGATAGACATTGTGAGAATACAGAATCTTATTTGCAAAAAGTGGACTTTGTCAGTGAGCAATTGAAAAGGCAGCAATTGTACAATGGGAAAATGATGAATTTGCAATCAGAGGTTCCTCGGTTACATCAGACTTTCCCTCCCCACCTCTATCTCTTAGTTACATTCAGAGTTTAACTCCAATAAGATCTTCCCTAGTCTCTCCACTGCTAGTAGCATCCCTTTAAAATTACCTTGTATTTATTTTGGAAAACCGATCTTTTCCCACATTGTTTCCTCTAATGCAATGCAAGCTCCTTGAAGGCAGAGCCTGTTTTAACTTTGTTTTCTTTCCAGCACCTGGCCCAGTGGCTGGTACATTTACATGCTTGAGAAATGTCTAATAACTGAAGAAGCCTATGTTTCATTAAAATAAATAAGGGAGATAAATGGATGGCTGGATGGGTGACTGATCTCTAAGAGCTCTTCCAGTTCTAATTCAATGAACCCCTGCAGCACCAACCACACTGGCATACCCAAGATAGCTGCTAGCACAGATTCTGAGATCTGCTTTACTAGGAAAGATAGTTGTTGAAGGGGCCAACAATATTTTTTAATTACACTTACTAGTTCAGGGGAAAACTCAGCACCCTGAACTTCAGAGAAAATACAAACAGAAAAATACAAGCAGAGAAATAAAGACCAACAGAAAGGGTTCTGACTACCTGAATCAACTATACACTGTGCTTTTTTTCCTCTTTGGAGGGCAATTGAGGTTAAGTAACTTGCCCAAAGTCACATGGCTTGTGTGTCAAGTGTCCGATGCTGGATTTGAACTCAGGTCCTCATAACTCCAGGGCAGTGCTCTATTCACTGCACCACCTAGCCACCCCAACTATACACTGTGCATATATCCCTAGATGGAGAGAGCCTTTCCATCTGAGCAGGCAGGGAACTCTGAACATGCTACCACTCAGAATCTCAGCCAGAGAATCACAAGATTCTTCTCATAAGCAAATCCCCAAACTCAGAGTATATATATATACACATATATATACACACACACTTCTCAGAGACAAAAGGCAACACAACCGTTGTGACTCAATGCCTTAGAAATTACCAAAAGGTGAGAAAGCCTTCCTACAAGCAAGCCTCCCTAAGCTAACTTCCCTTAATGGGCTCTACTGAGGCCTACTAATGGTTAGGTAAGATCTTAAATCCCCTAAACATTACAACGCCTGACCTCAGTTTTGATTCTAGCTTTGCCATTTACTTTGTGAACTTGGGTAAGTCTTTGGGGGCCTTGGTTTCTCACTCAAAAATAAAGGCACTGGACAAAGTGATCTCTAAGGTTTCTTCTCACTCTTGAGTCTATGAACTTAGTTCAAATCTCAAGTCTAGTACTTACCACTCATAGGACCCTATGTAAATCAGTTCCCCTTACTCAACTGTACATTCCTCATTGGTGAAACAAGGCTGTATGAGATAACCACTAAGATCCATTCCAACCCAAAATTCTATATTGTATTTATATTTGGCATGTAATCATACTTGATGAAACTCAAAGCTTTTACTCTAGAAGGTTTACATGGAAACCACTGGTTGGTCTCTCTATCAGTGAAAAAAAACATCAGTGGAGGCAGTGTCTTCCCAGGTGTGAAACCCTGGCCAAATCACTTAACCTCTCTCAGTCTCAGTTTCCTCATCTGTAAAATGGAGATAATAACACCTAATTTCAAGGTAGTTGTGAAGAAGAAATGAGATCACACATGTGAAGTTACATCCCTTTAATCACTATACTACTACTTGTTAGCTACTACTCTTTATGGTGGAGGAGACTAAAGACAAACCCATTTCTTTGGGAGGACCTTCTAGAATCTCCATCTAGGATTGAAGTATTTCTTAAGCCACTCTGAGAACACAAAAGACTGACAGCACTGACAGAAAGACATCACCCCATGAAAACAAATGATATGCAACAACTGCAA
>CM053601.1:170806247-170817789 GCA_028646575.1 Pseudocheirus occidentalis | reverse complement strand
AGACAAATAGAAGGCTTTATGAATAACAGAAAGCCAGTATAATCCAAATAGGTTTTTCAAACAACAAATGAAATGTTCATTTAGAGGTTCAGCTCTCCAGAATGAATCACAAACAGAACCATTAGGTGTGAAATTGTCCCGTGTAAAGACAGCGCCTGGACCCTGACCAGGTTATAAGGGCAAGAATAACAACACAGGAGTGCCCTCCTGAATACAGGTAGCCCTAGCACCTACCACTCTGAAAATGACCACTTAAGTATACTAATAATGCTGACTTTTCATTATAATGTTGGGAGCATTCCTTTGCAGGAGTGCGTTTGGAACCAAAATAATTGGGTTCAAGTCCTAGGTCTGCACAGACAGCTAGGTGGCACAGTGGATAGAAAGCCAGGCCTGGAGTCATCTTCCTGAGTTCAAATCTGGCCTCAGACACTTACTAGGCAAATCACTTAACCTCTCTGTGCTCTAGGTAACTATCCTAGAGCTTAAACTGCACATATGGTGCTAACCTGTATTGGTAGACTGGATTTCCATGAATAGGAATTCTTTATCTTCATAAAATTGTTATCCAATTCTCATACTTGATAAACTGGAATAATCAGTAAAGTCCCCTCCAGGTGCTGCTTCATGGGATGAAAGTGGCCTTGATAAGGGATATGCCGGTTGGTCTCAAGCTCTACTAGGTCCTGCCAAGTCAGAAAAGTTTCCAACAACAGAGCTATTGTCCAGGGACCAGCATAATTAAAATCAACAAAGCTCACTACCAAAATGTTGGCCACCAAGAAATAAATGCTGTTTGGTCATACAAACTATAAAAGAGTGAAGAAGATGGCAACCTTCATTGGGAAGCAAGTACACATGCCTGTGGAATCACAGATCCTTTAGAGTTGCGAACTATTGGAAAAATAAAAATCATAAGAAACTGGGATATGTATCTATCCAAAAATGAGTGGGAAGAAGAGAGGGTAGATGATTCTTTTCAGGGGCTTATCTGACTCCTGGACCTATCCTAATGGATTTGTTCTGGATACTAGAAGAAGGCTGTTTGTTTGTTTTTTTAATTTATTCTGTTTTCCATTCACAGAACAAAACAAGCACTTTCATAACACAGTATAATAAGAAAGATGATTGCACATGAAACTGCAAATCTACCACTTATAACTTGCTATTCCCTCCAAATATTCAACACAGTTATCATGTAAATTTCTTCCCCTTTTTTCTTCCTTCTCTGACACCCTCCCCCACCCTAGTGATAGCTACCATTAATTCCTGTATAACCACTAGAAGGTCACAGCAGGCTTATGCTCAGGGTCTGATGGGACAGATTTAAATGCCCAGGTTTATAGGAATTCTACCCTTGGAAGTAGAATTATAGACGATAAAATTGGTTCCTAATTATGGAAACCGGCATTTATTGAAGGCAAGTTACATGCTAAGCACTAAAGTAAGCACTTGGACAAATATTTTCTCATTCATTTCTCACAAGACCCCTGGGAGGTAGGTGTGTTACTGTGTTACTATCCCCATATTGTAGCTGGGGAAACTGAGGCCGAAGTCAAGTGACTTGCCCAGGATCACACATCTAGGAGAAAGGGATAAGGATCAGCTGTCACTCCACCCCAGCAATTTCGGGAGGTGGGGGGGAAGAACAGCAAATAAATATTGACATTACTACTTCTTTCTGCCACCAGCACTGCGGCTCCAAGTGGCTCTGGAAGGACATTGCAACACCTCCTTCCTTTCCAGGTGGTTTTCTTCTTCTCATCAGGCTTCAGAAACTCCACTCTCAGGCCTTTCATGTCATTAGCTTCCCCTCTTCGAAAACCGGGGGGGGGGGGGGAATATAGCTCCCAGGGTCTTTAGCAATGCACATCCCTTGCAAGGCAGCCAGTCTAAGAATGGCCAGAACTGTTGCAGCTTTGGTACTTTCAGAGCAGAAAAGACCTCTAGGGCCCCACCCACCTGCCCCAGATCTCAGATACTATGTGTCTCTCTGTTATATAACAGTATCTTAAGTTGTGATTTTGTTTCCCTCTGTCCTTTAAATGAAAAGAAAAGTTGGTGTTTCCCCATTTGGTGGGAACATAAGGAATTATTAACACAAGTAATGATCAAAGCTTGAATATTTGTACATATACATGGCTATAGAAATGAGGATGAATGACTGATCTGTACCCACTATTAATATTTGGCTTGCTCTCCCTCCTCAGCTCTGCCTACTGGCTTCCCAGGTTTCCTCGAAATTCTGACTAAAACCTTATCTTTTACAGGATAGCTTCCCCAATCACTTTTCATTCTAATGTCTTCCCTTCTGGTTTTTTCCTATTTATCTTACCTCCAGGGCCATCATGGTCAGTCATCCTGACCTATGTCTTCTTGCCACTGGACTCAGATGGCTCTGGAGGAAGTGAGGCTAGTGATTCTGCACAGCCCTGCCTCACTTAAATTCAGTGCACTTGCAAGTCAAGACATCACCCTCCTGACATTGTTGGTCTGCTTCAAGAACAAAGGACAAACAACAATAATCCGGTATATAGCTTGTTGTATATATCTGTTTGCACAAATTTCCCCATCAGATTGTAAGCTTCTTGAGGGCAAGATCTGTCTTTTGTCCTTTTGTATTCCAGCACTTGGCACGGTGCCTGGCACATAGTGGTACTTACTAAATGTTGAATGCTTAATATTTCTGCTTCTAAACAAAAGTTGAGGCAGGCGAAACCAAATTTTCTTGTGATGTGCCTAGCATCAAATTAAGGTTCTTTTGTTTAAACATATTTCTGAAGCAGTGACTCAAAAAATGTATATTCTCTTTTCCTGTCTGATTAGCAGAGGCCCACGAAATGATAACTTTATCCTTTTCTAAAGGCTCCCTAATCACTTCCTGCTCAATTACCAAAGTGAAAATGCAGCCACAGATTTCAGCAGCAAATGACTCATATCACCTTGTAATTTAAAAAACATGTGGGGTTCTGATTTCCTTTGCTAAAATCCTATATTGAAAAAGTATATGTTTCCATCAGCAAAGTAAATAAGATAATTTTGTGTGTGTGTATACACACATGCACACATGTGAATTAGTCAGTAGTATCTAAGAAGAGAGGCAGGGTGGTGGGAGTGATTTTTCTTGAAAAGAAGAACAGATTTGAGAAGAAATATTTTTACTAGTTCCTTGAATGAGTAGATGGGGCTTTCATCTAAAAAGAAATTAGAATTCTATAGATTACAATACTTATTCCTTATACAAGCATTATTAATTATAGTCAACCTCATATTCAGAAATTTCTTCCTTAATCTCTGAGTCATAATATGGTTTGTTTAGCAACACATACCAGAAGATAAAAAAGATACAAGACCATCATACACTTTGCCTTAGTTCTTCACAATTCACTAAGTGCTTTTGAAGACATTTTATTTGAGCTGACAACATCCTGTGAGCTTCAGTAGAGGATATGATTTCAACCTGGCCCCTTCCTACTTTTTAGTCTTCCTGTGCTCCTCTGTGCTTCCTCATCAACTTCCTATATTCCCCTCCAAGCGCTTCAGATCATAACATGGATTAGCTCTTTGTCACAAGGCATGATGTTTCAGTCTGGTGCTTAATTCTGACTCTCAGCTTCCAAAGTGATCTTCTGTTTAGCTGCTCCTCAGCAGCAAGTATTGTGTCTGTCACTTCCAGCTTCAGCTCTAACTGATGCCTTCAGGTGGAATAGGGTTAGGCTCTTTTAGAAAAAAAAATGTAGTGACGCTTATCTTCAAGCTGGTTTGTTTTTAAGTCTCTCTCCAAATCTGATCCTTTGCAAGATTCTTCTTCATCTACAACTCTTGGATGGGGGGAGGGGAGAGTGGGAAAAGGGGGATAGTAATGCAAGGAAGTATCTTGTTTCTTCTTTGTTCTCTTCAATTGTTCTCACCAGCAAATCATCATAGAGGGAATATATACTCTCTACTCCTACTCCTTTTTTTCCCTCAGCAACAGGGAGCAGTAGAGAGCCCTACATCTCAATGGTCAACCAATTTTCCCATCAACAACTGACAGTGCAAAGAGCATTGGAGGCCTCTTTTTGACACAATTTTGAAATTTATTTTTACCTCTCTCTCCTCCTTTTCTTACCTTCCTTGGTTACACAGTAAGGTTTTTTCTATGTACAATACCTTAGCTTGTAATTAGTAAACAAATTCTCATTTTTTACCTAGAATCAGTTAAGTTACATTTGTCTCATAATCATATAGTAATTCTAGTAATTATATTTCCCTACTTATCAATCTAAAAAGCATTTTAATTCTTCAACTGTCCATATGGAAATTATTGAGGCAGACTGAGTTCTCCATGGGCTACAATGTTTTATAGTTTATAGTATGCAAATGAACAATTGCTGTCTTAGAACAGAACTCTGGGTCCAATTTAACTCAGTAACTACATCTCTTAAAGAGAAAGAACTGATAAAAATAAGTACCTGTAGTATGGTTTTACATATATTTATAAATCTGTGTCAGATAGTGGCCTTCTCTGGTGCAGGGTGGGGAGGGAGAGAGGGAGATTGCTTAGAACGTAAAACGTAATCTCCCAAAACATTAAATTAGATTTAAGAACTATGAGGCAGCCCCAAACAAGTGGATTATAAAGGCAGACAACTTAATAATTGCTTCTTCTGAGAAGAAGAATATTCCAGCCCCAGAAGTGAATTGCCAAGGGTCACACCCCGCCCCCCTACACACATACCCACTATACATACACAAGATGTCTTCCTCACTAGGATGTATATTCTCTGAGGGCATGGACTATTTCCTTTTTATTTTTGTTATCCCAGTACTTAGCATAATGTCTAGCATTTAGGAGGTGTGATGTAGAAAAAGTCTGAGAGACACAGTTTCTGGGTAATTAATCATTTTATTAATAATGCTAGCATATAATTAAAGGAGTCAATGACACTCTCAAATGTCAAAGAACTTTCATGGAACCCACTCAAGGCTTATATGCCCTTGGAAGAGTGGGTATTCCTGAGGGTGGCAATCACTCTGATTGGTTAACAAGTAATGAGAGAGAACGAATATTATGAGAGAAGGGCCTCTTCTGTTGTTGTTCTGTGTGTTCTTTGTTCTCAAAGAGGATGGTGACATCAGAGAGATGATGACATGACGTGCAGTTGACTTTGATTTGAGTGAGGGAGAGCTGTGCAAGGTCAGCAACCTCACTTTCTCCTCCAGAGCCATCTGGGTCCAGTGACCTGATATTCATCATACCTGGAGATGATCTAGGATGTAATGGGACCCTTTAAGGCTAAGACAATTTCAGGTTCTCATTTTGAGTAAGATAATGCCCATTCAATGAATAGGTCTCTTTAAGTAATTACTCAAGAGATGGCCCCTTTAATAAAAAAAATCAGACTGGATCATCAGGGTTTCTGGTCAAAAGAGAAAGCTACTATTTAGTATTTACTCTTACTCTGTGGAGGGAGAAAGGGAAAGAGAGAGAGAGGAGCTACCACTCACTCACAGGTTGTGTTTGTCCATTCTCCAAGAGGACCATGACATCAGGGGAATGATGACATGACTTGCAGTTTGATTTGAGTGAGGGAGGGCTGGGCAAGGTCAGCAGCCTCACTTTCTCCCCCAGAGCCATCTCTGAGAGGCTGAAGGAAGTGATTTGCTCCCAGACTACTCCCAACCTCAGGCAATCTAGATAAAGGATCTACCACCATCACCACCATCCCTCACCTAAACCTGAGCAGAACACAATGGGCTTCCCCACCTGTGTGGGGTCTGAACAAGATCGAGGAGAAAATTAATCCAGTCTTTCAGATGTTGACTTGGCCAAGTAGAAAATAAGTTTTCAGAAAGGGATAGATCCTGTTTCTCCCCAATATTAACAACTGCTTATTTAATAATCATTTCTCTCAGAGTTGTATAATAAATGTTTATGATTGACGATTGGGTCAAGTATCCATTTTTAAAAATCTGACATTCATACAGAGGCAAAGTATTCATCAGTAATCTCTGCTCCATAGAAATGGATGGAATGGAACAGGTCACTCACTGGTAATCAAAACTTTGAGTTTCATAACATGTCAAGGACAGTCTTAGGACTTTCAACTAGGCCTAAGATGCTGTAACTGGATACCAACCAGTGCAGCATTTGGATTGTTTGTCTATTATCCCTGACTCTCATTATACTTAGACCAAATCCTCAAGAATTTTTAAGCTCCTAATGCATATAAAACACTGCACTAGGGGAAGTGACAAAGAATCAGTCCTGGGCCTCAAGAATTTACATTCTACTGAGAAGAGCTTACACACCTCCCCCCTTCTCAGCCTACCTCCTTTTCCAATCATACATGTACTTTATGATGTCTTTTATATATGACAGAATTTGATTGAGTAGCAAAGTGTGGGACTACTCCAGGCAGTCAGGGTAGGAAGAAATCAGGATAGCTTGAATTATGGAGGAAGGCTTTAAAGAAGGCAAAGATCCTCATTTAAATATTGGAAGGATTGGAAGAAATGTACTTAGGTGAAAAAATAAATAAACAGAAACTGTAAGGAATAGCATTCCAGGCAGGGGAATCAGTATTATCAGATGATCAAAAAGGGTATTGGGTCCAGAGCACTGGAGTCTAGAAACTAGTGATGCTCTCTACTTTCTATGTGACCTAAGGCAGATCACCTAAAACTCTCTAGACCTCTGTTCTTTTTTTTTTGGAGGGCAATTGGGGTTAAGTGACTTGCCCAAAGTCACACAACTAGTAAGTGTGTCAAGTGTCTGCAGCCAGATTTGAACTCAGGTCCTCCTGACTCCAGGGCCAGTGCTCTATTCACTGTGCCACCTAGCCACCCTGACCTCTGTTCTTCCATCTACCCAATGGAAGGGTTCAGCTAGATGGTCTCTAGCTTTAGATTAGTGAATGTATTGACCTGGATTTAAATCAATGATTGGTTCATAATTGTCCACAACCTCAGGCAAATTGCTAAGCTTCTCTGGGCCTCAGTTTTGCCATATGAAAAATGGACTAGAGTTTGTGTCACAAATACCTTTGGTAGTCTTGGAAAGTCTATTAACCCCCTTCTCAGAATAATGTTTTTTATTTTCATTCATAATTAAAGGAAATATCAAATTTCAGATAGATGTTAGTTAAAGGTATGGGGTTTTTCTTACCCAAGTTCATGGTCCCCCTAAATATAAAGAACCCACAGAGCCCAAATTAAAAATCCCTAGATTAGGCAATCTCTAAGGTCCTGTCTAGGTTTAAACTCTGGCATGCTATGACACCTTCTGCTGGAATACACAGCCTCTTCACCCATCAGGACCTTGTGCTGTGTCTTCACAATAACAAAGAAAACAATGCATTCAACTCAGGAAGAGTGTCTGGTCATAGCAAGAGGAATCAAACATATTTGGGGTATAAGACTGATAAAATGAGAAGAGTTGAATGTTTGCACAATCTGTTCAATTATAGCCTTGATTATAAGAAAGAAGTTTCATTGTCTTAAAAGGTTCTTTCTAAATGTGGAGGCTAAAGATAAACAACAGGTGTAGCCATGAAAAATGAAACTCTAAGCTTCCATAGGAATATCTCTAATCTTCTCCACTACATTCTGAGCAGATTTACTCCAAAGATACTAACTAGATAGTAAGTGTTTAAGGTCTCTAGGTAGGTTGTAAAACTACAAAATTTATCTCCTTCTAGAAAAAATAAAAGAACAAGGAAATTAGCACTGCAGCACATGATGTTTTTCATTAAATCAACTGTTCCATTGTGCCCAACTCTTTGTGACCTCATTTGGTGTTTTCTTGGCAAAGATACTGGAGTGGTTTGCCATTTCCTTTTCCAACTCATTTTACAGATGAGGAAACTGAGGTAAATATCGTTAAGTAATTGCCCAGGCTCACACAGTCAGTAAGCAAAAGGCCAGATCTGAACTCAAGTCTTCCTGATTCTAGGCATGGCACTCTATCTACTGAACCACCTGCCTGTCCTATTAAATCTTTACAAAAAAATAATAACTTAGGGACAAGTTGAGATCTCTTGGTCTGAGCTGTGATGATGGTGGTGGTGGTGGTGGTGGTGGTGGTGGTGGTGGTGGTGGTGGTGGTAGGGATGTCACATAACTTCTCTGAGATAACCATATATTTTCTGTGACCTTTCTTAGGGTTGTTATGAGACTCAAATGAGGTAATGTATGTAAAATATTTTACAAATCTTAAAGCATCATATTAAATGTCAGTTATTATTTTTATCACTGGTAGGGATTTTAGGCTTGTAAAAGTATGGGCTTTTCTTTAAAAAGTATTTCCAGGGCTTAGTGCAATGTCTGTACTCAGCAGGTGCACAATTATTGCTTATTGACTAGCAACTAGTATCTATGTTTCCGTTAGTCTATGAATGTGGAGTCTATGATTGAACACTTTTTACGTCATTGCATAGTAGAAAGAGTACTGGTTTGGGGGTAGGAGGTCCTGAGTTTAAAACACAGCTCTGTACTTCCTACCTAAATGACCCTGGGCCTCTGTCTCAGTTTTCTATAAAAAAAACAGGGGAGTAGTGTCCAGACAGGAATAGTTTTGCTTGAAATATTATGGGGACAATGAGTGGATCCAATGCAGAATAAATTAGTATGCCATTTGTAAGAACGATGACAGGAATTTCCTGACAACCCCCCAGCAGCTAGTGTCACTCCCTCAAAATTATCTTTTATACACTTATTTTTTTTCCTTTCATATATTTTATTTTTAATTTATGGGATAAAACAAGCATATCCATAACATAGTAAAATGTATCCATGACCTAGATGTAAAGAGAGATATTGGAGAGTGGAGCCAAGATGGTGAAGTAAAAGCAAGAACTTCAGCTCCTGCTCCAACCACCTCCAATACCTGTAAAAAAATGACTCTAAACAAAGTATAGAGCTACAGAACCCACAAAGGGACAGAGAGAAACAAATCTCCCACTGAAGGCAGCCCAGCAGCCCAACAGGAAGAGTCTATCATGCCAGGCTGGGAGCCAAACCAAGTCCTGTGTGAGCTGCTGGGTTCTGGCCCCAAGGTAGCCCCAACCAGCAGCCCAGACCAGCCAGAGCAGACTTCAGGAGAGTGAATCACCAGCAGCTGTGGCAGTTTCCAGAATTCTCAACCCATAAACGCCAAAGAAAAAGTAAAAGGTCAGTTGGGGAACTCTGTTGAAACTGGGGGGAGAAGACATGGTTTGGCCCCTGCCTCTGGGGCAAGAAGTGGCAGAGGCATGGTGGCTGCAGCTGCTGCCCTGTGGCTGCCTCCAGAGCACCTGGTCTGCAGATCATCGGGGGACCAAGTGACCATTCAGAGGGTAATCACTCTTGCTTTGACCTGCTGGGATCTGTGTTGCAGTCCTGGGTGGTGGTCCTGGGGTGAGAAACACCAGTGTACCAAAGCTTGTGGTGGCACCCTCCTCACAGCTCTGGCAACTGTGAATACCCCAGCAATTTGGGACACAGCTCTCTCCAGGGGGTCTTTTCATGGCTGCAGTCAATTAAAGACTGTAAAGCTTTCAAAAGAGAAAGAACTTTTGGGAAATGAAAAGATTGTTTGGATTTCAGGATAATTTGCAATACAAAAATTAAAACACTTGATCAGGAATGGAGTGTGCCTAAAAAGGGGCTGGTAAAAAAAATGCTTTTGCCCACAACTTTGTAAACTTAATTAAAATGGCTTTGGGCTGAAAAGGAAGGAGGAAGAAGAAAACTGTTGAAGAGGATCTACCACAATAGATTCTATATAGAGGGGCAGCAAGGTAGAAAGATAAATAATAAAAAGAAAAGCACCAGAAGTTCAAGAAAACAAAAACCAAGAAAGTAGACAATAAAAGCCATGTGTATATGTGTGTGTGCATACACAAAATAGGTATAAATATTCTAAAACAAGGAAACAAATTTGACTCCACAAGAATCCCTGGGAGTTGATATAACATGACAAGAACCAAAACTAGCGGTTCAAGTACCTGCATCAAGCATCAAGGGGTGAATCTGGGGTGAGTTGCTCCAAAGGCACCCTCAAATTAAGTTTTTAGGAAGAATTTAGTTGGGCAGAATGTTTGGGAGAGAGGGAACTTCACACACCAGGATTCAGTCCCCTGACAGTGACGACTGGCACTACTAGGGAAGGGAGGAGGTTGGATTGGCTTGGGGAGATGATAACCTGGCATGTTATAGCTGAGAGGTAAGAAGAAAACATGTAGCCCACCTGATAGATCCCTGTTTTCTCTAATTACCCATGATAATTGAGTACTAATTTCACATTTCTACCAGACAGAGAAATATCAGTGGAAAAAGTATTTCTAATTATCTACATTCTAGGATAAAGCCCTGATAACCCTACCCTAGTTACAGCCCTGGGTAGGACCCATGGCTAGAATGTAGCACTAGAAGGATCTACATTATTCAAAACAAATAAAAGAAGTATAATAGGCACAAAGTAGCATTTTATATTTTTTAAATGTTCACATGAGGAAATTCAGGACCCTGAGGGAAAGGAGAGGTGTGATAGAGAGCATTTAAGAAATAAGCAAAAACAGAAACAATATTGTCATCAGAGCACTACAATCTATCTAAATAGGAATAAGAAAAAGAATGAGGCACTTGGGATCACAAGCTTAGCATAGAGGTATGCTGTAGTATGATGGCGACCTTCAATTATACTGATGTATGCTAGAGTGTTCTCTCTCTCTCTCTGCCCAAAGCAGAGCAAGGTACTTCTAATGTGATGGCTGAATGAGAGCTTCAATTACCTCACCACCTCAAAACAGCAAGAAATACATCAACTAAAATGGAAGGACAGCAGCAACAATTAGGGGGAGAGAGGGAATCTCACAAAGACATCCCCATAGCAGGATCTCATCATTTAAAATCTGCAAGGGATTTTAGTCCGTGAGGCATAGGAAGCTATCAAGAATGAAACCCTGAGGAATCAAGGAGAACCAAGTCCATAAAGAGGAAAAGAGATTCTGGCTTTTCTGAAAACAATCTGAATTCAAAAGGTTTTCATACTCCATTTTTCATGTTCAAAAGACATTTAAGAAAGATGGATCAGATAATGAGAACTGAAAATGTCTAAGAGATCATCTAATCCAACCATTTCACTTTACAAATGGAGAAACTGAGACCCAGAAGCCTTAAGTGACTTGCCCTTGGTGAAAAAGATCCTAAGTAGCAAAGACTGTATTTGAACCTTATTCCACTGATTACATATTCTTTGCTTTTTATACTTTATCATGCTATTTGTGGAAGCAAGGACAACTTCATTACTTAGTAAAGAGTCATTAATAAGACTAAAAGATTTGGGTCCTCTAGTTCATCCTAGTAATATGTTCAAGAATGTGACAACAATGGGGAGGGAAGGATTAGAGAGACAGATACACATGTGCATATTTATATGTGTCACACATATAAAATATGCAGAATAGACATAGAATATACACAGAATACACACAAAAGACATGCATAGAATATATACATAGAAAACACACAAAATAAACACATGTGTATAGAATACACATAGAAGAAACTTAGACTATAC
>CM053601.1:170776179-170805747 GCA_028646575.1 Pseudocheirus occidentalis | reverse complement strand
GACCTGACTTTAAATACAGCCTGTAGCATTCACTACTGGTTATACCTCGGCACTTAACTTCTTGGAGGTCTCAGTCTCATCATCTGTAAAATGGGAAAGAGGCAAATTAGATTCCAGCTCGAAAACCTATTATTTGGCCAGGCTGGGGTGTGTAAATGGAAGAATTCAGTGCTTTCCTCAGTGAGAGAATGTTCTCCAGCATTTATCATAGAGTCTGGCATATAGTAGGCACTTAACAAATGTTTGTTGACTGACTAACAGTTTATTTTTGTTTTGGAGTCAATCATGCTTAAGTGACTTGCCCAGGGTCACACAACTATAAACTATTTGAGGCCGGATTTAAATTTAGGTACTCCTGACTCCAGGGCCAGTGCTATATCCACTGAGTGACCCCTGACTTAGTTTAGAAATATGAGGTTCTAAATCTTCTTCTTTGTTTTAATATTTAATTCTCCAGTGAAGAGGGAGTTGTTCCTATTCTTTGGAGGTCTTTGAACAGAGGCTGAATAACCAGCACCCTGTTGGATATGTTATAATAGGGATTCCTTTCAAAAGGAAAGTTCCCTTTCAGTGGGGGTTGGACCAAATAGCTACTGAGGTCCTATTCAGCTCTCAAATTCCGTAATACTATGAAAGCATCTGGAAAGGAAAGAAAATTCCAACCCCTAGCACCATGCCTAAAGTAAGTATAAGAGGCAAACTTTTTCAGGAAAAGTCAAGTCCATGCTTTATTCACTTCCCTACTGACTCCTCACCAGTTACTTCACTGATACCCCACCACCACACACATACACAAGGACATTCTTTCCTCCTCCCCTTCCTCTTAGTTCTGGAACCATGATTAAACCAGCCATATCATTATGAATTCATTGAGTGTATCAGTCTATTAGCTGTACAATCCCATTCACAATCCCTATGAATTTCAGGACCAAAGCATACTTCTCTCTCATCCCACCTTCTCCCCACTTTGTGTGTTGTCTTCCCCATTAAAGCATTGATCACTGAATGGGTGTTGCCTCAGTCAGACTGAGACTTGTTAAAGACCTTAGCTTAAAAAAGCCAAGGTCTACCATTGCATCCTGGGCCATCTTCAGTCATTCTAATCTATATCTGGCCACTGGACCCAAATGACTCCAGAGGAAAAAGTGAGACTGGTAACTTTGCACAGCCCTCCCTCACTTAAATCCAATTTGTTTGCATCTTATGGCATCACTTCCTTGATGCTATGGTCCTCTTTGAGAATGAAGAAAAACAACAACATAAACTCTCTTTACTGTTTGATTTTTATATTTGTATCCCAACACTAGTATCCCCAACAAACTAAGCACATAGTAATTGCTTAATAATATTTTTACATACTCATTCATTTAATAAGTTCTTGTTGGTCTATTAATAGAAATCTCCACTGCCCTCAGAGGAAGAACATATCATGCATATCTGTAGCCGAGGCTCTCTCAAAATCTCTTTGAACAGAGCTGCCCGTGCTATAGAGAAAGTTGCTTATGCCAGGAAAAGTCAAGCCCCAGTGCCAAAACAATTCATTTATTAATTCCTCCAATAATAATATTTTTTAAAAAACTGGTAGGACTCATTACAGCCTCATTATCTCAAACATGGAGTAATCATGGGGAATGTTTCTAGAACATACAATACAATTAAGATTACAAATTCTTTTGGATTAAGTGAGCCAAGCAACTGGATGACAAATATCCTCTTGCTGAGCCAAGATTCTCCCTTGGACTAATATGGATTAATCTATATGTAAATCACATCACTCAATTACAACTCCTGCTTGACATTCCATCTGCTTTCAGGGGGAAAAAGGGAGATTTTACTGACTGTAAAGATTGTTTATAGTGTGTGATTGAGGCCCAGATGAACCCCTCACTACAATTCCCCATGTTTCTGATTATCTTTTGTGGTACCCTGGCTTTCAGTTCATTGCCAGGTTCCCGTATTGTATCTAATACCCATGCATAGAGATATTAGAGGGAGATAAAATGTTCAATGAAAGAAATTCAGTTCTTTTTGCTCATTTATTGCCTTAGGACACTTCTGGAGGGCAGATTGCCTCTGTTCTTTCCTATCTCTAGCAAAACTAGTCTTTTGTCCCATAGATCAGCTCATCACTGGGTTAAAGAAACTACTTAAGCAATCAATCAGTTGACAAATATAAATGTCACCTGTGTGCCAGGTCCCATGCCTGGCTGTGGGGATACAAAGACAAATAAGAAACAGAAAAATGGATCCTGCTTTCAAAGAGCTTACATTATACAGGAGAGACAATGTGTGTATATTCTTGTTGTTGTTGGGTCATTTCAGTCATATCTGACTCCCTGTGAGCCCATTTGGGGATTTTCCTTTCATAGATACTGGAGGGGTTTGCCACTTGCTTCTCCAGTTCATCTGAGAGATGAGAAACTGAGGCTAACAGGATTATGTGACTTGCTCAGGATCACACAGTCAGTAAGTATCTGAGGCTGGATTTGAATTCAGGTCCTTCTGACTCCAGGGCCAGTACTCTGTCCACTGTGGCAACTAACTACCCAAGATGTATATATGTCCCCTGCCCCATCCCCCCCAATAAAAGGATAAATTAGATAAGTTTTTTAAGAATTTTTTCTTTTTTTAAACTAATTTATTTTTCATTTTCAACATTCACTTCCATAAGATTTTGAGTTTCAAATTTTCTCCCACTCTCTCTCCTCCTGCCCCAAAATGGCAGGCAATCTGATATAGGCTCTGCTTATGTAATCATATTAAACATATTTTCACATTAGTCATGACATAAAAAAGAATTAGGAACTAATGGGTGAAACCATGAGACAGAAGAAATTAAACAAAACAACAAAAGAAAAGGAAAACAAATCGTACGCTTCCATCCACATTCAGACTCCAACGTTCTTTCACTGGATGTGGATGGCATTTTCTGTCATGGGTCTTTTGGAGTTGTCTTAGATCCTTGCATTGCTGAGAAGAGCTAAGTCTATCAAAGTCAACCATCCAGCAATGTGGCTGTTACTGTGTACAATGGTCTCCTTTCACTCAGCATCAGTTCACATAGGACTTTCCAGGTTTTTCTGAAGTCCTTGCTCATTTCTTATAACACAATAGTATTCTGTAAATAGGATAAGTTTTCTGAGGTGGAGATACTAAGAACTGACGAACGGGAAAGAGCTCATGAAGAAGTAACTCACGCTGTACTTTGAAAGAACCTAGGAATTCTAAGAGATGAAATTAAAGAGGAATTGAATTCTAGGCATAGGAGATAACCTGTGGAAAGACACAGCGTAGAATGTAAGAGCAAATACTGTTTTATATTTTGTCGTATTACACAATACCATGCACAAAGTTGGCATTTAACAATAGTAGCATCTATCTTCCAGGGCTATTGTGAAGACAGAGTTAGATAACATTTTTAAGCATTTTGCAAAACTTAAAATTCTATACAAATGCTGCTGTTTCTGATGATGATGATGATGAAGAGGAGGAAGAAGTGGAAGAAGAGAAAGAGGAGGAAGGGGAGGAGGAGGAGGAGGAGGAGGAGGAGGATGCCTGCTCAATTTAACTAGGTGGTGAAGTGGATACAGAACTTAACCTGGAGTCAGGAAACCAGAGTTTAAATCCAGTCTTAAATACTTACAATCTGTATGACTCTGGCAAGTCACTTAAGCTCTGTTTGCCTAAATTTCTTCATCTGTAGAATGGGGATAATAATAGCACCTACCTCCAGGGGTTGTTTTGAGGATAAAATGAGCTAACATTTGTAAAATGCTGAGCACAGTGCATGGCACATGGCATAAAATAATCTATCTCACTATAATAGATAAAAGTATGGCATAATGGCATCAGCGGCATGCTATAGGTCAAGTTCTAAGACCTCATTTTTGTTCTGTCGCTGATTCATTGAGTGAACTTGAGCAGGTCACTTATCCTCAAAGTACTTTGGTTCCCCATCTAGAAAATGATATAATAAGACCCACTCTGAGCATCTTACCCAGTTCTTCTGAGGATCTTCTATTATATTACATATATAATATAAAAGAAGCTTTATCCCTGTAAGACCAAGTGGAGCATGCTGGGAAGATGCCAGTGTGAAGACCGAGGAAGAGGAGGTTATGCAGCAGCTAAAACTGACAGGTTCAGGAGGAGGCAGAAGAAGAAGGGGAAACAGAAGTCTTGGCCCAGGCCACAAAGTAGGAAGAATTTGATGGAGAAAGAAAAACTGTAAAAATAGCAAAGCAAAACAGACCTGGGTTGTTTGGAAGCACTAGGCTCATATTTTTTTCCTTCCTGGCCTCAGCTGTCAGTTGCAGGGAATGGAAACTTTGAAGAAGCCATATGCAATCATGTACAACTTTTTTTTCATGGTTTTTCTTCTGTTCTTGTCTGTGCATTTGAATATTTGGTTTTTGTACGTGGTTATTGAGTAGGATGAAAAAATAATAATTTAAATACAAATGTTTGAAGAAAATGAAGGATGAGAGACAGCTGAAGAATTTAGATAGGGTGCAAGAAGGCAAGGGAAATTGTGAACTGGAGGCAGAAAGGAAAAATAGGAAGGTAGTATAATTGATCAGCTGTGATTTTCATTAGGATCACATGGAGAGGAAGGAAGGTGAACAAACAGGGAAGAGAGAAGAGAAGCTTGATTGTTCCATAAAAGAAAAGGGACAGAAGAAAGTTATTTATAGAAATATTTGTTGTGAGAAAGTCCCAGGAAGTGGCCATCAGTAGATTATCTGGTAGGGCTGATTGAATCAAAATTATTATTATTAAAAGCACTTTGCACTCTTTCTAATTAGGGACTTAAAACATTCTCTTTGTACATAGTTATCCCTATAAAGAGCTTATGTCCCCTCGTTGACTGTAAGTTCCGTGAGGTCAGGGTCTATGGTTTTTTGTTATATTTATAGCTCCCCCCACCATATGTACCTTGCATAGGGTTCTGCAGGTAGAAGACTTAATAAATGTTTTCTGAATGGCAAATGCATGGATAAAAAAGACAAATAATTTGACAGACATGTCACTATTAATTCAAACCCTAGGAAGGAATAAGATTGAGGCAGGTGTACTGGACATAGAATCAAGAAGACCTGAGTTCAAATCTGACCTCAGTTTTTAGTAGCTGTGTGACCCTAGACCTTAACCTCTGTCTGCCTCACTTTCCCTAATTGGAAAGTAAGGATTATAATAGTATCTACTTCCCAGGGTTTTTATGAGGATCAAACGAGAAATCTACAAAGCACTTATTCCCTTCCCTTCCCCTCAGGTACCCAATCTATAAAATGGTAATAATAATATTTGCAGTATCTAGAAAGGGTCAAATTTGATTATGTAATAAGACTATATTTGTTGTTTTTATTCAGTAGTTTTAGTCATATCTGACTTTCCGTGACCCAATTTGGGGTTTTCTTGGCAGAGATACTGTAGTGGTTTGCTATTCCCTTCTCCAATTCATTTTATAGCTGAGGAACCTGAAGCAAAGTGACTTGCCCAGGGTCACATAGGCAGTAATTGTCTGAGGTCAGATTTGAACCCATAAAGATAAGTCTTGCTGATTCGAAGCCCAACGCTCTGTTCCACTGTGCCACCTAGCTTCCCTAAAGAGCCATATAAATGACAGCAATTAGTAAAGTATAAGCAGCTTTGAATTAGCAGAGACCTTGTGCTGCATCAGGATTCAAAGGAACTGCTTGGACTCCCATCTCTTCCCCTTACTCCTACCTACCTTAACTCCATTTCTTATCTCTGGACTTATTTCTTCATCTGTAAAATGAGAATATTAGGCTAGCTGACCTCTAAGTTCCCTTCTAGCTCTAAAACTATGATCCTATGACTACTTGGGAGGCCATATAAAAAGAAAATTCCTATTAGTTCCTACTTCTGTAGATTTTAAGCATTTTCTCCCAACAACAACAATGTAATGTGATTTAGGTAATACAATTCTTGTTATGTCCATTTTCCAGATGGAGAAACTGGAGCTCAGAAAGGAAAAATGATTTGCCCCTGACCACACAACTAGTAAATGTTTGAGGCAGGATTTGAACCCTCTTTCCTTGATGCCAAGTCTTGCATTCTGTCTATTCCATGCTAGACTAATACTGATAGCAGGATTTGTGGAGCACTTCAAAGAGAGAGACTGATGCTGTCCCTTCTCAGGAACTGAACAGTGTGTAAAGGAGACCTAGGACCTTGTTTCAAAGCCATCATTATGTACTGACAGTTTCAGTAAAAGAAGCAGACAGGTGTGGAGTTTGGGCTAGAAATACATGTGTGAAACGGGACTGCAGCCAGGGGAGGAGAGGGCTGGCCACCTGCCCAGAGCTCATCATCCCAGCAGAGGGATAGTCAAAGATGGGCCAGAGATGTGGTTCAGGCAATCATTGGAGTGTAAAATGTAGTCAGGGAAACTGTTAAGAAGGGGAGCTTGAGAACAGTGCAGCACCTCACATGAAAAGGGAATAGTGAATAATTCTAGAGGAAGCTTGGCTCAGGGGGAAAGCATGCTGAAGTCAGAGTCCAATTTAAAGTCACATCCCAGCTCTAATACTACCTGTGTCACTTCTGGCAAGTTACTCTGGGCCTCAGTTTATAAAATTAGCTGGCTACAGCAGATGATCTGTAAGGTCTCTTCCAGGTCTAATTCTATGATTCTGATTATTGTTGTTTGTCCTTTGTTCTTGAAGAAAACCAGTGGCATCACAGGGTGATGTCTTTCTTGACTTGTCCTTGAATTGGATTTAAGTAAGGCAGAGATGCTCAAAATCATTGGCCTCACTCTCTCTTCTAGAGTCATCAAAGGCCAATGGTGAGACCAAAATTAAGCAATGGCTTTGATGTCTGACCGAATTCTAAGGGCTCCACAATGCCTGTTTCAACAGCTTTCATAGCTAAGAGACAGCTTAAGAGAAGCTAGGAAGTTTTGTGCTGGTAAATGTTTAAGAACCTAGTCTCCAAAGGAAAAAAAATTTCGAGAACAAACTTTTTCATTCAATCTGCATTGTTAACATTGTCTTCCTTACTTTCTTAAGTCTAGACAGTCAACACAATGTTAAATCAAATTCTGGTTTGCCTATTTCTGAAGTAACCATTTTTGGACAGTGCCTGGTACCTAGCAGAAGACTTTGGAAGCAATTCGCTAAAATTACAAGCCTGAGAGAAGAGGGAAGCTACAGAAACATAAAAAAGGTGAAGGGAGAAAATAATAACTATGGGACTGATAATAACATTGAAGCAAGCCTCCCCCACTTCCAAAGACAAACTATTTGTGCCTAACCTGTGATTAATCAGCCACAGCAGGACCCACTATACTTTTTTTTTTTTGCTTTTTGGAGGTGGGAGGGCAGGGCAATTGGAGTTAAGTGACTTGCCCAAGGTCACACAGCTACTTTTTGTGTTAAGTGTCTGAGGCCACATTTGAACTCAGGCTCTCCTGACTCCACAGCTGGCGATCTATTGATCCATTGTACTTTGACCCCACATAGTGATGTCATTTTGACCCTCTTTGAGAATGGACAACAATCGAAGAAAGGGGTACACATTTTCAGGCATAGCCAACGGGCTGATTTGTTTGGATTAACTGTCCTTGTTTGCTACAATCAGTCAATCAATTAGTAATGTTACAAATCCCCAAACATTTATTAAGGACCTTGTACTAAGCTCTGGAGATGCAAAGATAAGGTGAAAGCAGACCTTTTCTTTGAGGCTCAGATTATTACCCAAGAAGACAAACTTCTTCAGTAGAGAGTGGATGCAAACGTTATGCTGTAGAGGGAGGGGAGAAGAATCAGATTCCCCAGGAGCTCTGTGAGTCTATTCATTCTTTTCTTTCAGTCTCTGAGCATGGGTATCCTTTGGCCAGTCAGTCATCAAGCACTTATTTATTCAGCACCAATTATGTGATAGGCACCATGTTAAGCTCAAAATTTTTTGATCTGGGGGTGGCTAGGTGGTGCAGTGAATAGAGCATCGGCCCTGGAGTCAGGAGGACCTGAGTTCAAATCCGGCCTCAGACACTTAACACAAAAACTAGCCTGTGGCCTTGGGCAAGTCACTTAACCCCACCTGCCCTCCAAAAAGCAAAAAAATAATTTATTGATCTGCCCTCATCAAAAAGAGTTCAAAGAACATAATGAGTTATCCCAGGTGACTAAGAAAGCATAGGAAGCAAGGCACAAGCCCAGGTATTCTGAGTCTAATCTCCATGATCTTCACCATGCTGAGAAGTTTAAGATTTGGGACATAAGCCCTGTGATAGCTCAGAAAGCTATCATGGTTATTCTCTTTGAGTCTAGAAAGGTATTTTTCAGAAAACCATGAGTCCTGGCTATTACCTTAGCATCTATGCCTTGACCACAGAGACCTTCTGTCAGGAGCTATACACATTGTCTTTCAACTTGAAAGCCTGGCTTCACCTGGCCCATGCACCTGACCTGGAGATATTCATACAGAAGCCAGAAAGTCAGGCAATGGGTTTGGAGATGGGAAGAGAATAAACATAAGAATCTGGGCTGCTGAGGGCCAGAACCAAGCTGTGTACAGCAGCTATGTATGTCAGAAATACTTCTAAGACACCTCAGGATCACACAGACCTTCTGCCCTTTCAGCGCTCAGGTCCCAGCAGGCGGATGGGAAATGACCCTCTGATATGTGAGAATTCATATCTATGCTCTTTTGGAAGGTATGACTGGACTCAGCTTAGACATCAGCCTCTTTAAGCTCCAGCATGAATCCTGGCATGAAGCCACCAGAGAAAATGGTGGTTGGGTTGGAGAAGTTATGCCATCTATGTAGTTTCTTTTTTTCTTTTCTTTTTAAATGGATATCATCATATCCCAGTTTGTGAGACAGCCAGCATGAATGTGAGCAGGCCCTGAAGGACCCAGAAGTAATCCCAGGAGAGTAAAATTGGCCACTTCAAAACACAAAGTTCTCATGGATGGACACAACATGAATAGCTTGAATTAATATAGAATTTTAAGGTTTACAAAGAGTTTCATATTAAGTTCTTATCTGAGGCTCAGAACAACCCCATGATGCAGGAACACTTCTTGTGTCCATTTTACAGCTCCACACTTGACTCTCTGTCCACCCTTCCCCTGCCTCTCTTCTTTGAGGGGAAACAAAAATCTGGGTACATATGTGGAAAGATGGGTCTCAGTTCAACAAAGTGATTAATCAAAGTTCTGCCCCAAGGCCCAGGTGCTTTTATATTTAAAGACTCTTAAGGTAATAAAAAAAAAAAAGAATCTCCTCCAAAAAACGGTAGGGACTGAGGCCAGATGCGGCTAGCCCAGTGGTCAATAGTCAGCACCATGGAGAGCACTGCAGAATAAACAAGGCAGTTTGCAAAAGGCTTGGGCTTACATCCCATTTTAGGAGAGCTTTTTTTTTTTTTAAATCTATCTAAATACAACATAACTTTATGTTTTTATCGTGCCCTTTCATGCAAGGTCCACTTATTTGGTAAGCAAATAAGTTTATTTGCCTTTATTTATTTATTTATAAAGTCTTCACAGAGCCTCCCTTCTAGAAATATAGGCAGAAGGGACCTTGAGGTATAGCAGAGAAGGATTGTACCACAATCCTTTTGTTCACAAAATAAAGTGGTGAGAGTGAGCAAAGAAACCCATTTCAATGGACCTAAGACCCAGCCTATCAAGGCAAGGACCCTACCACTGCACCCTTAGCTATATTATAGCTGGAGGGAGATATTGTATCATTGTGCTTGGCTATCTTTAAAGTACAATGTTAAGGTCACTTATTATCACTAACAGATTTTCCAAGACTCTGAAGACCCCTTGGCACAACAGACTTACACTAAATATAATCCACTCACATAAGCATAAAATTCCATACCACTAAAGTTAATTTGCAGTTTTTATGCTCATGACAAAATTCATTTGGAAGAAAATAAGATCTAGGACATGAGTTCTTATTTTGGATTCCATGAATTTGTATTCTTAACATGTTGATAACTCTACTTCAAAATAGCTGGTTTCCTTTATAATTTTATTCTACACATTTAAAAAAACATTATTCTGAGAAGGGGCCCATGAGCTTCATCACATTGTCAAAGGGGTCCACAACCACAAAATTTTTTTTAAACTCTTGGAATATAATAGAAAGGCAAATAATGGAGATAAGAATGAAAGGAAATATATAGAGACCTCAAACTATATTATAACACAATAACAGACTAGACAAGGAAGAATCATAAATAATAGAACTCAATAGCCCAGTGTTCAATTAACCCCAAAACACAAATTCACTGGGAAAGAAATCTCTATTTTGTTTTTAAAGAAAAACTAATGGAAAGCAATCTGGCAGAAATTAGGCTTGTATGTTATAGTATATTCCACAATAAATTCAAGATAGAAATGTGACCTGATTAAAGATGCTATCATAAAAAAGATAAGGAGATCATCTATGTTTCATGGCCATGGATAGGGCATGAATTCTGAACCCAACAAGGCAAAAAAGCAATTATAGTAGAGAAAATAAATAATTTTGATTACGTGAAATTGAAAAGCTCTTGCCCAAATACAATGAACATATCTAGAATAAGATGGAAAGCAATCAAATTGGGGGGAAAAACAATTGTATCAAATACCTGATAAGGGTTTGACAACTAATAACAACTAATGGAAACATATAACCAAAAAATCATTCCCCAGTGGAAAAGTGGTCAAAGGATATAAACAAACAGTCCTCAAAAGAATGTAAGTTATTAACAACCACGTAAAAAAATGTTCCAAATGACTAATAAAAGTCAATCAACCCAACCCTGAGCTTTCATATATGACATGCATAGCTGCTGCACACAGCTTGGTTCTGGCCCTCAGCATCCCAGATCCTTATGTTTATTCTCTTCCAATCTCCAAACCCATTGCCTGACTCTCCAGCTTCCATGTTAATTGCAAATTGGCAAAGATCACAAAAGGTGGGAATAGTCATTGTTAGAGGAGTTAAAGAAAGACACGCATACCATGGCATTGCTGGCGGAACTGTGAAGTGGCACAGCATTTCTGGAAATCAGTTTGGAATTATGTAAATACAAGATTAAAATGTCCTTTGAATTCAGATATTTTATTGCTCAGCATATGCCCCAAAAGGCCATTGGCAAAATAAAGGTTGTATGTACATTGAATTATTTATAGCAGCATTTTTTTGGGTAGCAGTAAGTGGAAACAAAGCAGAAGTTTATCAATGAAGTAATGGCTAAACAAATTGTGATACATGAATATAATGAAATATTACTGTATTTTAAGATATGACAATTGTGATGCATACAAGAAAGTGTATGAACTGATGCAAAGTAAGGTAAGCATATCTAGGACAGTAATATACACAGTAACTATAAAAATGTAAATAAATACCACAAAACAAATAAACAAAAATGTTACAGAATTACAAAGAGTCAGACTCATCCTGAAGAAGTAATGTGAAAACTCCCTTTACTTGACATTTTACAGTGGTGAGGGTCTGCCAGCATTAAACATTACATATATAATCAGATTTTTTAATGTGCTCATTTGTTTTGCAGAATTTTAAATTTCTTTCTTCTTTTAAAATTATAAGAGATGGATCTCTAGGAAAGGGAAATAAGAATGGTGAGTAAAAGGGGAAACCTAGGTGGTATAAAAACCATAGCTATTAATAAATATCATTTTTAAATGCCATAAAATAGTAAATGGTAAAACCAAATGCCATTCAGTCAATAGGAGGATATCATTCCTCAAAAGACAGAGTTAGAGGCAGGTTGCATTTCTCTCCCTTACAAACTAAAACTGAGGATCAAAGAAATTTTGATATAGAAGCATCCTTAAAGATCATCTCCCAGAGGTGGGGAATCTGTGACCTTGAGGCCAAATGTGGCCCTCAAGATTTGTTCTGAAAGTTTGGATTCAGTCAAAGGACCTTTTAGGTCCTTCCCAACTAGAAGTCTATGATTCATTCATTCGATATAGCACTTATTCAAGACCTACTGTGTTTCAGGTACTAGGAATACAAAGACACAAATGAAATCACCCCTGCCCTCAAGCAACTACTATGATTCTCTTCATCTCCCAACCAAAGAAAATTGTGGACCCCAGGTTACACAACTAGTTGATAGCAAGCCAAGAATTATTATCCTTCGACTACCAGGAAAGTGATCTTACTATGAAAGCCCAAAGGCTTTCACTCCTTCCTAAGACTGAAGATACCAAGGATTCTAACCCAGTTGCCATTCCAAAGTTCTCCAAGCATAACATGGTGAGCATTGAATTATGGAACTTCACCCTGCTCTACATCCCAACATGAGGAAAGGCAGAGGCAGATTGATGTACAGGAAGAGTTCACAGTCACACCCCAGGCTTTGCTCATCATTCAAACAGACCATTTTCTGATGCCAATTTATACCCATTCTTAACAGTGATCAAATGTGACTGGTGCCAAGAAATACCTTATCTGGAATGTGATTGGTTACATGGATGTCTCCACAGATTAATTACCAGGCTTTCACACAGAGAGATTGGCACAGGTCCTCTTGGCTTAGTTACAATGGCCCCCAAACTCATTCATGTCAGGAAGCTTAATGTGTCAAAAGAAATCAGTCTTATTCCTTCCCTTCTTCTCACAACTTATTTCTCCATGAAAGTCTTTAGCTTTTTTCACAATCATCAATCAGTAACA
Organism: Pseudocheirus occidentalis; assembly: GCA_028646575.1. NCBI lineage: Eukaryota > Metazoa > Chordata > Mammalia > Diprotodontia > Pseudocheiridae > Pseudocheirus > Pseudocheirus occidentalis. The sequence goes on along the minus strand of CM053601.1, from coordinate 170,793,069 downwards.
AATGCTCAACCTTTGCTTTGGTCAGGAATGTTTTATGAAAAAACTCCTGAAAAAGTGACCAGTAGAGCCTCATATCTGATAGAGTTCAAGTGTCATCTCCTACACAAGGTTTGTCCTGTTCCTTCCACCAGCTGCTAGTGCCTCCTCCATTCTGAAATTACACACACACACACACACAGACCCTATAATTTCCTTCCTTTCCTTGACTAATTAGCAAAGTGTGGTATAACAGGAAAAAAATACTTTCTTTGGGACCAAAAAAATCTGAGTTCAATCATACTTCTGAAATTGACTGTTTGACCCTGGCTAAGTCACTTAACCTCTATGGGCCTCAGTTTCCTCATATGTCAAATGAGGAGATCAGACTAGATGATATCTAAGATACTTTCTAGGTGCAAATAGAGAGTGTCCCAAAAGTTTCAAAAGCTTAAAACTAAATTAATACCTTTATATCCTCTATAATCTATAAGATCATATGCTTATCTTCTGTATATTTTAATTCCTCATACATAAATTTGTTTCCTCTGTAGAAGGGAGGAGAAGGAGAGCAATTTAAACTGCTTTCAAGAAATTACAGAGGAGTTTTACTGACCCCCAAACTTGTCATAATAGCCAAGGACCATCTTTTTAACCCTAACTTTCTTTTTTTTTACTCTTTTGTTTTGTTTTGTGTTTGCTTTTTTTTGGAGGAGGAGGGAAGGTAGGGCAATTGGGGTTAAGTGACTTGCCCAAGGTCACATGGCTAGTTTTGTGTTAAGTGTCTGAGTCCAAATTTGAACTCGGGTCCTCCTGACTCCAGGGCCGGTGCTCTATTCATTGCGCCACCTAGCCACCCCTAACCCTAACTTTCTATCAATTACTAGTAGGCAGTGAGGTACGAAATACCATTGGCTCTGAAAAACTGACTGCATCATGCAGAGGACAGTGGAAAGGCTAATATGGATGTGAGCAGGCTACAACATATAAGGAATTTGGGATGACAAGAGTAAAAGATGTCATCCAAAAAAAAATCATAGCACACAAAAACAAGATTGGCTAGCCATGTGACAAGACCAAGGGATGAAAGGTCAATTGTCACCTTCCTAATGTTGGGAAAAAAGTAAGGAAGGTGACTCAATTATACTCCCTGGGACAAACTTTCGGAAGAATATAGATGAGAATAGTGTAGCCTGGACAGTCAAGGAAAAGTTGCAATCTGCCTCATTATAGGAAATTCAAAAGACATCACAGGTCCATTTGAGTATATTTTTTTTATTTGGACAGGTAGGTGGCACACAGACTCCTCTTCCTGAGTTCAAATCTGGCCTTAGACATGAAGTAGCTGTGTTATTCTTCCTGAGACTCAATTTCCATATTTATAAAATGAGGTTAATAATTCTTGTAGTTCCAACCTCATAAAGTTGTTATGAGGAAAATCTCAGATCATATATGTAAAGTAGTTTTAGGTCTCAAATCACCATGTAAATAGTAAGTCACAGAGTCTATGAGAAAAGAATATAGAGTTTGAAGAGACTGCAAAAGTTCTTAAAATATATAAATGTTAGAGCTGAAAATAGATTTAAAGAGCATCTTATCCAACCCATTCACAAAGACAGTTGAGACCTAGAAAGAAGTGACTCACCTAAGGGCACAGAATTCAGTGGGTAATTATCAAATACTGGTTAAGGTAGTTATGGGCCCCTTTGGCAGACTGATAAAGCCTATGAACACCTTCTCAGAAGAATGTTTTTAAAATGCGTAAAATAAAACCCATAGGATGAAGGAAACCAAAAGTTAGCGAAAATAAAGATGGTATTTTTTTTCTCATCCAAGTTCACTGACCCTTGTGGACTCCAGGTTAAAACTTCCTGGCTTAGAGGAATACCTATTTACATTACAGCTTGCCAACTGAGATGGAGGGAAGAAGTCTAATGACGAAAGATTCAGAATAGAACTAAGAGTCCAGCCCACCCCCAAATGTTCATTGTCATAACAATCAAAAGCAGGATCTCTCTCATGTCTCTCCTTTAGTTCTAGATAGCACAAAGAAGACAGGCAGATAGCTAGGGAGAGAGGCATGAGCTGAGGAGGGGAATTTGCTTTTGTCTTCTCTCCATCCTACTTTACAATGTCAGTGGCTGTCCTAGCTAAGGGCTTAGCAACTCTTAACTCTTGCCAAATTTAATTTCTCTTCTTGTGAAACTTTTGATCAAGCATGAATCACTAGGGAACTCACAGTGTCATTCCAAAGGCCTCAGTTTAACAAAAGCTCCTGAGCCTGGAAAAGATGTCGGCTCCAAGTGGCAGATAGATATAAGGAACTCTGAAACAATTGTAAACTACCTGCTAAAAGCAATGTCATAAAAATGAAACAGAAATAAAAAGCTTCTCCCTTGTGCTCTGGGTCTGATTAGACTTGCTGATAACAGGAAAGAGAGATTGGGGGGGGGGGGAACCACCCAAGCTATAAGTTTGTAATAATGTATGTCAAAATTTGTTCAGCCTATTGGCTGAGTGCAGAGGGCAGAATGAATATGAGGTTCATTTATTCTCCACGAATTTGAGTTATTTCTTGAAAGGTAATAACATTGGAGAGGTTCTATAATTGTTTAGCTGACATCATGCATTTATTCAGCATTTTCATGGTTTGTTTGTTGTGTTAGTTTTTTTTAAGGAAAAAAAAAACTTTCCTGATTCTTAGGACAACGGAAGGCCCACTTCTTAGCCTTTTCTCCCTGAATTTGTAGAAAGGAATTGGTTAGCACAGATTTTTAGATCTAGAAGGGGCCATAGTAATCAATTAGTACAACTGACTAATTTTGTAGGTGTTAAGTGATAAAATTCCCCAAAGAGGCACAAAGGAGCCAGGAGCATAACCCAGGTACCCTGATACCCAAACAAGTTACTCAATCAAAAAATACAAAGTTTTAGCCATTGTGATATTGGGGAAAGAGTTCTGGATTTGGTGTCAGAAGATGTGGGTTTGAATCCATGCTCTGGAATTTTACTACTTATATGACTTTGGAAAGATTTCTCTCTCTGAATCTTAGTTTCTTCCTCTGAAAAATGAAGGGGTTGAAGGAGGTTCTTTTTTTCCTAGTTTATTGAGGTTCTTTTTTATAAGTGAGGTTAAATTAATCAATCAAGTCATTCAACCTAAGGTAATAATACGACCTGATAGCTTAAGAGGTGAGAATAAGTCTCAATCAAACTGAATCCTAGACTTCAATTTGAATTAATCAATCCTAGATTTTAGACTAAGTGCCAACAATACTTAGAACTGGAGTGAGCATATGAATCAGGTTTGGATTGTCTGAAGAAACTTGGTCAGTACCTAGAGGGATCTATAAAATATCAAACTAATTTAAAACTGGGACTAGTTCTGAGGTTGGAATAAGTAGGGAGTTCCAGTAGAGCCTCTATGATGAGGAGCCATCTAAAACACCAAGGAGAGACCTTGGCTTTTGCCTTGACCTAGATCTCTCTCCCTCTCTTTGGCAGGAGAAAGACCTGGCAATCTTCAAAGGGTCCAAAGGAGTTGTTTTTTTACTTCCTATCTTTACGAAGGTGTCCTAGTCATATACCGAAATGAACTGATGGCAATTTTCTACATTGAAAGGTAAAGAAAGGCTAGATGTGGATTCATAGCTCCAGAAAGAGATCAGCAAAAAATTACAACATACCTAAGGGGAAATTCTTGAGCATCTTTCAAAGAGAAAAGGACTTCTAAAAACAGGAGCTGTGAGTTATCTCTTTACCACATGTACTCCCTAAGAGTGAGTTCAATTTCCCCTGGACTCTGTACTGATGAAAAGAGTGTGTTCCCAGGTAAATAGAATGATTTGTACTTCTGTTTTTGTTATATCTTCTCAGTGAATATCCCTTTGTCACTCAGTGAGTTCATGAACATTTATTAAGCACCTACTACATGCCAGAAACTCTGCTAAGTGCTAGAGATACAAAAAGAAACAAAACATAGTCCCTGCCCTCAAGGAACTCACAAGCTAAAGGGAGAAAAAGCAAACTTCATTTGGAGTTTCCTTGACAGAGAGGCTGGAAGGGTTTGCCACTTCCTTCTTCTGCTCATATTACAAATGAGGAAACTGAGGTATATAGTTAAGTGTCTTACCCCGGATCATTCAGCTAGTAAGTAACTATAGCTGAATCTGAACTCAAGTCTTCCTGATTCTAGAACCAATGCTCTCTTCACCGTCCCATTGAATAGCAATCAAGAATATAAAACCAAAAGAGACTTTGGGTGTCAACAAATGGACTTGATGCTTGTTAGATGCATTAATTACTGGATTTTTTTGAGCCAGAAGAGACCTTAATGATCATCCAAACCCAACCCCATTATTTTCTAGATGAGGAACGAGAAGCCCTGAGAGAAAAAAATGACTTCTTACCATCATAAAGATAGGAGTGATAGCTTCCCACCCAAGGCTTCTGACTCCTAGTTCTTACCATTACACTATGGCATTTGATTGTAGAGATGAGAAAACAAAGGAAAATTAAAGTTAAATCATTTCCCCAAAGTTCTGGAGCCAGCTCTGCCCAACTTAAAACGGATTGCTAAATTTTCAGCATGACCACTTGTAGCGGCAACCACGCCAGCACTCCCAGGATGGCTACTAGCACAGGTTCTTAGATATGTATTACTAGGAAAGATAGCTGTTCAAGGGGTCAACAATCTTTTTAAATTATATTCACTAGTTCAGGGGAAAAGTCAGCACCATGAACTTCAGAGAAAATACAGAGAAATAAAGACCAACATACAGGGTTCCGACTGCCTGAATCAACTATACACTTTACATACATCCCCAGATGAAGAGAGCCTTTACATTTGAGTGGTCAGGGAGCTATGAACATATAACCACTCACAGTCTCAACCAGGGAATCACAAGATCCTTCTCATAAGCAAGCCTCCAAAGCAAAATACCAACTCAGAGTATATATGTCCTTCTCAGAGCCAGAAGGTATCACAACCCTCCTGACTCAGAGCCTAATTAGAAATTAGCAAAATGTGTGAAAGTCATCCTACAAGCAAGCCTCCCCTAAGCAAACTTCCCTTAATGAACTCTATGTGAGGCCTATTAATGGGCCAGTTAGATCTTGAATCCCATTAACCTTATACCACTTAGATTTCAGAAATTGATAAATACTGCAAAGGTCTTGATTTATTATTTTGTTTTTATTTAGACTTTAATGAGCAATGGAGAAAATGTTAATAATGCAAATGAAACTTAAAAATGTGTCCAACATACATTTTTCCCCAGAGAGCCAGGTGTTAAACATTTACCAGCACATCTTTGATTCAGTATTTTAGTTCTTGTTGCACATGCTACTGGGGTGGGGAACCTGTGGCCTCATGGCCACATGTGGCCCTGTAGATCCTTGGGTGTGACCTTTTGACTAAGTCCAAGTTTTACAGAACAAATCCTTTTATTAAAGGGAATTATTCTGTGAAGTTTGGATTCAGTCAAAGGGCTGCACCCAAGAACCTAGAGAGCCACATGGGAACTTGGGGCCACAGTTTCCCCTCCCCTCTGGGTACAGCGGATAGAGCGCTGGCCCTGGAATCTGGAAGACCTAAGTTTGAACCCAGCATCAGACGCTTACTCGCTGTGTGATCTTGAGCAAGTCACTTAATCTTCTTTACCTCAGTTTCCTCATCTATAAAATAAGATGGAGAAGGAAATGGCAAACCACTCCAGGATCTTTGCCCAGAAAACCCCAAATGAGGTCACGGAAAGTAAAACACAACTAAAAATGAATAAACAACGACAAACACATAGAGACAGCATAAAATTGTCCTCAGTCACATTCTGGGCCTTACTTCTTCTTTTCTTTTTAAACCAAATCTCTCGCCTTTCTTCTCTCGTACTTTTCATCTATCTCAGAAATGAAGAGCACAAAAAATGTCATCTCTAGCTAGGGCCCCAGTTATTCTGAATTCTGGTTAATTGAACTTTAATTCTAAAAGAAAAGGAAGTAGAATAATTCCTCAAGGCAAAGTTACTCATGGATTTGAACTAGTCCTTCTACTATACAAATTTCCATCTATGTCCAAACTCCAGAGAAGGTACAAAAAAAGAGAGTGTGTCATTTGCTAAGAAAGAAGAAAAAACTAGGAGCCAGTCACTGAGAAATCTAGATCTCCCTTCCTCTGCAGAAGCAAACTTCTGTATCTTTTTCTACTTTGGTCATGCTATCTGTAAAGAAGGGAACAAAATGTTTGCTCCTAACTAAGTTTTCACCTTACCCATGGGTAAAGTGAGTAGCTACCTGTACGGTGGGGTCTTCCCCTAACTATTTCATTCTGAAATTTCAGCATTACAAATTTTTTTATGTTAATCACAGACTTCTATCCTTTCTAAAAATTCATTTTTTTAAAAAAATCACATTATCCCAAGAGGATTACCTAGTAAATTTCTAACACCTTCATGTAAATGAATTTATCAGATCACTTTTTTATAGGAAAAGGCAAATTTGCATGGATAGGAAGGTAGGAATGTTGATGGAAGGAAGAGGAGAATAAGGAATATGTATGTGTATGTAGGAATAAGGAAACACTAAAAATGGGCATGGGGAGTAAGGGAAGTCACTGAAATAGGATATTGAGGACGTTTCAGTGCTTTGAAATCTCGACCCCAGTCAATCCTGCCCTTATCTTCCAATAGCATCACTCAGTCAAACAGTATTTATTAAGTACTACCTAAGTGGGGGCGGCGAGGTGGCACAGTGAATAGAGCACCGGCCCTGGAGTCAGGAGGACCTGAGTTCAAATCCGGCCTCAGACACTTGACACACTAACTAGCCGTGTGACTTTGGGCAAGTCACTTAACCCCAACTGCCCTCCAAAAAAGAAAAGAAAAAGAAAAAGTACTACCTAAGTGCCAGGCATTGTGCTATGTACTGGGGATACAAAGAAAGGCAGGGGCCTGGCCCTCAACAAGCTCACAGTCTAATGAGAGCCAAACATGCAAAGAAGAACATGCATTCATACAGGGGAAATGGGAAGAAAGTTCAGAAGGCAGTGGGAGGTGGAATAGGAGGAAAACCAGAAAGGCTGTAGAAGTCAGGAATTGAGCTGAGCCTTGAAAGAACCCAGGAGTTAGTGATAAAGCTAGAGATCATTTCAGGCATGAAAGACAGCCAGTAAAAGGTGATGGTGATGAAAACTTGGATTTACATAGTACTTAAGGCTTTCAAAGTGCTTTATGTATATTATATGTGTGTGTATAATATATGTATGTATATATATGATTGAGATATATGGGTATATATTTTTATATATGTACATATACATATATACATATCTATTTTACATATGCATGTTAACTCAGTTTGGTCCTTCCAACAACTTCTGGGAGGTATGTGCTAGTATTATCTCCATTTTACAGATTTGTTTTTAAACTGAAGCAGGTAGATGCAAAGTGAGTTGCCCAGGGTCAGTGTCTGAGTGTCTGAGACAGAATTTGAACTCCAACAGATCTGGAAGACAAAGTGTCAAGTGAGAGGAACAGAAGAAGGTCAGTGACATGAGATCATAGAGTACATGGAAGAGATTAAATGTAAAAAGACTGGGAAAAGAACATGAGGGCAACCTATATGCACCTGACTATGTAATTCCAAATATAACTTTAGTCCCTGTCTATTTTTATATTCATTAGAAACAAACTAGAAAAAAACAAATGTGGGTAGAAGTTTCCTTTTGGCATGGATTTGTATTTTCATAATTATAGACATAAGCACATAAACATACAATCAGTCATTGGTTTGACAGCTCCCCAGGGTTATACTCCATTCCAGAGAACTAACACAGAGTCCCCCTTGGTCCTCACACAAAACTTGCTTCCCATCAGCCTCTGAAATACTGAGACAGCCCTCTGGGACAACCAACATTTCAACACACATTTAGACACATTCTTGAAATGCTAATGACAGTTCTGCATAGATGTCAGCTTGAAATCCATACCCATCAGATGAATCCAGGTATTCAAAGCAGCTTTGATCTGACCTCTTTGAGAACAAAGATGGAAGAAAACATATTTAAGAAAGGCAAAAATCAATCCACCCCCCTCTGATCTGCCATTTTAATTTTTAAAAACGAACCACTAACTGGGGTCTGATAATGTGGTATTTCTTATCTTCAACTGGAAATTCTGATTTAATTCTGTAACTTGCACTCTTTGAGAGTTGCTTCAGGGTGTGAAAGGCTCAAATTACTTAGCCATGATCACATTCCATGATCACATATCCATAATCACTAGTTCAAATCACATTACATATCCATGATCACATTTGTCAGAGGCAGGACATTTTCCTACTCTGAGGATGGCCTTCTTATCCACTATGCTATGCTGTTTCTCAGTATGCCAAAGTAGTTTGGGAAATTCATTTAATTTCCATTTTCCAAATGCCCAAGAGACAAAAATTTAACTAATTTACTAATTCACTCTATTCTGGAAAAGAAATATATAACCGTTTAAATATGAATTATGACTAGACATTTCCAGAATTTTTAATTAAAAAAGCATTTTAATTCTTACCTAAATCTCTGAAGCACTGCAAGCCCTATGTGGTCTTTCCATGGTCTAAGTGGTCTAAGAGCAATGGACATGGAGTCAAGAAGACCTGAGTTCATATCTAGCCTCAGACACTTACCATTTGTGTGATCCTGAGCAAGTCACTTGACCTTGGTCTGGCTCAGTTTTCTCACCTGTAGACTGGAGAAAATAATACCACCTCTATCCAAGGGTTTCTGTTAGGATCCAATGAGGTATATAAAATGCTTTGCAAACTCCAGAGTGCTAAGTAAATACTAGTTATTATTATGAATCAGTAATGTCATATGCATCCCATAAAAAGGAATATGACCTTAAGCTACAATAACAGAATGTGTCCTGGGCATACCACATCTGGATCATTACCAATTCCAAATACAACAATGTAAGTTCATTGATAAGCTGGAAAAATCTAATAGTGAACAAAGAAAATGGTGAAAGACTTCCAAATCTTGTCACGTGACAATGGGTTGAAGGAAGTACATGTTTTGCTGGAAGAAACAATTGGTGGGGAACCACTGCCTTTTTTCAGTTATTTGAATGGCTATCAAATGTAAGGAAGAATTAGACTTTTCCTGCAAGATCCTGGAAGGCAGAACCAAGGGTACTGGGTGCAAACTGCCAAGAGGGAGATTGAAATTTATTTTAAGGAAAACTTCCCAATCACTTGTCCAAATGTGGAATGGGAGGCTTTGAGACCCTACTCACATGAGATTCTCAAGCAAAGGCTAAATGAATATTTGTTGGGAATTGAGATTCTTGATGGGATGTGAATTAGACTATTTGGCCTCTGAATCCTCCTTCCAGCTCCAACATTCCATATGTAATGAGATTGGACCTTGTGTGTAGAAAGACCCATGTGTTGCAAGGGGCTTTTTCCCCCACCTGTAGCAGGGGCTGTCCTTGGTGGCCTTAAAGCAGCAGAATAGATATCTCTAGTCTATTCTTCCCTCAAGAAGAGAGAATTTAATTCCTGCCAGGAAAGGGAGCAGGAAGTTTATATACACCTATAAACATATACATATATACACATATACATATATATGTGTATGCACACATGTGTATATATCTTTATATATCTATGTCATTTTATCTATAGCCATATATAGCTATTTCTATCTATAATTCTAGTGCAGTACCACCCTCCCCCCTTCTCAAGAGACATGAGTGACCTCCAGTTCCAACTTCCTGTATCTAATCTAGCTTCTTATTACTGTGTTATTATTGGGAGGAGGGAGATCTTAAGCTCTAAGTATCCTAAGTATCCAAGGAACCCCTTCCCAGCAAACACCAGTTCCACAATGAACACATAGAGTGAATAGAACTTTATCCAAATCAGAGCAAAACAGAAATCAGAGGAGGAATACACAGGATACATGCCAGACAATACAAAGTTAAGGAGCTCTCCCACTGAGAGCAAGCTAACTCAACCAAGAGAGTTCTAGATTTCACTCAAGGATAAACTCCGCAGTCTCTTGAGTAGAGACATGATGGAGACTATCGGTTCCTTCATGTGCACCCAGAGACCTTTTCTTTGGCAAACTGAAAGGCAGTTGACCCTCTTTATATTCTCCCTTGAAGCTGGAAACCAAAAGCACCCAAAATGGACTCAAGGTTTGAAGAGTCCCTAAGACAGTGATTTTGAACCTTCCTAATGCCACAACCCTTTAATACAGTTCCTCATATTGTGGTGACCCCGAACCATAAAATTACTTTTGTTGCTACTTCATAACTGTAATTTTGCTACTGCTATGAATTATAAATATCTGATATGCCGGATGTATTTTCATTGTTACAAATTGAACATAACCCACATATGCCGCCCTAAGAAAACTGGTTGTAACTTGAAATACTTTCACTCTGGCCAATTCCATCCTGGTCTTCCTGCAGGGTAAGGCATGGCATTCATCCTCACTGATAACAAAAGAGACTCATGCCAGTGGGCTTTGGTACAGGGGTTATTTTCCATTCTGCATTTTAACCTCCTTCTCAACTCCTTCATCAATGGAGAAAAATGCCTATTTCTTCCTGTAGAAAGTATGTTCTTTTATATACTAAGGCAATATTTTTTTATAAGTAGTAATATTCAATAGCAAGAACTCAACAAATGATTATTGAATTGAATTTTTCTTTTAAGTTTCCAGAAAAAAATGTGGTGTTGCATTTTTTTTCAACAATTGGCATAAATAGCAAAGTTACTAGGATAAGAGATCAGAATTTGGCACCTACTTCAGAAGAGTCCTTGAAGATATGGAGTTATAAGTCTAGGGACCTCTTTCAGTTTTGAATAAAACTAAAATCTGAGACAGATCAAACTCCTCTATGAGGACTGCCAATATCAACAGAATTCATTCTAAAACCTTGTAGGAAATGTCTTTATTTTCAATTATGATCACCACCAAGACAGCATTAACAAATACAGCATAGCACAGTTACAATGAGATATATACACCTCTGAAGTTGCAAATTTTATTCCTCTTCAAAGACACAAACTAAAATACATTGCATCTCTTATCTAAGGGCTTAAGAATAATTAAAAGACTGAATAAGATAGTGAAAGAAGGGGATAAAGAAACACTGCTTCCTAAAGTTGATCTGTGCAAGGAGCTGTCTCTGGTGCTGAAATGATCTCCCTAGCAGGTAGAAAATTGGACCTTGAGTTTACAGAGGAACCACAGGAAGAAAGAAAAAACAAATGCAACAAAAGACCCAACTTAATGAACTTTTCTGGAGACAGAACTTTGGCATAAAGGGAAAAAGAGTGAGGAAAGAAAAATTGGTTTGAGAAAATTCTGTCTTTGTGCAGAACTACTAATATGCTAATATCATTCATATTAATTCACCCAGTTGCTATAATAAAGAGGCCCCCTGGCAAGCCCACTGCTTTGGAAACTACAGTTTATGGCAGATATATTCCAAGTACCCTCATTGCATACATGATTATGATCCAAATTTTCCAAATTGTTCTTGGTTTTAGCCACCTGCCTAGAATATGCCTTTCTTTTACTTTGCCCCAATTACTCTTCTCTCCCTCCTCTACCTCCTCCTTGACCATCCTTCAGGCCCTTCTCTGAGATCTCCATCAGTGATCCTCCTGTCTTTTTTCCCAAATGCAGATGTAACTATTTCCAGGACTCAGCTAACTTGTAGGCAGAGCTGAGGGCTGTGCATATGATGAGATTGGTGGAGCCAGGAAACGTTCTCATTCCTAAAAGCACTTCTCCATACGACCTATTCCTCATATCTGATACAACTCCATTAGAACTCCATTCTTCTACATTAGTGCACTATCATCAGTTAAAATTCCTACTCAGTGTAAATGAATTCCTACCTTAGTGTAAATGAATTCATCAGACCTTTTTAAAGTAGGTAACTGTGTAGTAAAAAGAGAACACAAAAGTCCTTACTTCAAGAACCAACTCTGAAACTTACAGGTTATAAGTGACCATGGGCAAGTCTTTTTGCCTCACTCAACCTGCTTCCTCATTTTTAAAATGGGGAGAAATGATCGTTGTACTATATACCTCACAAGGCTATTGTAAAAAAATACATTATAAAATTAAAATCTTTATAAATTTGAGATACTATTAAGAACATAAGATTTAAAGCTGGAAGAGACCTTTGAGATCATAGAATCATAAACCTAGGATGAGAGACAGAGAGAAATGAAAGAGATCATTTATTAAGGAAGTGCTTCCCATCTTAGCCACTGTGCTAAGTGCTGGCAATACAAATTCAAATAAGACAGTTCTATCCTCAAGGAGCTATCCTTTAATAACTACATTGTAATGACAAGACATAAGGAGGAGCAGTAAGGTGAGGGAATACAGGGACAATGCTGTGAGGATATGGCAGGTGTTAGCATGGATAAATGGTCTCCAATTTTAAAATAAAAAAAGTTTATTTATCCAAGCTGGAGGACCTATGGTGGAGCCCAGGATTATCAGAGAGGTGGGGGGATGAATGAAGATAAAGACTAGAGATCAAGCTGAATGCTGAAGAGACCATCAAAAATGACAAAGGCTATGTAATCCAATGCCATCATTTTATAGGCAAAGAAACTGAGACTAGAGAGGGAAAGTGACTTGCCCAAAGTTAAGTCAGATTGTTATTCAGCAGACCTGGAATTCCAACCCAGGTTTTCTAATTTCAAATTCAGCACTCTGCATCATCACACCATTATCACCACCACCTCCACCATCATCATCATCATCATTCGTGGACTGATAATAATCCACACTGATAGAAGAAACAGCTCATATGATTCAGTCACTGACCCATTGAGGTATTAAAGGGACGTTTTTTGGTTCTTTGTACCTGTGATTTCATCAAGGTAGGGGCTCTCTGGCTTAGAAATGTCTTCCACAGATGCATATCATCAACTCACCTGTAATTTATATTCTTAGAGTTTCCTGAAAGGTGAAGTGAGCCCAGGGTCATACAGCTCATATGTGTAGCTTGAACCCTGGTCTTACCGAATCCAAGTGTATGCTTCCTCTTCTTTTTCAGGTATCTGAGAAATAGTAATTATTTATTGTTGTTGTTAGCTAAAACAAAGATTTGCTGAAGAGAAGCAAAAAGTTAGATGCAAAGAATATGAAAATGGGAAGAAAAGGATAGACTTCACAGTAGGTTTTAGCAATAAAACAGTATCTTGTTAAAGGACCAGGTGAGTAGAAAAAACACACTGGAGTTGGAGTCTGAAAATCTGGATTCAAATCCCAGTACTGAGATAGACAACCTGTGTGACTTGGGGCACATCATTTAAACCCTGTGGGCTTTAACTTCTTGTCAGTAAAATGAGATCACACTAAACGGCCTCTGAGATCTCTTCTAGCCCTAGATCTATGAGCCTATATCAAGACATTAAAGAGAAGAATGACCCTGAGAGAATATGCTTAGGAGATTCCCTAATCTCACTGGTAAAATCAGAGGTTCTTAGAGTCCATGAACCTTCTTAATATTTTGATAGCTGCATTTCAGTATAACTGATTTCTTTTGTAATCCTATGAGCTTTGTTTTGTTCATTTAAAAACATCATTCTAAGAGTCTATAGGTTTCATCAGACTAACAAAGGAGTCCAGGGCATTATTTTTAAAAGTGGAAAAACTCCTCACATTTATTCCACTTTCCATCTTCAGTTCTGCTAGGTCTGAGCTCCATAAAACAAGATGCTCCTCCCAACATAAACTGATCACAGGAAGTCAAATTATGCTATTTAACGTTATCTTGGTTACTGAGCACCTTCCTACTCCCTCAGCTTCCTCTCCTCTCTGACTGGAGGGTGGGAAAATGGAGCACTAAACTCCACCCAAAGCTTTCCTTTGTAGAGGATAGAATTTGGACTTTGCAGCTCACTCTTTTTTTTTCCATCTGCAGCTCTGCGGAGTCTGAAATTCTTGGAACAAGGTGCCTTCTAGGCACCCTCAACCTTCTGACTTTTCAGCTTCCTTTTGTATGTTAACTTCCCAACCCCTACCCCCCCCCATAAGCTCCTGGAGGGCAGGGACTCTATTTTTTTCTTATTTGTATCCTCAGCATTTAGCATGGTGTCTGGCACGTGGCAGACATTTAATAAATATTCATTGAATTGAATTGAACTCAACCAGAAAACAATGTAGACACTCCTCACATCCCAGGGAATTCACATAGCAGTAATTCCCATTACCATTGTACGGGTTGGGTGAGGGAGAGGGAGAGGAATTGATTGGGTTAACAGCAGGTTCCAAATGCACAGCAGAACCCCACTAGGGTTAGTGCTACTCAGCCACATGGCTCCAATCTCACTGATAATCTCTACATAAACTGAAGAATATCAAACCAACTCTCTCCAGAGATATAACCCTGTTCCCCTCAATTTCTCTATATGTCAGATAGCACTTGTATTATTGGTCTAATACCATAAACAACTCATATGATAGGAATGCTCTGAGTTTCTGCTTTTCCAACAAAATGTTTGCTCATGAAAAATTAGCTTTTCTTGATTCCTCAATCCCCACTTAGAGAGAAGCTACATCAGTTGCTCCACTCCCATTCCTTCTCCACAAAAAACTGCTTTGGGGAAAACTCTCCCAAGAGATAACTCAAAGGTGCTGATGACTCTTTCCAGCCAGACTTTCTTTGGGGTATAAAATTCCCATGGCTACAAGGGATACAAAATGTCCTCCCCCCATGAATTTCCCACCAATTTTTTTGATGGGCCCAGTATCCTCTCTGGGTCTGAATTCTTTACTCCCTAAAAGGGAGTAACTCTAAATCTATGGTCCTACATTTCTAGTTTTGTCCCTCCCCCACTACCTTGTATTTGTTCTCTTTATAAGCTACATGATCTTCAGAATCTTCCTAAAACAATTCAAATGGAAGTAATTCTGTTTCCTGACATCCTGATAGACTGCCCAGGTTTCACAGGCATACAACAATGAGGTCAGCACAATGCCTCTGTAGACCTTCAGTTTAGTAGTCAGTCTAATACCTCTTCTCTCCCACCCTTTACTTTGAGCCTCCCATACATTGAACTAATTCTGGCAATGTATCTGCCAACTTCATCATCTATGTGTACATCCCTGGAAAGTATACTGCCAAGATAAGTGATTCTATCCACAGCATTCAAAATTTCTCCATTTGCTGTAACCAGTGGTTCCATATATAGAGATGGTGTGGTACTGACTGGTGGAGAACCTCTATTTTCCTGGTGTTAAGTGTCAGGCCAAAATTAGTACAAGGGGAAGAGAATTGATTTATACTCTGTCGCATCTCAGTCTCAAAGGTTGTGCAATCATCTACAAACAAAAAGTCACAAACCAACTCTCCCTCCATTTTAAGCTTGGCTTGTAGCCTTTTAAAGTTATATAATTTACAATCAGTGCTGACCTTGATGCTGTTTTCATCCTTGTTGAAGTCCTCTGACAACATTGCCAAAAACATCATGCTAAAAATATGGGAGCAAGGACACAGTCCTGCATCATTCCATTGGTGACTGAGAAAGCACAAGAGCATCATCCATTATCCAGAACCCATGCAAGCATGCCACCACAAAACTGGCATGCAATACTGATAAATTCCTCTGGGCTACCAAATTTTGCCATTCTCTTCCACAAGTTCTCACAACTGACAGTATCAAAGGCCTTGGTCAGATTGACAAATGTTGTATACAGACCTCTCTTCTGCTCTTATTAATTGTTCCTCAACCTTTCTGAAGTCATACTGGCTAGAATGGGAGATGGGTAGAAGACCATCTCCCAGGTAAAGGTTCAGTCAATTAAGGAGGACTCTCACATGAATCTTGCCAGCAATGACTAAGAGAGAGACCCTTTTGTGATTTTCACAGGACAACTTTTTTTTCCTTTATAGAGATGGACAGTACAGTCATCCTTTAATTCTTGAGGATAACCTCCTCTTGCTATATAACCTGGAAAATTTCTGTCAGTTTTTGTATTAACAGTGGATCCCCTACCTTGTAAATCTCAGCTGGAATAAAATCAGCACCAAGTGCTTTGCCACAAAAGAGAAACTAATGGCATTCAAAACCTCTTCTTCAGCTAGAACTCAGCTATAGAGGGATTGATTTCAACTTGAGGTATATAGTCAATAGTTTCAGCATTGGTTGATGATGGTCTATTGATAATATTATAGAAGTATTCAGCCCAGCTCTCCAGGATGACACCTCATCATTGATCAGTGTGACTCCATCAGCATTGAGTAGTTGAGATGCACATAGGTCTTTGGACCACAAATAGCTTTCAGATCATCGTAAAAGTTCTTTGCATTGCAACAATTAGTGTAAAACTGAAATTCATCTATTATCTTACTTAATCAAGATTTATGCATCTCTCTAAGCTTGACTTTCACTTTACTTTTGATGAAGTTAAACACTGCTCTCTCAGAAAGGAACAGACTATCCTGATGGTAAACCATTTCGGAGTTCTTGGTTTTTCATTGTCGGGGTTTTTTTAGTGTTCTCTGAAATCCCCCATCATTTTCATCAAACCAATCTTGATGCTTGTAAATTTTCTGGCCCAGATGAGTAAATGCAGTGCTGTACACCAAACCTCTGAAAGCTGATGAGTCTTTTTCTGCTCCACTGTTGCCAACTTTGAATTGGTTTGGTTTTCTCTCCAAGTTAGCAACAAACAGTTTATACAAGAAGGGCTCTATTCTTTTGATATTAAGTCTTCTGGTAGTAATGTTGACTTGGGGCTACTGATTTTGTTGAACATAAATGTTTGACTTATAAGTCTATGATCCATTCAACACTCTGAATCACATATCATCTTCATCATTGTGACATCCTGTGTGTCTCTTCTCCCTATAATGACATAGTCTATTAAATGTCAACGTTTGATGC
>CM053601.1:170764990-170776079 GCA_028646575.1 Pseudocheirus occidentalis | reverse complement strand
AGAAGATAGGTAATGAGAAAATCATGAGACACACAAGTTTTCAGTAGAAAGTAAGCATTGCTGTTGCTCTTTCTGATCCCATTCCTCCTAAGGACTCCTTGCCATGACTGATAGTCTATGCCTAGCTGTGGTGCTAAAGTATAGACTTGGGGGGGGGGGGGGTTCAGCATATTGATGAGAGCTTCCAGATTTCTACAAAAATTTTTTCTTTGACCTCATCAGGGTTCATTGTGTTAGGAACATACAACTGATGATGGTGGCATGGTACTTTACTGAAAGTGGCAATCACACTGTCAGGAGCTTGTCATTCACTCCTTTTGGGAGGCATACAAGTTTGTTAACCAGATTAGTTTTGATTACAAAACCTACATCAACTTCACCACGCTACCCCATCACTGCAACCACATCAGCAAAAAAAATGTGTACTCAGCTCTGCCCTCAGGAAGCTAGCCTCCATTTCCCAGTCTTGTTTCTCTGAGGGCTGCTATTTGGATATGATACCCACTGAGTTCTCTTGCAATAAGAAGTGTTTGTCTTTCAGGTCTTCTGGATTTCTTGTTCTTCATGAATGTATGTGCATTCCATGTATTAATGATGATTGGAATCATCTTCACAAACGTTTTTGTACATTTTTTTGTTTTGACTACAGGGTGGGATCCTTGCCTGTCATCTTAAGCAGACTAGTGTTAGGTTAGGTGAAGTCGACAATTTTTAGGGCACCTTTTGTAACCTCTTCCTCACACCAAGAGGTGAGCAGTATGGTCCTTTAAAAGGCTGCTCAGACACCCAGAGGGCTGCTGAATCCCACTGCTGTTTCAGGCTAGTGAGAAGACATCCCTATGGCCTGGGCTGCTTGTGTGCAAGGCTGGGACTACAGCTTCCGGTGTATCTGCACCCGCTTATCATCACTTGCCCATCACCATAGGACTTTGAGGCAGATAAAAATAGTAAAATGATATGGGTGACATCTTTTAACTACCACATCAATTGGGTCTGAGTGAGACAAAGTTGCATGAAGTTGTTGTCCTCACTCTTTCTTCCAGAGTCACTGAAGTACAGTGGCAAGACAAAAGTGACTGGCAATGGCTTGGGACGGAGTGGATGACGTTGGCATCTTTGATGTCTAACCAAGTTCAAAATGTTCCACAGGGCCTGATTCTACTACCTTCGTGGCCCCTTGGAATCAATTGTTCACATCTACCTATTCCACCAGGGGAAGTCATCACATGCTTTGGGGTAGATACTCCCCCTAACTCACTGACAGGTTTGAGGCCTACAAGTTATCCTCAGTCTGGTTTAGCCCATCTGCTGAGACAGGTTTACCTGGGTGTGGTGACTGAGCATGCTATAGTTTCTTGGAACCACAGCTGAGAGCTGGATGGCAGGTGGACACTAAAGATGCATGAGCAGCCACGAAAAGGGCTTGGCAGCCCTCACACTAGAAGATCTAGTCTTCCCCAAACACCCATATACTCCCAGAAATTACCACTAAACCAAAGAAAAGGGCAGTTTACAAAAAACCATCCATTCCTTCTTTGTCTTCCATGCCATTTAGCTGCTGGCAGCAGTTTCAATTAAATTGGACTCAGATTAATCTGTAGCTTCATTATGACCAGTGGGTTTCTAATAACCACTTTCCCAGATTCAATCAGTTTTCCCTATAAAGAGAGCTAAGAAGCCTTACTCAGAGGAAGATTCATTGTAAGAAGTCCTCAACCACAGTCTTTCACAAAGAGGAAATAAACCCCTAAAGAAACTTGGAGGAGAAATTTACATCACTTGGATTCAGGTCACTGTTGCCCAGTCCAAAAACATTGGTCAGAGGACCTGCATTCAAATTCTATCTATCTCTGATAGCACCTTGTAACTTTGTACAAGTTTCTCAATTTCTTCATCTATAAAATGAACGTGATGAACTTTATGGCCTCTGAGGTCCCTTTGACATCTACATCTATGATCACATGATCTAACATGAATGAGAAAAAGAATAGAAATACAGGACAGAGGGGTGCTGTGGTTGCCAGAATTTGAGAATCGAAAAAAACAATCAGATCAACCATAGCCAGTGGGAAACAATGAGACTTAAAGATATATTGCACAGTGATAACAACATATCATTTTTGCAAAATACATTGGATGTCCACAAAGAAGACTAGAAAGGGGCACATAGTGAAAGCAGAGAGATAATATTGGTGGTAACCACAGATTAAGAGAAGCCATTGGAGGGATTAGAAAGAACCCTTCCCCATGAGTGACATCGATCAGATCCCAAATCTCTCATCTGAACTGCTCAAAGGAAGGATGATTTCATATACACACAATGTCGGGCACATATCTCATTCAAATGGGAAACAGTGGGGAAAGAAGAAAGAAGGATAAAATGGAGGGAAAATCACCGAATGGATTATGCTGAAACAAAACAAATTTGAAGAACATGCAGAAACATTTATATCAGCTCTTTTTGCAGTGACAGAGCATTGGAAACTGAAAAGGTACCTAACAGTTGGAGAATGGTTAAACAAGTTGATTTACACAAATTTGATGAAATTTTTGTGCTATAAGAAGTGATGAAGGAGATGGTTTTAGAGAAACCTGGAAAGACCTGTAGTGATTGATACAAAGTGAAGGGAACAGAACCAGGAAAATAATTAATACAACAATAACATTATGGATGCAAATGTGAAAGACTTAGGAACTCTGATCAGCATGAGATCAACCACAGTTCCATAGGCCTCATAATGAAACATGCTACCTCTTTCCTTATAGAGAAGTGATAGACTCGGACTGCATATCGAGACATCATTTTTTTAATATGGCCAGTGTGGGAAATTGTTTTCCTTAAGTCTCTGAGTGTGCATATACACACACGTATATAAAAATACACATACATATACACATATATGTAACTGAGAGGAAAAAATCTAAATATGAGAATTTTTTAAAAATGGATTGGCAATAATGATAGAAGTATTTAGGTATTGTGTAAATACTCTCAAGTAGCTCAAAAAATAAGACTAAAAATCTCAATCAGTAGTATAGTAGAAAGAATTGTGCAGTAACTTCTTTAAATCTGTAGAATTTTTCATTCTAACATAGCAAATTGACTATTATCTTCAAATATAGGCTCATTTCTCACCTAGAAGAAGACAGAACATCTCCCTATAGCCAAGGTTATAAGGATGACAAAGTGTTTAAAAAAAGATTTCAGTTAATATTAGAATTTCACGAATTATGACAGTCAATATTCAAAAGTACATATTTTAACAGGAAGGGTATTTGGTGGTAGACTTGGGGACAAAAATATATTATAAGACTTCTCACCAAACCTAGGGTGCAATGCAATTCACCATTAATCAAGCAAGTATTTATTAAGTACCTACTATGTGTCAAGAACCAAGCCCAGTGATGGGAGTAGGAGATGAAAGTACACAGAATGAACCAATATCTAATTGCACTGAGCTCATATTCAAATGAGGAAGACAGGAAGCACATGTGAAAATACGAACAAAAGAAATATAAAGTTAATAAATACAAATGCATATAAAGTAATTAAATAACCAGTCTTGAATTAGCCAATGTAATAGTGACCCAAAGAGCAGAGGACCATATCTAGCATGCCTCTTGACGGCTGGCTCTTTCACCTGCTTTGTGAGACCAGTGCTGGAGCTCACATTCAAACCATAGAGACTGTTTCATTTTCCCAGACTTTTGTGATACTGTCTTTGAAGAGCTTGTGAAAATGACTGGGCATTGGGGCTTTAATGAGGTCCTTTTTAATTCAGAAAGAACAGCCCCATCAATTGAGAAATGATGCCCATTTGTCATTTTCTATCCTGCAGTCTCAGGATCCCACTGGCTACTGCCAGAGACATAGGACTACAATTAATAAAACATAATTACATCTATAAGCTAATATGACAGCCCAAACTCTCAACTTTTTCCCCACTTCCATCCTTTACCCTGCCTCTCATTGTTTTCTGATGCCTTGCTTTAAGGAGTATTATTCTCAATTCTAATACAAGTTCAAGATTGCATCAGCTACTGCTAAGTGTATCTTTACATGGAAGGAGCCCAGACTACATCTGTTAAATATAATAACTAGCCACTTAACCTCTGTTTGCCTCAGTTTCCTCAACTTTAAAAACGGACACCTCAGACTTTCTGTTAGAATCAACTAAGTTCATTTCTGTAAATCACTTACCACAAGACCTGGCACAAAATTAGTGCCATAAAAATGCCGGCTCTTATTACTATTAATATTATGACTATCATCATACTTATCATGATACAATTGCAAAATTTACAAATAGATGCACAGGCCCATGCATGTGAAAATGCTCACACCTGAACCCTCCTGCTGGTTTTCTCTATGAATGCTTACATGGCAAGTCAGCAAATGTTTATTCAAGTCTTAACGAGGCTGGAACAATGAATTCTGTAGGTTATGTCAACTACACAGACATTGTTGTATTCCTGTAATTTAATAACAGATTTGGGGTCACTACCATCTGGTGTCAGATGTACAATAGAAGCTTTTGGGGGGAGGGAGGGAGGAGTTTGCTGGCCAGATAATTTTCTACAACATATTCCCCAGCCCTAAGAATAAGACCAAGACGACCTCAGGATAAAGAAAACTCTCTTCATTTTAAACAGCCCTATGGTTGGGAGTAGGAGGTAATGTAAAACCTGCCTGGGAACACAGGATAGGGATCAGGTTGGGAAGGGCTTTAAATGTCAGAGGAGTTATCCTTGATCCAGCAGGTAATACAGAACCATTGAGGTTTATTGGGTAGGAGAATAATGTGGTCAAATTTTCACTTAGGAAAACCAATTTGGCAGCTGTATGAAGGGCAGATAGCAGAGGAGACAAACAAGGAAGGAAGACTAATTAGGAAGTTATTTTCGCTCCCTCCCTCAAGAAGGTTATCCATTGCAAGGACAAAATGAGACAGCAGAGGTAAAGGAACCTAGAAATGAGAAGCACTCCATAAATTGTTACAGTGGGAATAAGTTGAGATCTGTCATCTCAAAATCCACATCAACTCAATTTTAGTGGGGTTTTTTTTAACATTTTTAAACTTCCTTTTTCACTCTCTAGGCCTGCTTCTTGTAGGAGAGGAGCAGGGGTATTCTGGTACATGTTTAACAAATGGCTCTAGGGAAAAATGTGGGCATGGCACACTCTTCAATTTAATCTGGATTACCACATTTTCTCCATTGCTTCATGTAGACAATTAACACAATAATAAATCAAGCCTTGATTTATTCCATTTTCAGTTTTCCAAGGTATAAATCTGCACATTGAAAATTTGACAATCTGGTCTATAGAATCAGTACAAAATGGCTTTCACATACACCACCAGAGAGAAGCAACATGGTATAGTGGATAGAGGACTGGACTGGGCAAAAGAAATTGACTTTTGATCCCAGATCTGCCCCTAGCTTGCTTTGTGATCTTGAGCAAATCAATTTTCCTCTCTGAGTCTCAGTCTTTACATCTGTAAAATGAGTGCATCTTACTAATATGATCCCTACTATTCTATGATTCTAGGATTACCATTTACCTCTTTTAGTGCTAATGAAAGGGCAGAGCAAACAGTAATGAGGAGAAATATTTATTTCCTCCTGAAAACACATCAGGATAGTCTGGTGGGTAAGAGTGGGCTTTAGGGGTGGAACAGTGAAAAACAGGTAGATATTCTGGTAGCTAAGCAGAGAACAGGTAGGTGATTCAGTGTTGTTCTTTGTACTTCATTCTTGAAGAGGACCAAAAGGACATCACAGTGTTGGGGTTGAAGTACAGTGTGTCTAACTATGGCTGATGGGACCAATATGAACTTGGAAGGCTCTACCACAGACTAGGCACAAAGAGTGTGTATGATTCAGGCATGGTGGCCAAGTGGTGCCAGGAAGATCCTTCAGCAAGTGATGGGGACCTAGTCTCAAGGTCTGTGTTCCCATAATCAGGGAAATAGCAGATGTGTTGTAGGGAGCTAGAGGGCAGCAATTGCTGCCCATAGTCCTGAAGGGGAGACCAAGTTCTTCCATATTTGAAGGCTATCTATAGACAGCATTTAAATACAAGAAGACCCAGAATACTTAGCCTGTTAACAGTTTCTAAATTGTTCCTAATATAATGAGCATAAAGTTGATTATTATGCTAGGGTAAAAGATAAGAAAGTCAAGTGACATCTGGTCATGGTCCCCTGGTTCGCTAGTGTGACCATAAGGAAACTGGTTCCCTGCCTAATATTCCTGGTATGTTTGCGTTCCTCTGTACTGTGTCTTTGGAGAAAGCTCTGTGTACTGAGCTGTGTTGCAAGCCGCGTTAGGTAGAAGTGGCATAGACTTGGACACTAAGTAACAGTTGCATCTCTGACAACACTTTGAGAACCCTTCTGTTTTCTCTCAGGCATGCCTGCATCAGCAGTCACAGGGCCCTGAGATTTGCTCTCAAGTGTAGGATTCTGGTATCTGATCTTTGGATAGACTGAAGAATTAAGCAGGACCCCAGTTTTAGAAAACTAGACTATGGAAACAGGCAGGAATTTGAGTATAGGAACAATGCTAGGTTCCAATATTACAAACAGGGTATAATTAGGAAGTTTGGTCATTATGGACAAAGCAAAGAAGCTAGTTGCTAGAAATGGAGCATAAGGGAAATAGGACCAGCATCGTGGGTAAACACAAGCATAGTATAATGAAAAGATCACAGAATTTGGAGTTAGTAAAATGTGGCATTCAAAACTTGCTTCAGACACTATTTCATTTGATTGTGACCAAATCACTTAACCACTCTGAACTTCTGTGAAATAAAGATAATCATGGCTGAGGCATCTAGTGGCATAGAGTTATTGGAATGACCACAAAAGATAGCATAAGTGTTTCACAAAACCTTAAAATGCTAAAGAAATACCTGCTGTTATTATTTAAACTATTATTGTAAGATAATTGCATTATGGATCCAAAGTTTTAATTCTAGCTTCTAGTCCCAGATCTGCCAATAAGATACTGAGTGACTATGGTCAAGTTACTACCCATCTCTGGACCAGATCTTCCTCATCTGTGAAGTGAGAGACTGGGACCACATGACCTTGACCAAGGTTTCTTCCAACTCTAATGCAGTATGATTCTTCTCTAGCGCATCTCATTTCTTATTTTTGTAATTAGCGCCCAAGTCTTGGCTGAACCTCTCATTAATAGCAAACAGAACTAAAAGGAGTTAGTCTATCAGTGATAAGGAACCTTTTATTATTACAACGAAACTACTTATAAGTTCCAATGGTCTCTCTGACTCTTCTGGGTTCTGAGGATGGGAGTAGTATGGTATGATGGATCAGGAGCTGGCCTTGGTGCTAGGAAAACCTGGATTTAGGTTCTGTTTCTAACACTTAATGACTGTGTGACAGTGGGCAATTTAATGTTTCAGTGCTCTGACAGGAAACTCTCTAAGACCACAAGTTGCAAAATAGATGCCAATCTACATTGGTAGTCGAGTTTCCTCATCTCAGGTTCCTGCCATCAATGTAATCAGTTTCAGCTCCTATATCTATCCATCTGTCCTGCCTAAAGTTCTTCCATCCATTTAGCTATAAGAGTACATTCTTCCTTCTCACCTCAGAGAGATAAGGTAAGATTTCCCTGGTCAGTCTTCAATCTGCCTCCAGAGCACCTCCTAAAATGTCTCAGCTCAAGAGCTGAGACATACCTCAGAAACTTCCAATCCAGCCCTTTCATTTACAACAAGGAACTTCATCTTCCAACACTAGATCTATGATCCTAAACCATGTTGTTGATGTTGTTGTTTGTCCTTCATTCTCAAAGAAGACCATGACGTTAGGAAGCTGATTCTGGTACATGCAAGTGAATTGGATTTAAGTGAGGGAGGGCTGTGCAAAGTCACCAGCCTCACTTTCTCCTCTGGAGCTGAGTCCAGTGGCAAGATATAGGTAAGAATGGCTAGAGATGACCTTGGATGCTGTTACGGTTTTTTAGTCTGGTGAAGGTTATCTTTTTGGGTCAGGAAGTATAGGACTCACCTATACCCTCCTCAACAGGCCTCGGGCATCCCCGGTTCCCACTTACTCTGAGAGAAACAGCTGCACAGAAAACTCAGGACACAGGACTTGCTTCTAGCCTCCAATGAGAGTACATTCTCTATGCCAGGTGTGGCTGGAACTCCCTCTGCCTCCGGGTAGCCTGTATTTAAGTCCTTTCTCCTGGGCCCCTTAGGGCCCCTCCCCCGGCTATGCCCTCGCCACAGCGAGCCAATCGTGCATCACCCCAAAAGTGGAGAGATAATCCTGCATATTGCAAACAGGTGCAGCCTTCACATTCCAACCCCAGGTGATCATGTGCACTCCTGTCAGCTGATGATCCTTTCAACCCATCACATCACCCTATGTGAGGTATCAGAAACCCGACAGGATGCAATGGGAGACCTTGGCATTTTTAAGCCAAGGTTTTTAATGAGGTGTGCTGTTCTTCTGTGAGAAAAACAGTACCATAACAATAATGGCTGATTATATTCAAATATAACATTTGCTAAGCAGTATTGTAAGTGACATACATAACTTCATTTGAGGGGCACTGTTGTGGAGTGGATAGAATACATTTCCTCACCTCAAGACCTGTCTCTGATACTAACTTACTATGTGACCCTGAGCAAAATACTTGTTCTCTCTTGCCCTAAGTTTCTTCATCTATAAAGTGGCATGAATAAATACTTGGTCTTAGGGTTCCCAAGCAAATCAAATGGGATCATGCTCCTAAGGCACCTTGCAAATCCTAAAGTCCTGTGTAAAAAGCAGTTATTATTATTATTATTATTATTATTATTATTATTATTGTTATTATTATACTTCACTAAAAACCTTAGTGCAAGTGTTATTATTCCCATTCTGAACATGAATAGACCAGAGATTCACATAATCGAAGGGATGGAGCCAAAGTCACAAAGTCCCAGCCAGAGCTAGGACTCTCAAACAGTTTTTTCCTGATACTTCAGTCCATGCTTCTTAGAAAAACAAAGCTTCCTGCCTTTAACAGGCAATTCAAGAAAAGCTGATTAAATAATGCATTAGGAGAGTCACTTTCAATTCCAGGATCATCTTTGGAAGTAGTTCATGGGCCCTCCTCTGAATACTTCATCATCAGGAAACTGTTGAAACTAAGCCAGTCAACCAGTTAATGCTGGCTGTATCTCCTATTTCATTTTCACAACTCTCTCTCTCTCTCTCTCTCTCTCTCTTTCTCTCTCTGTCTCTCTCTCTCTCTTCTCTTTCTCTCTCTCTCTCTCTTTTTCTCTCTCTCTCTCTCTCTCTCTCTCTCTCTCTCTTTCTCTCTCCCACTCTCTCCTCCCTTTCTCTCTCTCTTTCTCTGTCTGTCTGTCTGTGTCTATTTCTGTGTGTGTGTCTCTCTCTCCCTTTCTCTCTTTCTGTTTTTCTGTGTCTGTCTGTCTCTCTGTCTCTCTTTCTCTCGGTCTCTGTCTCTCCCCTTCACCTGGGTTAGCTCTTTGGTTTCTGGGTGTGTCCTCGAGACCCTTTGAATGAATCCAAACCACCAGACCAGCTGGACATACTGATGTGCTATACGGTGAGACAGCTGGATGAGTATTAACAGCCTGATTTAGGTCAGTTCCAACTGACCTAAACAACTGGCCTCACATCTCCAGATGTTCTGCTACATCATTTTCTAACTAAAGAACAAGCAGCTGGTCTGAATGTGGTGTCCATGTTCCCCATCCTATTCTCCCCTATTCTCTACCCAGTCATGTTCTTTATAAGTAAATAGCGGCCAGTCATAGGAAGTCTTTTGTTGGACATAATGACACTAATTTGGTAGCTTTATGGCATCTTTCTTTTGAGAACCTGATTTGAAGAATTTCTATTAATTTTTAGAGGGATTCAAAGAGTATCTCTTCTCCCACAAAATACACAAAGTATAATGACAAGAGCATGAGATCTGGCATAAGAAGACCAAGGTTCAAGCCTTCATTCTGTCATTTACTAACTACATGATCCTGGGCAAGCCACATAATGATAAACTAGTCAGTTCTAGAATGAGAATCCCATCTGAATCAATCCGTTTCTACTGTATCAAGATAATAATAATAATAATAATATTTATAAAGTGCTTACTATTTTCCAGGCACTATGCTAAGCACTTTTTTTTGGAGGGCAGTTGGGGTTAAGTAATTTGCCCAAGGCTACATGACTAGTTTTTTGTATTAAGTGTCTGAGGCCGGATTTGAACTCAGGTACTCCTGATTCCAGGGCCGGTGCTCTATTCACTGTGCCACCTAGCCGCCCCTATGCTAAGCACTTTAAAATTATTATATCATTTGAGCCTCCCAACGATACTGGGAGGTAGGTGGTAGTATTATCCCCATTTTACAGATGAAGAAACTGAGGCAAGCAGAGATTATGTGATTTTCCCAGGATCAAGCTACCTCAATTTAACCTCTCTGAACCTGTTTCCTGATCTATAAAAATGGCAATGAGAGGGGGAAATAGGGGGAAAAGCCAAGATGGTGGCATAGAAGCATCAAGGATCCGCAGCTCCCATGCAGCCACCCAAAATACCCATAAAATACGACCCCAGACAAAGTCTAGGACTCTCAAACTCACAAAAATACAGAAAACACATCTCTCGCTAAAGGCAGGTTGGCAGCAAGGGCTCATTGCTGCAGGCCAGGAGCCGAGGCCAGCCCAGCCTGAAATGGAAACGCAGCCAGACCAGGCCCCAGGACAGTCGGAGGAGCAAGTAGAAGCTAATGACTTTATGAGAAACCAAGATACTATTAAACAGTTACAAAGAAATGAAAAAATAGAAAGCAATGTGAAATATCTCCTTGAAAAAACCACTGACCTGGAAAATAGATCCAGGAGAGACAATATGAAAATTATTTGTCTACCTGAAACCCATGACCAAAAAAAGAACTTGGAAAGCATCCTTCAAGAAATCCTCAAAGAAAATTGCCCTGATGTTTTAGAATCAGACGGCAAAATAGAACTTGAAAGAATTCACTGATCACCTCTTCAAAAAGATCCCCAAAAGAAAACTCCTAGAAATGTTATTGCCAGGTTCC
>CM053601.1:170738828-170764490 GCA_028646575.1 Pseudocheirus occidentalis | reverse complement strand
CTTCTCCTACCGAGTTAGCAAAATCCACCGACCTTTCTCTTAGCCTTTTTGTCTTCTGGCCTGATAGATGTGGTAACTGTGCCTCCAGTGCAGCCGATCTGCTCTCCTATAGACGCGGCTCTCCGCCCGATGCCCCAGGGCTTGACCCGGCTGGGGTTTCGGCCGTGGGTCCCAGACTGCTGTGAAGAGCTCCACCTGCTGCGCTGCCTGTAGCAACAGATGTTCTTTCTGTCTTTTGGAGAGTTTTGGAGCTTGAAAATCTGTTTAGCGTCCCATTTTATGAGTTTTTTTAGCGTGTTTGTGTGGGAGCTGTGGTGCTTTGCTGCTTCTATGCCGCCATCTTGGCTCTGCACGTTCTATATGCATTTACCACAACCTGGCATATCATTTCCCAACTCTGTGATTTTACACAGTTTTTTTTTCCATGAACCTAGCATCCCTAGCACTCCCACATCACCTCAGCCTCTTAGAATCTTTAGCTTGTTTTGTCTTTTTTTTTTTGAAGGAGGCAAGGCAGGGCAATTGGAGTTAATTGACTTGCCCAAGGTCACTCAGCTAGTAAGTGTTAAGTGTCTGAGGCTGGATTTGAACTCAGTTTCTCCTGACTTCAGGGCCAGTGGTCTATTCACTGTGCCACCTAGCAGCCCCTCTTTAGCTTGTTTTAGTGTTCAATTTCTACTGGTGATCCAATCCTGCTCCCTCTAGCTCACAATTCTCTCTTCTCCCTCAAATGAACTTGTATTTACCTGTTTACATATTGCGCCTCCTAGTAGAATGTCAATTGTAGGAGTTGGGAGTGGGGTTTACTGACTTTCTTTTTTGTTTTCATATCCCAAGTCCATACTATAGAATTTTATACACAGTAAGCACTTAATAAAAGCTCATTGAATAGAGAATGAAATTAATTTACTGGAGAAAGGTCTATTAGAATACACAGTCAATGAAGGGAAACACAAGAACTTTTTTCTTTGTACCCTAAAAACCTAGTATAGTCATTTTCACATAGAGGATATTTAATAAATGTTCATTAAGTTAAAGACTGAAATAATTTGCAGGAGGTAAAATTAGTAGAATGTAAGCTCCTTGAGGGCAGGGATTTTTTTTTGTCTTTGAAACCCCAGTGCCTAGCACAGTGCTCAGTAGATAGTAGGTGCTTAATAAATGCATTTTGAATTGATGAGTGAATGTTATATAATGATTTTTTTCACTAAGAAAAGTGGTATACTTAACCCCAATTGACCTACAAAAAGCAAAAGGAAAAAGTGGTACTATATTATTTTTAACCATTTATATTTACTAGAGCCGAGTTCAATTATTTAATGACTCAAATAAAATCTCAGGACCCCTAAGGACAAGCAAGCAATTCACCTTCCCTGGGCTTTGTACTGGCATCAAGACAGTTATCTCCCATCTGTAGTGGTTCTTAAACTAACTGCTAATCATTCTCTCTTGGCAATGGTCACGTCTCACAAAGGTACATATAGAGAAGAATGAAGCTGGCTTAATGAAAGGCCAAAGGAGCTTTTAGCAAGGAGTAAGCATTCTCTTAAGATAGTGTCCACATTTGGTTATAATTCTTCTTTACAACTTGACTAATGTTTAATGTGAACATATATGCAGAACTATATCAGATTACATGCCACCATGTGTGGGAGGGAAAGCGAAGAGAAGAAAATTTGGAACTCAAAAACTTGTGGAACTGAATCCTGTCAACTAAAAGTAAATAATTTTTTTTTAAAAGCTACTGTCCACACTTCCCATGCAGAGTGAAGGGAGATAGCCTCTCTGAAGAACATAGCTGTCACAGAAACTGATCACAGCCTTTCTTTTATTTACATCTAATAAAACAAGGGGACCAAAGGCCGGTTTGTGGGTTCCAATTTCACAGAGATGTGGATTTGTGAAGAAAGCGGATCAAAATCACAGCCCTGAAAAATGAGCATTGTGATAAAAAACATTCACAATCTTGGCAGAGATTGAGCCAGAAAAGATCATTGTATTTCCTCCTTCCATAACCCTCTGTTTCAGTCAGGTTTGTTTCCTCAACATATCTCCTTTAAAAATAGCTGGACCACTCCTGAGAGATGCATTGAGACTGGCTCCTACATGACCTTGGAAAAGTCATCAGCTAGTGTACCATGGGGGCTTTCCAGAGCACATTCAAGCTGTCTTATCCACTAAACCCACAGCTGTAAATCCTGTAAGTCAATAAAGTGAATCCCTAGCTTCCTTCTCTAGCTCAGCTACAGGGGCACCTCCTACAGGAAGCCAGTCCTGATCTCTCCAGTTAATCCTCTTGCCCTGGGAAATCATTTTATGTCTACCTTGTATACATGTTATATTTACTTTTCCACGGATATGTTTGTCCCCTCCATCACCAACAAATTATGAGCTCCCTGAAGTCAGAGTCTCCCACTGCTATTTTTCTATCCCTAGTCCCTGGCACATAGTAGGTCTTTAATAGTGAATGAAATAATGATAACTAATATTTACATAGCTCTTTTATGTTGACTAAGCACTTGCTCTCCATAATCTCATCGGATCCTTACGATAACATTGTAAGGTAGACATTATTATCCCTATCTTATTGATATGAAAACTAAAGCTAAGAGGTCTTGTTCAAGGTCACACAGGTAGCAAGTTTCAGAGGCAAGATTCAATTTCACAGCTTCCTGACTCCAAAGTCACCTTATTATCAAATGGATGGATGGACGAATTTAGTGCTCAATATATACAAAGAATAGTGCTAAGTTCTAGGAATACAAAAATCTTTAAACAAAAATAACAAAAGTCCTCAAGCAGACTATTGGGAGGTGGGAAAGAAAGACAAATAATAATATGAGGAAGTGAGACAGGTGCAAAGAAGAGATAACTTCTCAGCAAAGTTCCTTGGAAATTTTAAGGGGGCAAGAGATCATTTTTAAATGAAAAGGAAGTAGCCTCTGAAGTGGGCTTCAACAGAGATGAGGAGGGACATGGGGAGCAAATCATCTGGGGCACAAACAGTAGTTCTATTCTAGGTGCAGGGGTGGTGTGAGCAAAAACAGAGACAGAAAGAATGAGGTTTTGAAGAGTAATAGTAACAACAACCATTAATAATGGCTGGCATTTTTATAGCACCTTAAGTTCTCTAAAGCATATTCCATGTTCTGTCCTTTGATCCTCACTACCTGTGACATAGATGCTATTCATTTTCCACATTTTACAAATTAAAAGATGAAGGAGAGGCTGAGTGACTGCCTTTCCCAGAGCCCACACCTTGTAAGTATGCAAGGTAGGATTTGAACTCAGAGCTTCATCATTCCAAATCCTACACTCTATCACTGCCTCTAGATCAGTGGTTCTCAATTTTCTTAATGCCTCGACCCTTTAATACTCATATGTGGGCATATCTGCATGTGGGTGGACCCGCCTGGAGATGGATAGAGGAGCCGTGTCTCGGTTCCTAAGACCATCGGAAATATGTATTTTCTGATGGTCTTAGGGGACCTCTATGACCCCTGTAAAAGGGTCATTTGACCCCCAAGGGGGTGGCAACCCACAGGTTGAGAACCGCTAAAGTAGCATAGTTTGGCTAGAAAATAGAGATCTTCACAGGAGTCTGGAATCTAGATTAGTCTTGTAATTTCATTCATTTGAGAAACTTTGAGGTAAGGAAAATTCCTTCTTCCAATTTAAGTCGGTACTTTCTCTGTTATAGCCTTAAAACATTATGTTGGGTACCAAGTGACTTTCCCATGGTCACACAGTCAGTCTGCATCAGAAGCAAGACCTAAGTCTTCCTGCCTTTGAGGTCAAGCCCTTGTCTATTGTGCCATGCTATCTCTCAGTGGTTCTCATGATGTAATAAAATAACACTGGTTTGGAAGTTAAATAATCTTGGTTCAAACTGTAGCTCTGCTACTCATGCTTCTTATATGTCTGGGTCTCCATGTGCTCACTTGTAAAATGAAAAAATTATAGCAGGTGACCTCTGATTCTATGATCCTTTGATGAGGTGCAGTGTAGTGTATGATGAGATTATATAGACTGGCTGGAGTTGGATGCCAAGGGCTTTTAATGTCAGGGACAGTATTTTAAAGTTTGTTCAATAGAGAGGAGTCATTGAAGGCTTTTGAGTTGAGGAATGACTTATTGAAAAGATCACCATCAACAAAATGGAAGTATCCTATAGATTAAAAAGGAAATAGACTAAAGAGGGAATGACGTTGTAGGTGAGAAGATATGAGGGCCACAGAATGGCCACAATGGAAGTGGATATAGGAACCAAGGTATTAGAATTGTTTCAACATTTAAAACCATAGGAGTCAAAATGTCCACATTCAAAGCCTCAAAGGAACATGTGAATTGGTCTCAGACCCAAAAAGAACTTATGGAAGAGCTAAAAAAGGAATTTAAAAATCAAATAAGAAATATACAAGAAAATTGGGAAAAGAAATTAGAATGATGCAAGAAAATTAGGGTTTACTGGCTAGATTTTTTTCTTAAAGACCATGACTTAAACCCAATTCACTGTGACTCTCATTGATTGGACAATAGGTCCCTGCCCAAGCACCATTTAATGGTTACTTTTGAGGCCTTCCTGGCTCAGAGTGAAGACAAATAATAATTGTCTCTCTTTTGGTCAGCAACCCTAAGGGTCTTCCCCTTCCAATTTGATTCTTTTTTTGGGTGAAAAGGGTCATCATTGAATGGACCATGGGTTATGGTTAGAGTCCATACTAAAACAGTGAAAATAATGGTTATTTTCTTATTTTCTATTTTATTAATTTTTGGATTCGTGGCTTTTGCTTCTAAGCCTTCGCCTGTTTATAGTGGGTTAAGTTTGGTTGTGAGCGGAGGTTTGGGTTGTGCAATTGTAGTGAGTCTTGAAGATACTTTTTTAGGACTAATTGTGTTTTTAATTTATCTTGGTGGTATGTTAGTTGTTTTTGGTTATACTGCTGCCATGGCTACGGAAGAGTACCCTGAAAGTTGGGTGGGGAATTCGGTAGCTTTAAGTATGTTATTATTTGCTCTATTGGCAGAGGTTATGTGATTTGTTGTTGCAGAAGATGTAGAGGTTACCATGACTGTAGAGTTGTTTGATTCTCTAGGGGGATACTGTGTTGGTCAGGATTATAGCGGTGTTTCTTTATTGTATGGGTGTGGTGGATGAGCTTTGGTACTATTAGGTTGAATTTTGTTTATTACTATTTATATTGTCTTAGAAGTTGTGCAGGGGCATCATTAAGCAATTATTGTGATTATTGGGATAGAGATGATGAATGAGAGGAAGTATATTTTAATTAAGCCTTTTTGGGAGGAAGTAATAGATATTGATGTGGAGCTGTGTAGGTTTGCTTGGCCCTTTGGTCCGGTTTTTTCATATCAGTTTAAGTCAATTAGTATGGTAGCGATGTGTTGGCCTATTTGCAGGTTTGCTAGGGGTGATGCTCAGTGGAACAGATGAGTGAAATACCCCAGCATGTTTGAGAAGTGGTTAGTATGGATGGTGCGGGTGCTTGAAGATTTGTTGGTTGCGGTATTTAGTTCTATGGCTAGTAGGATGCCTATTATGGTTACGATTAAAGCAGACAGTTTTGTTATTGGTGGTATTGTCGTGGTAATTATGGTAGTGGGTGGAATGTTTATGGTTAAGATAAATCCTGCGGAAAATGCTCCCTAGGGCTAGGCGTATGATTGGGTTAATTAGGTTTGGGTTGTTTTCGTTAATGGGGGAGATTGTTGAGAAGCGAGGCTCATTTAATAGGGTGAAATAAAGGATTTGGAGGCTGTATGTGGCCATAAGGATGGTGGCAACCTCACTCAAAGTGAGAATTCAGAAAGACCTTAGCTTAAAAAGAGCAAGGTCTCTCATTGCATCCTGGGCCATCCCCAGTCATCCTGATCTATATCTGACCACTGGACCCAGATGGCTCTGGAGGAGAAAGTGAGTCTGATGACTTTGCACAGCCCTTACTCACTCAAATCCAATTGAATTCCAAATTATGTCATCTTCCTTATGCCATGGTCTTCTTCAAGAATGAAGAATAAACTATATCAAAGGATATGAACAGGCAGTTTTCAGATGAAGAAATCAAAACTATCTCTAGTCATGTGAAAAAAAGTTCTAAATTGCTATTGATTAGAGAAATGTAAATTAAAATAACTTTGAGGTAACATTTCACCCCTATCAAATTAGCTAATACTACAGAAAAGGAAATAACGAATGTTGGAAGAGATGTGGAAAAACTGGAGCACTAATGCACTATTGGTGGAGTTGCAATCTAATCCAGCCATTTTGGAGAACAATTTTAAACTATGCTCAAAGGACCATAAAACTGTGCATATCCCTTTGATCCAGTAATACCACTGCTAGACCTGTATCCCAAAGAGATGTTTTAAAAAGGGTAAAGGACCTATTTGTACAAAAATATTTATACCAACTCTTTTTATGGTCACAAAGAGGGAAATTGAGGGGATACCCATCAATTGGGAAATGGCTGAACAAGCTATAACATATGATTATAATAGAATACTATTGTGATATAAGAGATGATGAACAGGATGGTTTCAGAAAAACCTGTAAAAACTTACATAACTGATGCAAAGTGAAATCAGCAGAACCAGAAGAACACTGTGAAATAAATGCAATAGTGTACAATGATCACCTGTGAATGACAGCTATTCTAAGCAATACAATGGTCCAAGACCATTTTAAAGGACTCATGATCAAAAATACAATTCACCTCCGAAGAAAAAATTGATGGAGTCTGAATGTAATCAAAGCATATTATTTTTCCTTTTTTGTTCATGGGGGTTTTAGGGGAAGGAAGGAAGAATCTGTTTCTTCTTTTCACCATGATTAATATGGAAATTTTTTTAATAGGACTTGTCAAGTGCCTGGAGGTATGGAGGGAAGGGGACAGAAATCAGAAATGACTTCAGTTTACATGATGGGGAAGAGTGATTCATTTCATAAAAACAGGGAAGTTAGGGCAAGGGAGACATTGAAGGGATGATGTGAGCAACTTTCTATATATAAATTTTGAATTTAACTTGCTGTGGTGGGGAATCCAAGAGGAATTATCAAGTAGACAGAAATTCTAGAACCAGAACTCCAGGGGAAAGTTAGGGGTAGAAATGTAGATTTGGAGGCCATCTGCATGGATAGAGGTGATGACTGAAGCTGCGACTGGGGATGAAAGCCAATTTAGTACAATTAAATTTAATAAACATTCATTAAGTGTTTGTGCTTTGCAAGGCACACTTACATAAAATAAGTGCAAGGAGGGAATATAGAGACAAAAGAAAGCCTATGAGATGGCTTGCACCCATTTTTCATCAGAACTTTCTAATCCAAAAGATGAACTTCGCAACAGGAAGTATCTGCAAATGATTCTTTAATACTAAGTAACTGCATGGATAAAAGCATTTCTATTTTAGCTGAATAATCATACGGCTACTATAAAGATAAGTTATGCACCAGGATTCTGTGAAATTCACCGCCTCTTTTCATCTCTTCTTTAGTTCTTTTTTCAGTCAATAAACTCTTCCAAAAAAAAAAAAAACCTTTTCTAAAAACTCCTGAAATCATTCATTTTCTCTCTATCTCATCAGTCATGGACGCACCCTTTGAAAGACCCTAGACATACTCACTGATCAAATACTGGGTTTGGTCCTGGCTGGTCCCCGTCATAGCCCACTCCCACGGCATCCAATGGCCTCTGACAAACTGTATGACTCCGACACATCTCTTTCTCAGTTGGTAATAATAATAATTATAATTATAAACTATAATAAATATTATTATAAAAACCCCTCTTGACACACTTAGCTAGGATTTATATAGCACTTCAGAGTTTGCAAAGTACCTCATAAATATTATTTTATCCTCACAAAGACCATGGGACATAAGTGCTATTATTATCCCCATTTTATTAATGAGGAAACTGAGGCAAAGGTTATGCCTTTCCTCGGGTCACACAGTGTCTGAGGCAGGATTTGAATTCAAGTCTTCCTGATCCCAGGTCTGGTGCTCTATTGACTGCTCTGTTTCCCAATTACAGCTGAGGTTAATTGAATAAAAGCACGTCATTGACTAGACGACCACAAAATGATAGTGTTATGGGATAATTCAGGCTTTATAAAGAAAAACTGGATTTGGAACATTGGCTCATTTAATGAATAACAACAGTAATAAATAGATTAATTAACTGATTAATTCTCTTTGCATGGCACTTGAGAGAGACAGCATGAATATAATGCTATACTTGGAGGTAAGAAGTTCTGAGTTCAAATCTTACCTCCAACACATTGTTGTATAGCCATGGGTAAGTCACTCCACCCCCATGAACCTAAGGCAGCTCTTTGAAACTATAAACTATAGTCGAGTTTGCCCACTTTGTTGGTGAAATTACCGTACTAATGAAATCATAGATCCTTGAGTGGTGAAAAAGGTACTTATTAGTTTCAGAGGACTTCTTGCACATTGCTGCTAAGTCCTGATTAATGCCAATAATGAATCCCGTGAAGTGGTTATATTATTTGAATTTCTATTACATATTCCCATTGGATTGGGACCAATGACGACATTTTACACAATTATCACTTGTACAAATATATGTATCTACTTCATGGGAATGATTATTCACACTAGTATGTTTCTCATTTGATCCTTACAATGATCCTATGAAGTTTTTCATTCAAAATTATTACTTACATTTTACACATAAATGAGGCTGAGAGAAATTTTCTGACTTGCCAAAATTGGTAGAGCCAAGCCTTGAACCCAGATCTTCTGAATGTAGTACAGAGAGTGGGGGCCATTTCATTTGTTTTGGTTTTTTATCCAATGTTTGGTATATAGTAAGTGCCTACTAAATGCTTGCAAATTAATTGATTTGGGGAGCTAGTTTAGTATAGTAAAGAGTATGGATCTTTCTAGGGTTCAAATTCTACCTCCCACACTTACTTTGTGTTTCTCCTTAGCCAAGTCACCTAACTTCCCCAAATCTCAGTTTCCTCATCTCTAAAAAGGAAAAGGTTGCCCTCGATGGCTTCTAAAGTCCCTTCAAGTTCTCAAACAATTTATTATCTATAACTCCAGTTCAGCCTTCTTTCCACTATTTATTATGCCTTGTTAGCATGAAATATTAATTGTGCTTTTGCAGAAAAGCTGGGGAAAAAAGACAGAAAATCCCATCAGTCAACACCTCTGAATACATTTTCTCCAGACCAGCTTTTACTCTCTGAGATTTTCCAAAAAGCTTAGATTACCTAGCAAATGATACTACATCTAGCTGCTAATCTAGAGGTTTGTTTGCTTGTTTTTAATTTACTTTAAAAACCACAATCCTAAAGGCCTTCTTGCTAAGGCAAGAACCTGAGGATTTGTGGGCTGGTTTATTTAGGGTATAATTACAGAGAGAATATTGACACAAAGTGAGGTAGGGGTGGGACAAGATCTCAGTACAACACAATGCAAGTGTTTAAGAGATTCACCTTCTGAGAGTTTTATTAATGAACCGAAGATGTTGTGTGGCATGCTACATTACAATGGGTTCTCTTAGCTGTGAATCAAGCCAAAATAAGCATACAATTTTCAACAAATGCTATTCACTTAGGTAAATGACAGTATCACTTAATATGATTTTTTTTTCATCTAAGCATCAGTAACATGTACCCCAAGTGTAGCCAGTGCTGGCTTTCTCTGAACCAACTCAAGGGAGAGACAGATGAGACACCTGTCCCAGGTCCTGAAAAACCCAAATGACGAGGTATCACTTTCAACAGCCACACCACCCCAAGGTTTACCAGACTTGCCACCTTGCCCCTCACCCCAACTTTGGACTCCTGATGGATCTCAGTATGGCTGGACAGGTAATGGACACCTGGCTGAGCTGACCAGAAAAACCTCCAAATCACCAACAGGTGACACTACCTTTCAACAGACAGACTTCTAAAGAAAGGCAGCCCCTGACGCCCACCTGTGTCAACTGTCACTCACCCACAAGAGAGCATTCAGTAGTGGGAATACCCCCACTATCTGGAGCTTTTATCTCTGTGGTTCTGGGAAGCTGTTTTTGTGGGGTTGAGAGGGATGGCTCTCAAAGGTTGCTCTGACTTTCATGTCGAGGCTGCACCACTACAAAGGGAACCTGTAGCATCTGTGTAGCAGCATTCAGGGAGCAAAGAGAGCTGGCAAGGCCAAAGGGCTCTACCTTCTAAGGTGGGCATGTCTCTCACCTCTTGGAGGGGCAACAGAGATCAGAATCAGACACTTTTTCAGACACAGTCAATGCGTTATTGTGCTTTTCTTGACTGTTACAATGAAGGGATGTTTGAATTTTAGGGAGGGGGGAATAAATTAGAGCTTAGTAATAAAAATATAGAGAAGGTGTGGGGTGGGGGGAGGAAAGGATCAACACAGTATCAAAATGTACACCAGATACCGAGTTTCTTGTCTTCATGATGGGTGATAGATGGGATGAAGAAGAGAATTTGGAGCTGAAAATACTTTTTAAAAATATTATACATGTGGAAATGTTTGTACTAAGATGACACTTACCAAGACAACAAAAAGATCAGAAGGGTATATAAACAGGAGCTCACTTTTTCCCCAGTGTTCTCTTTTTATTTTTATTTTTCAAATTACATGTAAAAACAATTTTTGAATTTCATTTTTAATTAAAATTTATTGACTTTTTTTTTGTTTTTTACAATGTGTCTCTCTACCATTACCCCCATTCCAGGTTATCCCTTATAACAAAGGGCATGTGTGTTGGGGAGGGGGCGGGGGAAATTTATTCAATGAAACTAACTAATACATCATAAGAAAGTCTGATATTCCTGTGCAGTGTTCCATACTCATAGCCCCCAATCTCTGCAAAGAAATTGTGGAGGGTAGGTGCTGTCTTACAGCTTTTGGGGAGGATCGAGTGTGATCATTAAAATTCTGTAGCATTCAATTTCAATAGCTTTATTATTTTTTCCATTACATTGTTAGGGTCCTTATCATATATGTTGTTTTCTCAGTTGTGCTTACTTTATTTTGCATAGTTCATTTCTCTTCCCACGAATCTCAGTATTCATCATATTCATCATTTTGTTTTTACCAATGCAGTAATATTCTATTGCATTCAGGTTCTATAATTCATAATTTATTCAACTATTCCTCAATTAATAGAATTAATTCTCCCCATTTCTTTGTTATTACCCCCAAAACAGTGTTTTATAAATATTTCCATGTATATGGGACATTCCTTTTTGACATTGTTCTCCTTTGGGTATATGGCTTGCAGGGAAATTTCTGAGTCAAAGAATATAGACATTTTAGTTACTTCCTTTGCATAATTTAAAATTGCTTTCTAGAATGGTTGGACCAATTCACAGCCATCAATCATACATTAGTCTGCTCATCTTGCCACAATACCACCTCTAAAACCAACTATTCCTATCTTTCCCCATTCCATTCTCTATTTAGTCCTACCTTTTGCTAATTTACTGGATTTGAAGAGAAATCCTATCCTGTTCAATTTAATATACATTTTTAAAAACAAACTATGTAATAGACATTGATGGTTTCATATTCAATCCTTTTTGTTGTTGCAGTTCTTGTAAGTGGAAATGTTTGCACTAATTAATGATTAAATTCATAATAGAAAGATAATTTTAAGAGGATAAAGATACTTGTGGAAAAATAAATAGGGGACATAATATGGACCGATTTAAGGATGTTTTACTAAACAAATGTATGACCAATATCACAGAGAGGCTTTTTTATTTGAAAGAGACCCTTGAAATCACCTAGTCCAACAACCTCATTTTGCAAATAATGAGGGTAAGACCCAAAGAGATAAAGGCACATTATCTAGGTCATGCAGATCACATAGCAGAGTAAGGACTTGAACCCATAACTGCAAATCCAGTGCTCTTTTCCCTATCCCATGATCCCCTTGATAGATTTTTCCATTAGGAACAATGCAGCCTCTAAAAACAGAAAGAATCCTCCTCAGTTTTCTCATCAGCTTAGTTATATATGCGTGTGTGTGCATGTATGTATATGTGTATATATTATATATGTGTGTATATATTATATATGTATTTAAGGATATATGAAAGAGTCATGAAATGGGCAGAGTATGAAATAAAGCATTTGAATTGTATTCCCAGTTCTCTATTGATTTATCCCGCAATATTGAGCTGATAAAAATATATGCCTCTCTGGGGTGGTTTAAAGTAATCCCCTCAGTGTCCAAGACAGTGTTGGCCATACAACGGGCACTTCATACTTAATTGATTTGTTGTGCTATTTTCATTATTAATACTGTTAGAGGCTTGGGGAAAATGTCCCGTATGGGAACCCTTACTGCCAGGTTTTCTATGTTCCTTCCCCTATGCTAATACAACCACTTTGGAATTGGTTAAATAATTGGTGTAGTGTGGCCTATTCAGGTTCCCTTTCAGCAAAAAGAGAAGCATTATGGGTAGCAACACTCTGTGCGGTCCTGGCAAACAATAAATATTTTATAAACGGAAAAGGATCTGATTGCCTTGGATTTGCTAGAAAAGGAACCTCAAAAGAGCACCCGACTTGGCAAGGGGGAAAATCTACATTTGAATGTTGCCTCAAGGCACTTCCTGGCTGTGTGATGCTGATCAAGGTATTTAACCACTCTGAGCTTCAGATTCCTCACATAGAATAATAGCACTGACCTCACAGAACTGGAATAAGAATTAAATGAGATAACGTGTAAAGCCCTTTGAAGATCTGCAAGGGTTATCCATTATCTTTTATGTACTTCTAAGAGCCCTTCCAACTCTAGCTCTATGAGTCTATGACCCATTTTATAAAGTAAATAAGGCTCTGGGGTGTTACAGCCTTGAGTCCCCGCAGTGTTGGAGCCAAGATTCAAAGCAGTCTCCCTTGTGTCTATATCCAGTTTATTCTCTAGTACATTGCCCTGATAGAAGGTCATTTTCCCAGAACAAAATAACCCCAATCAGGTTTCTCGTTTCACACCTCAACCCCTCACCTGCATTATAAGATACAGAAGTAGGGACTTTGAGCAACCCAAAACCTTCACCCAAATACTGTGCACCTGCATTTAGACAGCCAGGTGCCAAAATCATAGCTTTAAAAAAAAAACATGTCTATGTAACTTTTCAAAATAGGGCACAGGGCAGAGCAGGACAACTTGGTACACACAGAATCACAGATGAAGAAAATAATGTTTCTAAAGGAACAAAAATGAAGTTTATTTTAAAACAAAAACTTAATTCTGTATTACTCTGGTCATGGGCTTGCAGGATTACTAAATTTAGAGCTGAAAGAGATCTGAGGTATCATTGTTTTTCTGTGAAATAATAGAAAGACCAGTGGGAAGTAAGGGGCATTGGGAGAGGGGAGGTCAGTGCAAACCCTGTGGAAATCTGAAACCAAATTAGTCTTTCTAACAGAGTCACACTAAGGTGGCCTAGCAGAAGTAATCATTTGTGCCAGTAGTAGGACGCTGCTATTATGAGAAGGAATTCAAACTCTATTGAGATGCTCAATTCAACAAACATTTATCAAGCACCTACTACATGCAAGACAAAGGGAAAAAAATCAAGAATTCTTGCCCAGCAGAAGCTTCTGTTCTAGTTATCCATAAACAACAAAAACTATTTGTCTTTCCTGATGGAATTCAAATATCATAGATGTCATAAAATCTTAGAGCTGGGAGGAATCTTGGGCATCATACAGTTTAA
This sequence comes from Pseudocheirus occidentalis, assembly GCA_028646575.1. Classification (NCBI taxonomy): domain Eukaryota; kingdom Metazoa; phylum Chordata; class Mammalia; order Diprotodontia; family Pseudocheiridae; genus Pseudocheirus; species Pseudocheirus occidentalis. The sequence continues at coordinate 170,750,756 of CM053601.1, read as the reverse complement.
CTGCCTTATTTCACACATATCAAAACTGAGACCCAGGGTGAGGAAATGATTTGACTGAGATGGCAAAGAATATTAGTAACAGAGACCAGTAACCCTATGGTTTCTAAAGTCTACATAATACCGACACTCTCAAAATCATGCATGAGATGGTATGTGACTCAGGAATGTCAACTTGCTAACTCCCCTAGTACCTAGCCAAGTGCTCAGAATACAGTAGGCATTTTAAAATGTTGAATGACAGATCACAAAATACTTCTAAAAAGTCTTCCTTCCCTCTCTGCCCCCCTGATCATACACAGTAAATAATAATAATAAAATAAAAATTTCTCAGTCTTTATAAAATTCAAATCCTTTCCAGGTTTTCTTCTTCTTGCAGGGGAGAAAATGAAGCTGGGAGTAATTAGTGGCTTTTTTTTCTGCCTGGTTGTTAAACACCCTAATTACTTCAAGCGCCATTTACCACCATTTGCACAAAGCTATCCTTTGAAAATACTTTTCAATCTCAAGTAAAATTGATGCTAATTTCTTTCTGAGAACATAGCCAATATTAACACAATTTTAAGAGTTATTGGATTTATTTTTTTTAATCTTAACAAGGCTGTCGATATCCCAAGTGCACAAAATGGAGACAGAAATGTAATGTGATCTGATGTGGAACCAACAAAAATATCTGTAAAAATGCTGCACTGCTATGGAAAGGCAATGCATTACATAATTAAGTATCATGTGCTTTAACCTATATTGCTGGCTTGTCACGCTTTAAGTAGGGAAATATAATAGACTGAATCTTCTTGTACTCCTCAAAGCAGAAAAACAAACTTATGAATTAGAATAATACTATTCATATATAAATTTGTTTTTACAGTGATTGGAATTACTTGTTCCCATTCCTGTTTCAGGAAATCAAAGTTCATATGACTTCTTAAGCTGCTTTTCCATTAACTTCTCTTCCCTAAGTCACAGACTGCTGCATGAAATTAATAAAAACTAATCGTTTATTTCCATAGCACATTAAGAACACATAATTTGAGGGGAACATAGAATTATCCATTAGCTGCACTTGTTTCAAGAATCAGTTTAAATGTTATAATTCATTATGTTAAAGGTCTTAATTTATTGGACACTTCCAACTCACAAACATCCAAGTTATAAACCTCCCTTATATACAAATAGCTGTCCTAGTTTGGGATTCAATTCTCCAGACTTCTCTACTCCAGGGGGCCTGAGATCCCCTTTTTCTCACTGCTACTATAGATGCCACCATCCTTTCCTAGCACTTTTTTAAGATGCCCAGAAACCCATCTCCCTTTTGCTGATGGAGTCAGCAACAGGACAGTTTCCTTCATTCATTTGGTAAATACTTACTGAACACCTATCATGTGAAAAGGCACTTAGGAGGCTAAAAACCTTAAGGTCAAGTACTGCTGGGGTCACAATGGGTCGTGGGATCATAGCTTTAGGGGTTAAAGGGACCTCAGATACAATTTAATCCAATCTCATCTTACTTATGAAGGAACTAAGGTTCAGAGTGCTTATGAAAATTTCCCAAATTCACAGCGAGGATTTGAACCTAGGTCCCCCTTGCCTCTAAATTCAGTCTTCATTCCATTCCCTGTCTGAAATTTATTCCTGGCACCCCTCCTGAGTTAAAATTCTGAATGAGTGTTCACAATGGCTGTTTCTCAACCATGGCTTAAATGGCCTTTTGTTGGAGAATCTGGAAAACCAAAACCATCACCCGTAACGTTGTTTCTACGAGAAAATGTGTGTCAAGTTCCAAACAAGGCTATTTATAAAACAATCTTTTTGAAACACTATCCTTCAACAAATTGATGTCGGCCTGTATAGTCTTTATCCAGGGTGACACATTTTGTACTACTGTAGGAGAGCATGGTCATTGTTTTCATTAAAAAGGATTAGCACCTCTTGAACTTGACTCCTGAAGTCTAAACAGAGGCAGAATTCAAGGCCTGGCTAGAGAACAGCCTTGGTTCACAGGTTTGGGTTCATAGCCTGGGGTACATGAGCTGCAATAGACAAATAGATACATAGATAGAGATGTGTATGCTGTATATTATGTGTATATGTATATATCATAATTTATATATTATATATTTGCATATACAATCTATACTATGTGTATAATGCATAATATAACACACATATACATATACACATGTATTTTGAGAGCCAAATTTCATTATAACTTATTTCTTATATACTTGTATATATAATACATATATAGATATACTGTGTATATAACGTATAACATACACATATATATACACACACACAAATTTTGAGAACTAAATTTCACTATAACTTATTTCCTTTGTAGTCCTAATTATTTTATTTTATGCATTTAAAATACTTTGTGAAAGGGTATGTCGGCTTCACCAGTCCTCCAAAGAGGCCCATAACAGGAAAAAAAAAAAGTGTTAAGAACTCCTGATTTCGTTTGTTGTTGCTCCTGTTTTTTAAGAGGCACCATAAATATCCATCATGGATAAGAATTCAAGCTGAGAATCAGGGAAAGGGAACAGAAAAAACCACAGAGGGGGCATGAACGGGCTAGCACATCATAACCACGGAATTCCTGTGGAAAAGGAAGCATCAGAAAAAACAAAAAGTATGGCTGAGAAATTGGGCAGAACACATAGTGAAGAAGAGAGATCATGGGGCAAAAGTCAATCAGGTGTGCTCCCTTGGGACCTCTGTAGAGCCTTAGATGAAGGCCCCCAGGAGGGTCTGTGGCAAACTGGTGAGAATACAGGGGTGGGCATTACAGACTGGATGAGCAAGGCTGAACAGAGGGTGGTTGCGCGTCAGTGAGATCCCAGATCCACTGAGATACCAATGTCAGTTTCTGAAAACAGGGACATCTCATTCACCTTTGATTTCTGTATTCATGATGGCTATTTCTCAGTCTGGTTTACGTGGCTACCCAGCAACACACACCGCGCCTTGCTTGTATAGTCTAGGGGCTCAAAACATATTGGTTGAGTGAGTGAAGAAATAAATGAATGAATGAATTTGATTTCAAGACCTAGAAGCCAAATTACAATTTTTCCTCTTCCTAGGAAACCTTTCTAACTTATTTACTTTTTCACCGCCTGTTTTCCTCCATTAGTCATTGGTCCTCACTTTAGGAAATCTGCTATCATATTCCTAATACCTATCTGTCTGAAGGGAGTGCTAGCTCAAAGAAATGAAAATTTTCCATAAGAATGACCACAAAAGGGTAACAGTGTTTTGTATTATGTGACTCATGCTTCTAAATTCTCATAGAAGGAAAACTGATGTATGTGTGTGCATCTTTTTCACCTTGAGAACAACTCCCCCCAGACCCTTTTGAGCTCCTCAACCATGCTAACCTTTAAAACAGTGGTTCTCAACCTTCCTAATGCTGTGATCCTTTAATACTTGTGAAAGTATCTGCATGTGGGCAGAGCCGCCTGGAGACAAATAGAGGGGTGGTGTCTCGGTTCCTAAGATCATCGGAAATTCGTGTTTTCCAATGGCTTTAGGCAACCCCTGTGAAAGGATCATTCAACCCCTAAAGGGGTCGCAACCTACAGGTTGAGAGCCGCTGCTTTAGAATCTCTATCATCCTGGTTTTAATTCTGAACTTGCTTAAAGGAAACAGAATCTAAGTTCAGGAATGCCAAACAATTAGCTTATGCCATCTTCCAGGTTCCTCTTCTATACATGGAGGTTTCCTGCCCCCCCCCCAAAAAAACCAAACCCTATTTATGTATCTATTTTTCCCTCATAATTTCCTCTACTACCATACTCAATTGTTTCTGGGAAACCTGCAAATGTGTCTGGAGTATTTTTACTACTTGTTATCTTACTTAGCATCATAACATGACCATACAGCAACCAACAAACTAGTCTTCTGTTGAAAAGCCCTCAAGGATATAGTCTATTCACAGGAAATAACTTGAAGACACTTCTTGAGTAAAGAGGGAAATGCAGTGTCAGGGCTGAGTGTTCCCCTTCAGGAGGCACACTGTGAATGAAAGGAACGGGGCTGATTTGAATGTTCAGCGTGTGCTGCCAAAGAGAATCAGCTTAAGACAGATGTGACAGAGTGGAGGCTGATGTTTCAGCCTTGGAGCTGAATTCCTCTGTTCTGGCCAGTTGGCGTTACCACTCTCAGATTTTTTTCAAGGTACTTTGGGAAATTTGATGTTTTTCTCTCCCATTGGGTTTGTTACACTCAGATGCTTCTTTCTTCCCCTCACTCTCAATTCATCTGACCTGAACCAACACTTGCCCCATCAAGGTAGGATCTATCAATCAAAGCAAGACCATGCTACTGCCAAAGACGTGAGGCTCCCATTTGTGAACCAGCCTGAAACAAATTACTTTCTCTGTAAGTGCAATGCTGCTCTCTTTGACTCAGGAATTTCTCAAGAGAAGCGCCAATCCTGGGATGTGACACCTCTCCCCTTCACCACCACCATTCTCTTCCTCACCAACCCCAAGACAAAGCAGATTTTCACTCAAAGGGTTTTAAATTCATTCATTCAAGTGGAAAGTTTTTTCCAGTACAGTTTTTATTAAAAAATAAAAAATGTTGTAGAGGGGATTTTATGTTTCAGATCCAAGTTGGACCAGAAATCTCAAAGGCAGGTGTCCTTAACCTTCAGTACACAGACCCCTACCACAGATAAAGTTGAGAGGGTCTGTGTATTTGTATGGAAATAAATTACATTTTTATTTTCACTAACCTTGGTTTTCATTTGGGGGTTTATTTTTGCAATCTTACATATTTTAATTTATTCATTTAAAAGCATTATTCTGGGTAGCCCGTAGGCTATACCAGACTGCCAGAGAGGTCCAGGAAATGAATACACCACTGCTCCAATGGTGATTTTGCAACATAGTTATAGAGAAATTAAATGAGGTCATCAGACACAGCTATTACAAATACAGAAATGCATCAAAAGACGCCAAGAAGAAAGAACTTGGAAAATAGTAAAGAGTTCCAATACACATAGTCCAACAGACATCTGCTGGACGGTCTTCTGCTATGCCAAGGGAGAGAGTGAGTTATCTATAGAAATGTTCTGGAGGGGGGGGAGAGGGGAGGGAGCAAAATACCATGACTTCGTTCTTTCTATTAACACAAGGACAGTATAGCCAAGTGACTAGAGGGGCAGCTTTGGCATCAGAACTCCCTGGGTTCAAATCCCACCCTTGACATAAAGTAGCCAGGCAGCCCTGAGTGCATCCTGGACGTCCCAGGACCCTAGGCAACTCTCTAAAACCATAAATGGCAGAGCAGCTGGTGAATGCCACTGTGGGAAGGAATCTCCTTCTCAGAGTGAAATGCACTGAAGAAACAATAGGTCTGGGGGAGATCCCCACACATATTCTAGGGGCAGCCAGGTGGTTCAGTGGATAGAGCATTGGTCCTAGAGTCAGGAATACCTAAGCTTGAAGAACCTGGGGCCCAGTGACAAGAGGGGACTTGGAGACCGAGTTTAAATTCCATTCAGACCCTGACTTTAAATCCTACACTCTTCACGCTGTACCACACTGTCTCTCCGGTCCTCCAGCAATGTTGGAGCAGTGGGAGAGGGGGGAGAGAAAAAAGACTAAGTGTTATCGAGCACCTACTATAGGTCAGGCATTGTGCGAAGAGCTTGTTACAAAAATTATCCTTACAACAACCCTAGGAATTGGTGCTGCTGGTATTATTATACAGTTGAGGAAACTGAGACAGACAGAGGCATGTGACATGCCCGGGGTCACACAGTTAGTAAAAGTGCAAAGTTGGATTTCAGTTTGGGTGTTCCTGGTTCCAGCTCCAGTGCTCTGGGCACTGGGCTACCAGCTGCCTCTGATAAGAACCGGGGTGGAGAACCTGCGGCCTTGAGGCCACATGCAGCCTTCCAGGTCCTTGGGTGCTGCCTTTTGTCTGAGTTGGAGTTTTACAGAACAAATCCTTTTATTAAGGGGATTTGTTCTGTGAAGTCTGGATTCAGTCAAAGGGCAGCACTTGAGGACCTACCACCGGCGGCCTCGAGGCAGCAGGTTTCCCACCCCTGAACTAGAATCTCAAGTCTCTCAAAATTCATCTCTGAGTTCTTACTTCACACAACTGGAATTTGTTTCACTCCCTGCATTTATGCCTCCAGCATCTGACAAAGCACATAATGAGGCTTTAGGGGTTTACTAAATACTTAAGGACTAATGACTGATGAGACATCATCACTTTCTACAATGGTTTCAGATGCCTATTTCTTGACCCCTAAGGACATTATAAGCTTAAAAACAGAGTTCTTATAACTCCCATTTCACTTCACAGAACAGAAATGTGCTGCCCACCTAATGACTACACACTGATTTTTTAAATTCTCAAATATTATCATAGTTACTCAAATATCAACACAACTACACGATAACCTCACAAATATCATACACAAATACATCCCAGTTAATGCTGCCAAAAATCCCACTCAACTCCAGGCACTCCTGGCCTGCGAGGATTCCAATTTTCATTCTCTTTCTCTCTCTCTCTGTCCCTCGCTTCTTCTGTCTTTCTCTGTCTCTGTCTCTCTCTTATTCACTCTCATTCTCTCTCACATTCTCTTTCTCTCTCTCTCTCTCTCTCCCTCATTCTCTCTCTGCTTTTCTCTCTGTCTCTCTCTCATTCTCTCCGTCTGTCTCTCTCTGTTTGTCTCTGTTTCTGTGTGTGCACACATGTGTTTCTCTCTGCACCTGTGTCTATCTGTCTCTGTTCCTTCTCCTGCTTTATTTAACACCTCCTTCTTTCTCTCTGAGTCTAGCTGGCCTTCTCCTCATCTCATCCTCCTGCACTCATCCCTTCTCAGAACCCCCTGACAGCGGGGACTCATTCTTTAAACATTTCCACATACCTGCTTGCATATGCTTTTCAATTCAATTCAACAAACATTAAACACCTACTATGTCAGGTACTATGTTAGATTCTAGGGTTATAATAAGGGAAATGACCCAGTCCCTGGTCTCGAGGAGCTAACGTTCTAGCGGATGGGAGTGCAGACACACATACGTACAGAAATTATACACTTACTACAGACATGTGCTCATGACACACAACAGCTGGTTTGCCTTTTATTTTAAAATTACTTGATAAGAACAAGAGAAACAAAAAACTATTATTCCAAATGGGTTATCTCGGCTCTTCGGCCTCTGCATCAGGCTTCCGTCTGCTTTGGCTGGACATTTCTATAACTGCTTCCATCTCTGCGCTGGAGAACTTGGGGGTCAGCATCACGCTGTCATAGTCAAAATCTTCATCCAGTGAGAACGGCTGAACTTCATCCCCAGAATCCTGAGATGATGAGGGGAAAGAGAGACGTGTTTCATACGCAGAAATGATGTTAAAGGAAGATGAAAAAGGTGAAAACATCCACTACCTATTAATATTTAATTAAACTTTTTTTAGACTTCAGCACTCTCAACTGATTAAGCTGTTTTTAAGTAAAAGAATAAATTCAATCATTCAATTTGACCTAATTTAAGCCTCTTAATAGGCCCCATTTGTACTATACTGTATCTGAATGAATATCATTAACTAATTTGGCTCCAGGCAAAGAATCAGAAAGTCTCTCCTGCCCATATCCATTCCATTTTTACCAATCATAGTAACAAGGTTGCAGGGTTATGGGAAAATTAGAATTTATGCTAAATTGTGAGCATATATGGCTTCAGATTGTAATAAGCCTAAACTGTTCTTTGACCAACGCCTAAAAATGACTCATCTCAATGAAAGGCATGCTTTAAGAATGGATATAGGGCATTCTATTTACAGACATATTACACATCCTCAGATAACAACTATCCCCACTAGACAGATAAAAGCAGTAACTGGGAACCTCTAATCAGAGCCAATTACAAGGTCCAGATGCCTTTTTCCAAAACATGGATAAGCTAGAGATTTAGGGGTCTTATGTACACAGCAAGGGTGGCTGAAAGGAAGTGTAATAAATTATCCTTCCTCACTCATGATTCACGATTTTTAAAGACAAGCTTAGTAAAAAGATATTGGATAAAAAATATATTCAGTACACAACCAGGAAGACCCTGCTTTGATTCTCCTTGGCTCTTTACAAAGGCCCATGTGAACTGTGGGTAACATAATAAAGGTTCAGCACCCTGTGCATAGGTCTAGAATAAGGACACGCAATGTCTGGTGCTGTCACAATGACCAAGGACTACAATTCATGCACGAGCACACAACAGCAACATGGGATGAAGTCATCTTCCAGAGCTGCTGTGCACACCTGGCAGTTGCTGAGTCAGCTCTGGAGTATCTTAAAAGAAAAGTACTTGGTTCAGAAATGACTGGGCAGAACTAATGCTGAAAAGAAGTCGTGAAAAGGGCAGTTTCCTTCCTCCTCCACCCCAGGAACTCAGAAAGGCAGCCCCCACACAAAGAGCAGCCAGGCTCATTTGTTCTCCAGGTTGTGTAACTTTGTAAATCACCATCCTGCCCTCGAGAAACCATCCAAGGTGGGGGCGGCTAGATGGTGCAGTGGATAGAGCACCAGCCCTGGAGTCAGGAGGACCTGAGTTCAAGTCTGGCCTCAGACACTTAACACAAAAACTAGCCGTGTGACCTTGGGCAAGTCACTTAACCCCAATTGCCCTCCAAAAAAGCCAAAAAAAAAAAAAAAAGAAACCATCCAAGGTGAGGCCAGGCTTCTCTGCCAGTGTCATCTACAAAGCATATTCTAGCCACTCTCCTCTTCCCCAAAATGCCAAGCAAAAATCTACTTGGAAAATGGATGAGGACAATGCGATGGATCTTTGTAAGAAAAAGCTTCTTTCTTAACATGGTGAAGTATTCCCATTGCCTGCCACAAGACAGCAATGCTACAATATCAGATCACATGGGAGATGCCAGTCCGTTCAATGCTCTCATTCTACAGGTGAGAGAACTGAGGCTCAGAGAAAGGGCACTACCTGGCCAGGGTTAGAAAAGTGAAGTCAAGACTCCAAGATCTCTCGGTGCCCAGGCCAACGTTCTTTACAAAAGGCTCTGTGACTTCTCTGGCCTCTTAAGTCTTCAGCTCTCTACATGGGAAAAAACAAAACCGAGGGGAATCAGACGGATGAAGGGCCCATTCATTTTTGGCCTTCACTGTGTACCATTCTGGTCACAAACTGACCACACAGCAATCAATCAATAGCTGCTCCTAATCTGGCTAAAACACACACAATGAGTCCCCTTCTTGCTGTCAGACGAGAATGCCTCTTTTCCGACAGAAGCACTACCTGCTTTCCCTTCAATATTTTCATCTGAACATTTAAATATTGCTTTCCTGGACCACATGGTTTTCTCCATCAGTTATATAATGTTGATCACACCAAAAGCAAGGATTGTTTGTGGCAAGTCAGTAAACAGAACTCTAGGAAAAGGATTATTCTCACACCCTGAAAGCTGATATTACTCCAAGAGCTGTAAATGTTTTCTCCACTTAAAAAGAAGAGTCATTAACAGCAACTGTTGCTAGATTAATTTCCTGGGCAATCAATTAAAGAATGAAATTAAAAAGCACGCAGCCAAGAACAGTCATAGATTATCATATTTCTGTGCCAAATATGACACTCAGTAGTTTTTAAACAAGTTTAACTGTGGATGTCAGAACTGTTGGACATTGTACCAAAGCCAATGCATCCTTTTAAGAAAAGGAACTTCTAAGGAAAAGCTGTGCTAAATGGCAAGAATATCTTCCTTCCTTACACATCAATAGCCTCTTGCAATAGCTGTGGATTGTCCAACTGGAAATTATACAATAAGTGACTAGACTGTTCATACCACTTGCCCCAGTGACCCAACTACCTCGAGGAAGACAAAGACAGAAAGAAAGAGCCATTCTATACCATACTATTCATAGCAATGTGCTTTATGGGAGCTAAAACCTTAAAAAACTGAAATATAGTTCAAAATATGACGGTTTTTATTAATATAATGGGATATTACCATGCAGTAAGTATTGTTGAATAGGAAGAATTCAGGAAAATATGGGAAGATTTGTATGAACTGATACAGAATGCTATAAACAAAACCAGAAGAACAACATGCTTACAACAATGTAAATGAAGAGATAAAAAAAATGAAGTCAAATGGTAAATAATTGAAAAATCAATGAAGGTGCCAGAAAGCAGAGAGTGAAACAGCGGAGGAAAGCTAGGACAGAGTATTGTGGATATCGTAAAACTGGTTACCTTTTGCAGAGGATATTTGTGCTCAATATTTTTCTTTGTCACAAGAAAGGGTTCCATCTAGAGCTGAGGGAGGGTTTCAAAGAACCGTGATGCAAAGACAAAAGGCACCAATAAAACAGCTATATTTTGAGAAAATAATACACTTTGGTGGAAAATGTTCTTTGAACAAAGGCTAAAACTATCTTACCAGCACCACCACAATGAGATGCCCCATTTTCTCTTTTCTTATCAGTATTAAGTGCATTGGATACATATTGGACACATATCCATCTAGAAGCATGGTTCTGAAAAAAAGTTATCTAATAATCTGCATTTTAATTATTTTTGTGAATATGCAAATGAATTAAAATTCTGACCCCAAAAGGATGCATATATGTGTGGATGTGGATGTACAGATACAGATATAAATTCAAAGTGAAACTGGATAAAAATGAAAGTCCAGTCTACAGCCCTGTGGCATCCCTAGTGAAAGCTTTTCAGATACAATGCACTTACATCTCTTCTTCTGAGGAACGCTTTGGGAATTCTTTCAAGCTTTAGTTTGTTCCAGTCTCCTATGTAGGTAGAATGCACCTTTAGACTACAAACTGAAATTCTAATTTATTTCAAAGGGAAGGATTTGCACAGTAGAACACTGAATCCCCTGCCATTGAACAAAAAAACAACTGTGAACCAAGTTATTAACTTGTTATTTTTGCCTAAGGAGCTGAGAGAAATATGTGGATTTCAGGTGTCTAATTTCAGATCTAATTGAAATCTTTTTTGCACACTCTTTGGGAACAGAATTTGTGCGCTATTAGAAAAACTGCCAGTTTCCCTAAAATTGCCCATGTGACTTACTCTAACTGAGCGGGTGTTAAGGAAAGAATCATTTTCATTCATAGGACCGCACGTCCAAATTAAGGGAAAAGAGCTTAATGCTCATATCAATAACAGCAGCATTTAGCTGTAGGTTATTTTGCAGAGAAATTGTATAAATAAACTATCTGGAGATGAGAACTTTAAAAGTCTATTAAGAATAGGCAAAGCAGTCTTTACATAGAAATGGTTACTAATATTGAAGTACACCAAAGAGCTCCTCCTCTCTGCCCTTTACAGATGACCTTTTCCCCCCTTGCTTTTGAATTAAAAGCATGCAATTTTCACCTCCCTAAGGTGAACTCTTTTTGCCCAATAAAGCTGGTTGAATGTTCTTGGATTCCTTGGAACACAATAAGCAAGATGCAAATAGAGAACTCAAGGTTTCTGAATACTATTTGACTTTAATGGCAAAATACTTATATCTAAAATCTCAAGCTAAAATCAGGAACAACATTTAATTATACCAAAACTGAAGCAAAGGTTGGGTGACTGCTTCAAAAAACAGACCAGAAAACAATTATTAAGAGCCTACCCTTTTGTCAGGAACTTTACTAAGCACTAGGGATACAGAGAGAGAAATTAATAATGACAGCCTGCATTTATATAATATAGCAATCAAAGTTTACAAATGAAACAGTCCCTGCCCCCAAGGAGTTTATATATAACAACATGTACCCCCTTCCATTAAGTGGGATGGAAAGGAGAGAGAGAGAAAGGAAGGAAGGAAGGAAGGAAGGAAGGAAGGAAGGAAGGAAGGAAGGAAGGAAGGAAGGAAGGAAGGAAGGAAGGAAGGAAGGAAGGAAGGAAGGAAGGAAGGAAGGAAGGAAGGAAGGAAGGAAG
>CM053601.1:170713837-170738328 GCA_028646575.1 Pseudocheirus occidentalis | reverse complement strand
GATAAGTGCTAGTCTAAAGACTTGGGATAACAAGAACTGCACCTCTACCTCCCTCACAGGGTCATTGTGGGGATCAAAGGACAGAGGGTGTGCACCGCTCTCTATAACTACAAAGAGCTATGTAAGCATGGATTACTGGCACTGCCGGCCTAACGTGGTCACATATCTCCAGCTCTGATCAGCTCCCATGGGTTCAGCTACCATCTCTGTACTGATGATGATTCACAAATCTGCCTCTCCTGCCCCAACCTCTCTGCCGACCTCCAATCTCATGGTTCCAAATGCCTTTCAGACATCACAAACTGGATGTCCATGAGATAACTAAAACTCAACATGTCCCAAATTGATCTCATTATCTTTCTCCAAAAGTCTCCTCCTACCAACTTCCCTATCCCTGTCGAGAGTGTCACTATCCCCCCAGTCATTCAAGTTCACAAGCTACAAGTCATCCTCGACTCCTCTCCCTCACACACCCCTCCCCCACAGCCAACTGTTGCCAAGGCCAATCAATGTTTCCTTTGTAACACCTCTCAGGTACACCCCCTTCTCCCTTCTGCTCTGCCACCATCCTGGAGCAGGCCCTTGCCATGTCACACCTCACACCGCACCTTTGGGTCGGTCTCCCTGTCACAAACTTGTCTTCCTTCTACTTGTCCATCCTCTATCCCCCCCCCCCAGAATTCTCCTCCAAAAATATCTTTTAAAATGACTCCAAACAAATTCTAGAGCAGCAGAATCCATAAAAATATGGAGTGAAACAAATTTCCAGTCCAAGACAACTTACAAGGTCAGGAGGAAAGGTTTGTTGCACCAGGCTGAGAGAGGAGAGCAGCCCAGTGCAGGCTGTGCCAGCACAGATCAAGCCCCAGTGAGCCCATAGCAGACCTTGGGATGACTCAATTGCTGGCAGCTTGGGAAGTTTGTGGACCTCTCAGGCCACAGACACTTAGGGACAACTTTGAAGGTCTGTCACACTAGGCTGGGAGTGGAGCAAAGTCTAGCACAGGCCTGGCCAGCACAGGACAGCCCCAGCAGGCCAGGAACAGGCTTTAGCAGTGGCTAAAATCAGCAGTGGCAGCCACAGCCACAGCCACAATGTCTATTTCTGGGGCTCCCCCTACACAGACAGTAAGTAGTCAAACAACTGGTGAGAAGGAGATTATAGGGGTGTCTTTGCTAGCACTGAGGCAGGACTCTGTTGCTTTAGCCACACTCAGTGTCAAAGTCCTGGGCGGCAGTCTGAAGGTAAGAAGGAACACTGGCACAGCAGAGCTTGTGGCCACCAGGGACAGGGGCCCTGTTCACAGTTTCAGGGCAGAAAAGAGTGTTTGTGGTCACTTACAGACCAGAGCCCACGCCAGGAGAGGAGTAAATACCTCTCCTTTGATCAGACCACCTTGGAAGAACTGAAAACTTACAGGTCCCTAGAAGTATCTCTGAAAATAGCTGCACAAAACCCCTGAAGCTTGGGGAAGTGTGCCCTCCACCCTGGAAGCATAGTCCTACTTTAACAAACAGTTAAAAGTCATGTAATAGGCTGGGGAAATGAGCAAACAATGGGAAAAAAACTCTTGACTATAGAAAGTTTTTATGGTGACCAGGAAGATCAAAATACACTCAGAAGAAGATAGCAAAGTCAAAGCTTCTATATTCAAATCTTTGAAGAAAAAAAGAATTGGACTCAGGCTATGGAAGACCTCAAACAAGATTCTGAAAATCAAGTAAGAGAGGTAGAAGAAACATTGGGAAGAGAAGTGAGAGTGATGCAAAAAAATAATGAGAAAAGAGTCAATAGCTCAGTGAAGGAGACATAAAAAAATACTGAAGAAAATAACACCTTAAAAAACAGACCAGGCCAAATGGCAAAAGAGGCCCAAAAGGCCAGTGAGGAGAAGGATGCCTTAAAAAGCAGAATTGACCAAATGAAAAAGGTGGTACAAAAGTTTATTGAAGAAAATAATTCCTTAAAAATTAGAATGGAGCAAAAGAAAGCTAGTGACTTTATGAGAAATCAAGAAGCAATAAAACAAAGCCAAAAGGATGAAAAAAAAATAGAAGACAATGTGAAATATCTCACTGGAAAAAACAACTAGTCTAGAAAATAGATCCAGGAGAGATACTTTTAAAATTACTGGACTACCTGAAAGCCACAATAAAAAAAAAAGCCTAGACCTCATCTTTCAAGAAATTATCAGGGAAAACTGTCTTGATATTCTAGAACCAGAGGGTAAAATAGAACTTGGAAAAAATCCACCTATCACCTCCTAAACAGGATCCCAAAATCAGAATTCCTGGGAATATTATCACCAGATTATAAAGTTTCCAGGTCAAGGAGAAAATATTGTAAGCAACACAAAAGAAACAATTCAAGTATTGTGGAGTCACAGTCAAGATAAGACAAGATTTAGCAGCTTCTACATTAAAGGACTGGAAGACTTGGAATATGATATTCTAGAAGGCAAAGGATCTAGGATTACAACCAAGAATCACCTACCAGCAAAACAGTATAATCCTTAAGGGGAAAAATATGAAAATATGAAAAATATTCTAACTCACGACTGATTGGAAAAATATAAGTTAAAATAATTCTGAGGCATTACCTCATACCTATTAGATTGGCTAATAGGACAGAAAAGGTAAATGACATATGTTGGCGCTGATGTGGGAAAAACGAGACATTAATGTGCTGTTGGCAAAGTTGTGAACTAAATCAACAACTTTATAGAGAACTTCGGAGCTATGTTGAAAGGGCTATAAAACCATGCATACGCTTTGACATAGCAATATCTTTACTAGGTCTGTATCGCAAAAGAGATTTAAAAGTAAAAACAAAACAAAAAGGAAAAGGACCTATATGCACAAAAATATCTATAGCAGCTCTTTTCTTGGGGTAAAGAATTAGAAATCAAGGGACTGCCCATCAACGGGGATGAATGAACAAGCTGTGGTGTGTAACTGTGATGCAATGCAATTGTACTTTAAGAAATGATGAGCAGGACAATCTGAGAAGACTTTCATGGGCAGATGTGAAGTAAATTTCTGGGTACAAAGTAACAGCAAATATCCTGAGATGATCAACTGTGAATGACTTAGTTAATCTCAGCAACACAATGATCTATGACAACTCTGAAGGACTTGGGATGGAAAATGCTCCCTACTCCCAAAGAAAGAACTGATGGTGCCTGAATACAGATTAAAGCATACATTTTTTTAAACTTTATTCTTTTTGAGTTATTTTTGTTTTCTTTCACAACATACTAACATGGAAATGTTCTGCATGACTACACATGTATAATCCATATGGAATTGCTTGCCTTCTCAATGGGGGGGGGGGGAGGAATGAAGGAAGAGAATTTGAAGCTCAAAGTTTTAAAAACAAATGTTAAAAATTGTTTTTACATGTAAATGGGTGAAAATTAAATATAAAAATAAATACAAAAATGTTTTCAAAAAAGTAAATTTTTTTTTAAAAAGAGCAGGCCAAGGAGGCAGAGCCAAGACAGCAGCATAGAAGCAGGAAAACTGAGCAGCTCCCCCCACAACCACCTCAGATACCTATAAAATGACTCTAAACAAATTTTAGAGCTCCAGAACCCACAAATGTACAGAGAAACAAAGCTGCCACTGAAGGCAGCCTGACAAGACAGGAAGGGCTCATCACAGTGCACTGGGAGCCAAGGGCGAACAGGATGAGCCACAGCTGGAGCTTTCAGAAGAGTAGATCACTGGTAGCTGTGGCAGTTTCCAGAATTATCAACTCATAAGAAACAAGGACAAAGTGAAAGGTCAGTGGAACTCGGCTAAATTTGGAGGAGAAAAGTGGGTCCAACTGTCTGCCCCCAGAGCAAGAAAGCAGCAGAAGCAGCAGCCCTGCAGCCGCTTCCACATGGATGCTTCAGAGCTCTTAGCTTGCAGATTGCAGGGGGGTCAAGCAATCATTCAGAGGCTAAGTGCTCTTGCCTTAAGCTGCCTGGATCAGGATCATGGTCTTGGGTGATGTTCCTGAGGTACATGAACAGTGAGCCAAAGCTGGTGGGGGTTGCAGAGATGGCAGCCTCCTAATAGCTCCAGCAGCTATGAAAACCCCAGAGATTTGGGACAAAGCTCTCCCCTCTGGAAGCAGAATTCCACAGAGCTAAAAAGTCAAGTAATTGACTGGCAATATGAACAGGCAAAGGAAGCACAGTAAGAACAGCAATGCAACTTTAGATTCCTTTTTTGGGGACAAAAAGGATCAAAGCATGGAACAGAAGGAAGACAAAACAGAACTCCCACACCAAAAGTTTCCAAGAAAAATGTAGACTGGTTACAAGCCATAGAGGAGCTTAAGAAGGATTTTGAAAACCAAATAAGAGAAATGGAGGAAAAATTGGGGAGAGAAATGAGAAAGATGCAAGAAAATCATGATGAGAGAGTCAACAACCTGACTGAAGAAAATAACACCTTAAAAAATAGACTAACTCAAATGGCAAAAGAGTCCCAAAAAGCCAATGAGGAGAAGTAAGCCTTAAAAAGTTGAATTTGCCACATGGAAAAAGAATCTCAAAAGCTTTCTGAAGAGAATAACTCCTTCAGAATTAGAGTGGAGCAAATGGAAGCAAATGACTTTATGAGAAATCAAGATATTATCTAACAGATCCAAACAAATGAAAAAATAGAAGGCAATGTGAAATAACTTATTGAAAAAACCACTGACCTGGAAAATAGATCCAGGAGAGACAATTTAAAAATTATTGGATTGAAAGCTATGATCAGAAAAAGAACCTAGAAATAATCCTTCAAGAAATTCTCAAGGAAAACTGCCCTGATATTTTAGAAATAGAGGGCAAAATAGAACTTGAAAGGATTTATCAATCACCCCTTGAAAAAGATCCCAAAAAGAAAATTCCTAGGAATGTTATAGCTAAGTTCCAGAGTTCCCAGATCAAGGAGAAAATATTACAAGCTGCCAAGAAGAAACAATTTGAAAACTGTGGAAACACAATCAGGATAACCCAGGATCTAGCAGCTTCTACATTAAGGGTTCGAAGGGCCTGTAATATGATATTCTGGAGATTAAGGGAGCTAAGATTAAAATCAAGAATCACCTACCCAGCAAAACTGAGTATAAAGTTCCAGGGGAAAATATGGTCATTCAGCAAGGTGGAGGACTTTCAAACATTCTTGCTGAAAAAAACAGAACTGAAAAGAAAATTTGACACTCAAATACAAGAGGCATGAGAAGGTAAACATGGAAAAGAAGTCATAATGAACTTATCAAAGTTGAACTATTTACATGCCAACATGGAAAAATGATTATTGTAATTTATGAGACTTTTCTCAGTATGAGGATAGGTGAAGGGAATATATATATATATATATATATATATTTATATTTATATTTATATTTATAAAATCTCGTGGAAACGAATGATGTAAACTAAAAATAAACAAAAGTTAATTTAAAAAATAAAATAAAAAATAAAAAGAGCAGTCCTCACCATGTCACTCCTGCTCCAATCCTTCCTATGAGATGGTGCCAAAGTCATTTTCTTTGAACACAAATTTGGTTAGGTGACTCTCCTGTTCAATCTAATTCAGTGGCTTCCTATTCCCCTGAGGTTAAAATATAAAATCCTCTGCAGATTTTAAAGCTCCAACCTAACCCCAATTCATATTTGCAGCCTCAATGGATGCCAATCCCCCTCCCACACTCTGCCTTCTTTCTAGTTATCATATATAACGCTGCATTTCCCATTTCCATGCCTTTAGAACAACTTTGGAATAAACCAAGCAGCTGTGCCTAGAATACATTCCCTCCTCACCTCTGCCTCATAAAAGTCCTGTTAGCCTCATGCACAGTCTCCTGAATGAAGTCTTTTCTGAGCCCCACCCTCCATAAGTACCAGTGACCTCCCTCCCCAAGGTCTTATGTTTAACTGCTTCAGATATGTCTGTGTTTATTCACTTTAAGGTGTCTCTATCTAACCTTAGTGGTGACCTCTTCCACTGAACATTACTTCTTTTGGAAAGGGTTATAGATGTGTTCTCCTTTTCCCAATATTCAGCAGGATCAGTTAGATAGCACATCCATATGTGAATCATTCTGCCCATCATGCTGAGGGATATTATTAAAATGGAAGAAATGTTTACCTAATTTTAGAGAGATTTACATGATGTTTTTCCTGTTGGAAAAGGAAATCAGTGAGAATCAAGTCAAGCTTCTACCACATTTAACATCCTCAGAATTTCTAACTACCTCATTCCTGTAATACTTGCAATGAGAACCAATAAATGCTGGTGTTCTTTCCCACCAGTGCCAAAGGGGAAAAGGCAGAATTGGTAAATGCAGAACAGTCAGCACAGCTGTTGTGGATCTAAGAAGGTTCCCTCCAAGGCAGCTCCCCAGTTAAGGACCAAAAAATCTATCACAGGCATTGTGATATAGCCTTCATCCAGACATATGCCTACAACCACAAGTTTGTCAATAGAAATGAAAAATAATCATAACTCATATTTACAAAGTGCTTTGTGATTACAAAACACCTTATAGCCCTCCGTCTTCATAAATCCAGCAAGACATATATAAAGAGAAGTGCAGCAAGAAAATCATCCTGCAAGCCTGAAAGTTTATATATGCACGTATACACAAGTATGTGCATGTGTGCATGTATTACGTACATGGAAAGTTGTTATTATAATTCTTATTTCAAAGATGAGGAGACTGAGGGTCAGAGAAGTTAAGTGATTTTTCCATCATGCCACAGTGCCAGGATTCAAAGATGGATCTTGAAATTCACAGTCTACACTTCACCATGCTGCCAATGCAAGGGTTGTCCATGTTATCTTGCTTTTATCAGAAGTTTCTTTCAAGAAACACTGGTGTGAGTATGGAATTTAGCTAGAATTTTTCCATCTATCTGAAGGGCTCCAGAAATATTTCATCCTTTTTTGCCCAACAACTAAAATCATTTTAATAACAATTGTCAAAACTCTGTCAGGTGCTACAACCACTTACTGTTCTAATATATTGTGTAATCATGTTTCAAGTCAAGAAAGAGAGACGGCCTATAAAATAAATGGAATCCTGCTGGAAACAACCTTTTGAGCTTCTTGCATTTGGGGAAGGTAGGAAATTCTTAATTAAAAAATCATACTCAAAGGAGGCTGCTCCTACCAGTTGGTCTGTCAACCAGCTTAACAGTGTAATAGAAGGCCAAAACATTCTAGTCCCTCCCTTGTGATTGGAGTGAAACAAAAGTTCCAAGAGGAAAGGTCAATCTTAAATTACAATGCATTGATTGCTTCCAAATGAAAGACTGAGCTTCATAATACAACATCTTCACACCAATTGTACACCAATTTGTAGAGAAGACTGTTTAAAATGTTTCACAGTTAAATTCCCAATGACCATGTACCTCCTACAATCAAGAAAAGCTCCTGGGATATTTTTAAGAAACTAAGTAATTAAGGAAACCTTAGGAACCCAGTCTCAGAGATTCAGAGCTAGGAGCAACCTTAGAGATCTCTAATCCAATACCTCCATATTCAGATGAGGAGTCTGAAGCCAGAGAAGGAAAGTCACTTGTCCTAGGTCTCTGAGGTTATCGGTGCTAATCAGAAATACAGTCAAGACTCAAACACAAGTCCATTAACTCCAAATTCTGCCCCGTTCCTTCTATGACAGCTTTGTCAAATAAATGCCTTCTAAAAAAAAGTCTTATACCTCCCACCCATCAACATGAGGGGGTGAATAGAGGTCAAGGTCTTTCTTGAATCCAAGGGGGAAAATGGTTCCTCTTGGGCTCCTTTTTCTAAGACTTATACAATGACCTCTCACAAATAACTCTGAAGATACAAGATCTGCAATGGCAAAGTTTTGCTGGAATTGCAAAAAGCAATAATGAGCAAAAAGTGACCAGAAGAAACTAAAGGTAGGCAAGGAAATTGTCTTTTCTATTGGAGAGTGTCCAGCTAGGACTGACTCAAAGCATAATGATATCACCAAGTGAAAATCAGTTCCACAAAAGAGCATAACTGTACTAAATGTTCCCCTGAAATAAATAAGTCAAATATGGAAGGCAGTAAGGCGGACCAATGAAGCAACTTTAATTATCCATAAAGATGGAGGAAAAATGTAAAAATCTTCAAGTCCATTCAGTGACATGGAAAAAAAAATGGCAAGCCCCAGAATCCTTGCAATTTCTAAGACTCACATCCCATCCCCTCCCCACCCCACGCCAAGCCCCTAAATCTGTGTGGTGTGGGACAGAGAAGTGAGTAAGCTGCAAACAAGGGTACCTCTGTCAAATGCCTGTACACCAGTTGTTCTGTTGGCCCAGTCTTCGGTTCAGGGCAAGAATGCCAGTCAAAAGAAGGAGTGTAGCCAGAGGCAGAAAAACATACCTCCTCTTCTACCTCTCCTGGAAGTAGCAGCAACTCTGGGGAAGAAAGAAGAGTTCACTTGACCCTTTCACCAAGTACACAACTTCACTAAATCATCTACTAGCCAATAATATTCAAAACGGAACACCAAATGGACACTATACACAGGCAAGTGGCCCAGTTCAAAGTGCATGTTGGAATTCTGATGTAAAATTTAAGGTTCTTACATCAAGTAAGGGTCATTTTTACCAAAAGATAAAGTTGTCTTTATTGCAAGGTATAAAGTTAGATTCTACTCAAAAGAAGAGGAAGGTTTTCTAGGTGGTTTTATTTTTAAAAGATAGGTTGGATTATCCTGCTTCCATCTGTCAAAGCCGGACACATATACAGTAAGTGTTTAATACATGCTTATTGATTAATTGATGGCATTTTCCAGATAGCACTGAGCCCTGGATCACTATAGGATTCCTCAGTGACAGCCATGGTCACTCAAAAGAGATCAGCCCAACAATCCACATAGTTAGAAGGACATAGATGATAAATGTAAATTACCCATATTGAAACATTCAAGTTGGATGGTTAACACTGAGGTAGTCATTCAGGATGGAAAGGCAAACAGATGGACAGATGGACAGATGATAGATAGATAGATAGACAGACAGACAGACAGACAGATAGATAGATAGACAGATTGATCGATCAGTAGGTAGATGGATGGATGGATGGATGGATAGGTAGAAAGATAGATAGATAGATAGATAGATAGATAGATAGATAGATAGATAGATAGATAGATAGATAGATAGATAGATAGACAGATAGATGGATAGATGGATGGATGGATGGATGGATGGATGGATAGATAGACGGATAGATAGATAGATGATAGATAGATAGATAGATAGATAGATAGATGATAGATAGACAGACAGATAGACAGATAGACAGACAGGCAGAGAGACAGAAGACAAATATACACACGTAGGTGCATTCTATGCATGTGAAATCAATCAATGTGTACATACATATCTGAATACACAAATACATATAATCATATTTATTCCTATATGTGTATGTCTGTATGCATGCAACATGTGTGTGTGTCTTGGAAACATACTGAGAACAGACAATGAAATGGGAGACACAAGGTTAACAGAAACATGGTGGGACATAAACCAAAGGTAATCCATATTTGAGAATTGCACTCCCACCATCAAAAAAAAAAAGCCCAACATTAACAACGACATGTGTTACCAGAAAAGGAAATGTGCCAGTCTTACAGTCAGAGCAGGGAATAATAGATGGACAGCGACTAACATGATCCCCTATTTAGGACAACGACAACACCTCCACAGGAAGACCCCCAGTACCCTGGGTACATCTCTTGTGGAGGATCCATGGCAGACCATGCATAGGAATCACATAGCCTCAAAAGACATGGATTAATTAAGAGATATGTGGGAAGAAGGAGGCTTCACCATCAATAGCCATGTCACAACAGACAGATATTTTGTTTGAGAGCGGGTGAAGGTTTTCCTAAATTAGTTTATACTATTTCCTGTTTATCCTCAACTTCCACTCTTCCTGCTCCCAAAGAGAGAGACCAAGTAAGAGAAGGAAACAGAGTGCTGAATTCAGCGTACATCCGATCTGGCAATCTCTCAAAAAAGATAATGCTGAAAAATAAGAAAGGCGGAAAGAAAGTATTTTAACTTTCAGCAAAAAGGAAACTGTCATATTCAAAATGCATGGTCTAATTTTTAGCTCTGGCAAATAACTGGAACATGTTTTTAGCTTCTTTATCATAGTCTTCAGAATCAGCAACTGCTATTTGTTTTCCAATAGATCCAACATCAGTGAATTGTTTCCTCTTATTTCTGCACAGGACCAGCAAAGCTGCCATAATGGGAAAATGTGTGTGTTCCAGAATGCTCTCAAAGGACCATGGCATGTCAGAGTTGAAACTTCAGGGGTTACAGGGTCTATCCCCTCCCTGGGCAGGACCCCTCTTCACAACATCCTAGGCACCTCTGCTTCAAGACTTCTGATGACAGGAAATCCCATTCTAATTTTAGATGATTCTAAATGTCGGGAATATTTTTTCCTTATATCAAGAAAAAAGAAATCTGTCTTTCAGCAACTCTCATTCATTGTTGCTCTTTTTTCTTCATGAGGGTAAAAAACAGAAATGGCTTTCCTCCTTGACTTGAATTTCTCTGAGAGTAGTCAGGTTCACAGGACATATCCAGTGATTTACAGCTAGTCAGGATGATACTACCAAGCTAGAGGATGATCCTAATTAAGCCACTAATTAAGTTTTTGGAGGAGGTGATTAATGAAGAGGAATGCCTTGGCTGCTGCCAGTGACAGCATGGACAGGGAGATAACAGAGCAAGTATTGATACTGGAACACAGAGACTTATTTGAAATGCACCTTGCTTCCCACCATGGAGAGTAGCTTTTGACATGGTCCTCAAGACTCCAGACGTTGGGGCACAGCTGGTAGCCTGGGCTAACTGCTTTCTTTGGATTTGGGTGGGACTTCTTTTTCTTTTCTTTTCAGGGTGGTTCAATGGAAGGCAGTTAGGGTTACCCAAAAGTAGAACAGGCTGTCTCATTACTAGAATTTACACAAGCAGTGGGTGTAAAGAAGATTCCTGTTCAGGCCTTGAACCAAGGAATTGACCCAAGCAACATCTCTGAAGTCCCAGGCAACTCAGAGAGTCAGGCAGTGCTTTCTGTCTACAAGAGCGGCTACTCCGATGGACTGAACAGCAATGTCATATAAAGTCAGGGATTCTTAATCTGGGGACTAGGAAGTTGATTTTGTTGTTGTTGTTGTTTTAATAAACTGATATAGATAGACGGATAGATATTTCAGAAAAAAATTGATTTCCTTTGTTATCAATCAAATAAACATCAGTTTAAGAAGCTGTCTTTTTATATGCCCAAGTCATCTTTCTAGGGCTAAAAAGCACCACTGTGCTAGTTCGCATGAACCTGTCTAGGAACAACACAATCCTAGCAGGTCCTGACCAAGAGAAATGTTTTTTTAAAGAAAATGGTCAACATATCACAGTAGAATGAGTGCTGGACGTGAAGTCAGAGGATCTAAGCCCAAGGTTCAGCTCTATGACTTATCTGACGTTCGACCTTGTGGGTCACGGATGTGATTTAAACTTCATGTGTAAAATGGAGACTAGAACAGAACCTGTCTCACAGGGTAGATGCGGGGGTCAAATGAGGTCATATTTTGAAGCACTGAGCACAGTGGCCAGAACAAAGCAGGCTCTGTAGAAACACTTATTCCCTTACCCAGATTGTGTTGCTTGAGATCTACACCACAGGTGGCAAATACATAGCCAAGGATTTGTTTATTTGGGGTTTTTTGTTTTTGTTTTTTTTTGCCAAAGGTCACATAGCCAGCAAGTGTCTGAAGCAGGATTTGAACTCAGATCTTCCTGACCTCAAGTTCCCCTTTCTGTTCAGCTCAGGTCCATCACTCCATCCACTAAACCGCTTAGTTTCTCACACATAACAATCTACTTTTTCCAAAACAGGCAACAAGTGGAGGTTTGACCAATTTAAATTTTTTGGAGTAAAAAGAACTCAAGCACTGAGGGGCCGATTACTGTACAGGGTTGTTATTGTTACCCTTTTAAAAGTCATAAATGCTGAAACAGATAAAGTTTATCTTTAATGTATTTATTTGTGATTGATGGCCCCACTTGCTTGCAAAAGGTATCTGAGGCAGGATATAAAATGAAAACACATAGAAAAAGGACAAATTTTCATTTAAAACCATCACCTAGTAATCTGAAAAGATTCCCTCCTGCTCTTCTCCACTCTCTCACTCCAAAATGTGACCAATAATGATCTCTGGGTATGCTAAGTGACTAGCTCTTTCTATTTATCTAAATATTTCCTCCTGAGTTAAAAAAAATAGGAAAAGAAAGAAATGTTTATGGGTCATATTAAAACCATTTCTGAACAAAATCAAAGCCTCTAATAGGTGTGGGCCAAGCCTGTCCCAGAAGGTGAAAAGTGGGCATCTGGACCCAGATTGAGCCAGGGAGATTCATTCATTATAGAACTACGGGCAAAGCATCCAATCTTTCTATTTCCTTATCTCCAAAAGTGTGGCTAGGCAAACTCTCTTCTCAAATGAAATGATTAATGAACGGCTACTTAGGGATTCCAGAATACACAATGATATATGTGATGCTCTTTTGAAACCGATCCTCTATTTGAACGTTCCACATTTGATACCCAATTTGCATCAAACAATGTCTAGAAACCCCATGACGTTTCACCTTTTAAAGTTTTCAAAAATTCATTATGAGGGAAGGATTTTCCCCTAATGTTTTCCATTTTGTAATGGAGATAAAGTAATTGAATCATTTTTTAAGCAGTGAAAAAACAGACTGACAATTCAACACACATTTATTAAGTGCCTACTGCAAACAAGGCTGACTAGATGCAGAAGCTAGGGATAGAAAGAACAAAAAAAGCAATAAGCCCTGCCCTAAAAAAGCTTATATTCTGCAGATTTTGTGAATAGTCCTCATGTAGCCACTGTTTGCACAGGCCACCTAAAAGGGAAGATTGTTGTAAATACATCAAACTACTCTGAACTGTAAATAGAAATTAATAAGCAATGAAGAGAAGGTACTGCTTGGCTTCCACATCTCTGGTAATAACAGTACATGTTAGGCATGAAAAGATAACTGGGTCAGTGACATTACCAATAAAGAGGATTACTACATGGTTGGCAGGACTAGGTCACGCTGCATCCCCACCATGGAAAGTGCCTGATTCAGGCTTCCTGTCCACTCTGGTCTAGCAGGGGCACCCACAATTTAACCAGAGCAATTCAGGGATGTGGGCTTCAAAGTACCACTTCATCCCAGCCAGAGGACTAGCTGGGCCAATTCAGAAAAGAAACAAAAAAAGAGAAGAAAGAGATTCTTCCTGTAAATGGCTTTAGTAAAACACTAGCATTTACTGCAAATACGGATTTTGCTGGACATCCACTATGAGCCAGCTTATTTGGGGCATGTATGATCAGTCCATAAGCCTCCACTACCATCAGGTTAACTACTCTGCCTTGAATCCAAAAGGGAAAATCCAGCTCTAGCAATATCCAAACTAAGGCAGAACACAGAACTCTGCTGATGATCTACCTCCAGCCTAGCTTCAGGTGACTGACTACACAATGACCTTGCCCTGAGGTGGTTTGTGTTCATGCTTCCCCCACCCCCCCAAGAATCCAGAAGACAAACCAAACACGGAAAGCAAATCAGGAGCCTCTATGCGGAAAATATTTTGTGACTAGGAAAAAGTAAAGGGTGGTAAAACAATATGCAAGCCACTTCTTTGTCACCCCAGGCAAAGCTCTTGTTTAAATAATAACAACAGAATCTAATCAGCGAGTCTTCCAGCTGCCAAAATTATTCAGTCAGTAGTGTATTTAAAATGTCCCCATCTGAAATAAATATCTGCCTTCTGCTCAAATTCCTGAAGGGTACGAATGAGGCTCAAACTGCAGTTCCCCTGAGAGCAGGTTTTTAGATTTTTTTCGAATGACCCAAGTGGGGCATTTAGCGACACCCTCCCCCCAAGCCCTAGTGGTCTTTTAAATCTTGGTCACAGTTCAGCAGCACCTAGTTCACTTTTCAGAAGGTTTTTTCCAAAGTTCTTCCCCCCAGGATGGGAAGGCTGTGATTCTCTCATTCCAACCACTTGAGACTTGCGTCAGAACCCACGATTTTACCCTACAATTGCAGCAGGGTCTCTTCTCTTCCCCCAGGAAGGATCATGGCATGACGGCCTCTTTAGGAAAAAGCAGGGATGAATAAACAAAGGAAGAAGCTTGCGGAAAAAAAAGAACTCCTAAATATTTTGAGGCAACTTGGAAAGAAATGAAAAGGTAAATAAAACAGTCTGTAATAATAATAACAGCAATAAACAATAGCTAGCCTTTATAGTACATTCAGGTTTGCAAAGCACCCCATAAATATTGTCTCCTTCCATTCTCCCAACAACCCTGGAAGTAGGTGTTACCATCATCCCTATCTAGGATTAAGGAAAACTGAGGTAGAGGGACTAGCCCAAGGTCACACTGCTAGGACATGTCTAAAGGTAAAATTCAAATCCAGATCTTCCTCACCCCTGGTGCAATGCCCCCTAGCTATTTTGTGCCTGTGTGATATAACAAATCAAATAACAATGTCATATTTAATGCACATAAAACTTCTCAACACCAGTCAATAATGATACTCTCATGGTTGGCAGGAAATAAAAACTGGAAAGTCTCTCTCACACTTTTATCTACATTATTATGCCCCCCCAAAAGTTAACTTTTATATAGTAGCGGTGATAACACATTTATATAGTATTTATGTTTACAGTGCACATTATTACAATATACAGTATTTTATCTGATCTTCACCTCACATCCACTCAGGTATTCTAAGTGTACAATCCCCATTTCGTAAGTGAGTAAACTGGGGGTCAGCGTCTCAGAGCTACTCGGCTGCTTCTGATTTCTGAGCTGACCTGGCCCAGGGACCAACCAGAAACCATGAAAAACGTGTCCATCTAATCAAGTGCTCAGGAAACAGGAGCTTTTTCAAGTGTTAATATTCTGAGACTGTCATGGTAGGTAACTTTTCTCAAAAGGAATTAGAATCTTCAGGGAAACATGGATGTCTAGGATAAGCCATAAGGCCCAGCAAATCCCTGATAATAGGAAGGACCTTCATCTTGCACCCTGAACTCTACAGAACTCTGATTACTCCAAGCAGTTCTATTAGTGCAAAGTTTAATATCTCCAAGGAAAGCAGAGAGATATTTGGCTAGAAATAAGAGGCCACCTGAAGGTTTGTTAGTTTTTGAGAAAAATCCAAGAGTGAGGGTGAGAAAGCATACCTCGGCTCAACTTGTGGTCAGTTTCTTCACTCATGTCAAAATCTTCCAAATCTAGGAAATTGTCTACCTGGGGAAAAAAATTCAAGTCTATTTTTATGTATATATTGGACCAGAGAGAGGAGGGAGGGAGGGAAGAAGGAAGGGAGAGACAGAGAGAAACAGAGACAGAGAAATAAACCCATTTTATTAAGTGTTTACTCTAGGCAAGAATAAAGGAATCCAGCCCAACCAAGTTTCCCAAATGAGCAGCAGAATCCACTTTTCTCAGACTCTGGGGCAAAGCGAGAAGTCTTCCTGTTCAGAGATGCACAGTAGAATCTCTGGAACTGAAAGACAGCCCAGGCGGGGCAGGGGCTAAAAATTCCTTTTCCAGGCTGCCCTCTGGACTCTCTGACTTTCTCTAGCAAGGCCCTGGAAGCTTATGCAGCCCTGGACATCCCCCTCTGGAAGTACCCTGCATCCCCGCAGCCTCTCCTTATGGTCTCATTCCTCTCAGAACCTCTGTTTTAAGGACAATGCCCAGAAAAGCAGAATCTTCATTGCTCTGCAGGCTGACCTCCTGAATCTGCCAGGTTTTCACCACCACCCTTCTCTTCCCTCCTCATGTCCATCAGTTTACTCTGATGTGTTCTTTTCCCCCATTACAAGGTAAGCCCCTTGAATGCAGGACTATCTGTCTTTTTGCTTATCTTTGCTTTGGCACAATACATGGCACGTGGTAAATGCTTAAAAAAAAATGCTTGCTGACTTACTAACCTGACAAATAAAGCCTTTGAGGTATCTACACTGAAATAAAAACACAAAGCAAACAACAAAATGACCTTTGGAAGGGACAGGTCACCTGAACCTGTGCCTGCTTGTGCTGCCCTGACCTGCTTGGGATTAAGGGAGATTCCCCCCCCCCCCCGGGGCCTTTCAGTTTCATAGCCAGGATTGTCAGGCGTCATTTGTAACTGGGTAAAGGCATGTGGAACATGAGACACAGGGCTGGGACTGGAGTCAGGAATCTCACCCTCAACATTTATCTGGAAGGGTGGCCCTGCGAGGTAGGAGTCCTGAGATCCCCCAAGATGGCATGAGGAGCTATAACTAAGGCAAAGTGCTCTGGGCACCTTCAAATCACCTTCAGAATGGGAGCTCTTCTTGTATTGATTCTGTCTTGGTCTAACAATTACAACTCTCCATGCTGGGGGGAAATGGAGTTGGAGCTGGAACCGTAGGTAATAACTCAACAGCAAACACACTCCGGCCACTGGTGGGGGTGGGTGCCCCTAGGAGCACCAGTTATCTGTGGGGCTAAGCGTAATAGCATCTACCAAAGGCCCCTGAGGTTCCCCGGGGGGACTCTGAGAAGGAAACTCTGAGAATGCAGGGGAGAAAGAGATAACCATGGCTAGCATTTATATAGAACTGTAGGGTTTGCAAAACACTTTTCCTAAGGTGATTCATTTGGTTCTTACAATAACCCTGTGCTATTATTATTCCCATTTTATGGATGCAGAAACTGAGGCAGAGAAAGTAAAAGTGTTTGGCCCAGGGTCACACAGCGAAGTGTCTGAGGCCAGAGATCTGCCACACAAAACTACTTCAGAAGCACCCAAAATCATGTGTTCTCTCACTCTAACACAACTGAAAATGTCTCTCAAGTAAAATGCAGAGCACATGACCTTTGCAGATATAATGGCAGCACATGACTGAAGAATGAATATCCCAAGTGAAATATTGCCTCTCCCAATACCCGGCAAAATGGGAACACTCCAGAGCCCCGCTAATGCATTTCAGGGCAACGCCAGAGGGCCTAAATGAGCCAGTGATTGATTTCCCTGCTCCCAAGCACAAGACCTGGGGACTAAAGGTGACACCTCCATTCCTCCACGACAAAGTGCCTGCGAATGGCACTTAGGACCTCATAAACAGTATTAGGCTTTTCAAAAACACTCAGCACAGCTTTTTTATCAGCCCACGATTTCCCAGCAACAATATGAGGCTACTTCAAAATCCTAAAAAGAACTGCGTAGTAGACTAGACTTTCAGGGGTCCCCTGGCCCCATTAAGGAAATGCTCCCCTCTTCTATGAGGTCTCCAGGCAGATATGCAGTATAATCTTGCTGGAAGGAGGAGTATAATCTTGTTGGAAGAATGGCTCCATTGGTCGGATGAGTAAGTAAAGAAAATTTAAGTCTTGTTTGTGACTCCTCAGGACCTGGTCCTAGGATTAGGTCTTAAAGAATGAATAGCCTTGGGCTGGGGTAGGGAGTGGTCAGGACCAAAGAAGGGTCCTTGCATTTCAAGAGTTTCTGCTATAGGGTATATAAACTCTGTGATTTTCTTGTTTCTTGGCTCGGTATGAAATGGTTCACATACCTCTCTTTCTCTCCTTTTTATTCACCTGGCTGCAAGGCCATTCAGCTGTGCTGGATACAGCAGAACTGGAGGCCCATATTCTTCCTTTCCACGTAAGTCATTTCTTGGTATTCAAAGGCATCCCCTCCATTTATTTTCAATGTAAATGCTTTTGGGGAATAGTTTAAGTATTTCTTGGGCTTCTGTATTTCTCACTCAGTATATTCTATGGGGAACAAGACTCACTTTTCTCTATAACAAATAACCCTTCTATCTGCCAAGTGTCTGGAGGGAGGGCTCTCAGCTCAACCCAACCCAAAAACAAAATGTTGCTGTTCAGTGGCTTCAGTCACATCTGACTATTCCTGACCAGGTCTGGAGTTTTCTTGGCAGAGATATTTGAGTGGTTTGCCATTTCCTCCTCCAGTTCATTTTAAAGATGGGGAACCAAGGAAAACAGGGTTAAGTGACTTGACTAGGGTCACATAGCAACAAAGTGTCTGAGGCTAGATTTAAACTCAGGTCTTCCTGACTCTAGGCCTGGTCCTAGCTTAGAGCCACTGAGCTACCTAGCCACCCAAATACAAAATAAAGATCATTAAAACAAAAAACAAACAAACAAAAAAAGATGAAAGCTACTTATGCCCCTGAATGTGCTTGAGATTAGGGGAGGGAAATCTGCTATATGAGGGCTGAGAAAACAAAAATCCCGCCTCACCTTGACCTTTCCTGCCCGATTTAGGTCACCTTGAATGGAAATGCCAACTTTCTGGCCTTCATCGATCATGATCTGTAAATACAATAAGAGCAGAAAGATGGGACATGAAGCAGCACAAAGACAGGTATGGCCTAGAGAGTGATCGCCTCCACAGGCCACGCCAGCCTTCTCTTCACTTCCCTGTTAATGGACCCGCTCCACTAACCAGCAGCAGAACCTACAGGAATGGGCCTCCTGAGGCCTGGCCACTACTTCTGTCTCCCCTAACTGGTCCACTGCAGAAGCAGAGCTCAATTACTTAAACTCAGTTCCTCCTGTATACAACGGGAATAACACAAGGAATGCTGAACGAAAGAACACATGAGAGAATGTTAGTGGGGTATTTCCAGCTCCTCAGAGGACTTAGCTATTTGGAGCTCTCCCGGGTGAACCCAAAGTCCTTCTCCCTAAATGTCACCCGAGAGGCTCTAAACAGCCTACAAGCCAAGGGCACGCATTGCCATTAGAAATCTGCAGCTGCTCCTTCTTCCTTCCTGTACTCAGGTGGTGGTTGAGAGGGGGCAGGATAGTAAATACTACTTCATTTTAAAAAGAAAGAAAAAAGGACTCCATGCTCCCCCATCCCCCCACCCCCAAAAAGCCTATGATCTAAAATCCTCTGGCCTAGATTCTGGTGCTAAATAAAAGTCATTGCTGTTATTCAGAAAACAATTTTTTTTTTTCATACAACCTTCTTTTCTGACCCTTTACAAAAACACTCTGTGGTCATAGCTAGACTGCCATGTGCAATCCTGGCCACCAGGTTCCAAAACAGAGAAAGAAAACACAAAGTAACACACTGAACGAAAGTGGCACTGAGGGAAAAGAAGGAAGTTCACAAAAACATGAAGAAGAGGAATTTGGCTGCCAAATCTGGAAATAGTAAAAATTAAGGTTGTCCTTTGAAGCAGGTGGTTTTAAGACCATACAAAAAAGTGAGTTTCATTTTCTCTTCCAGGTTACTAACACAGTAGAACTCATCCTCTGAGTAGAAGTACAAGCATAAATTAATTAATGGGTTCAAGAGAATATCCTGCATGAGAGAGTCCTCAGAGATTTTGGGAGAAGTCTAGGGGGCATGCATAAAAACTGGCGATCC
Organism: Pseudocheirus occidentalis; assembly: GCA_028646575.1. Lineage (NCBI taxonomy): Eukaryota > Metazoa > Chordata > Mammalia > Diprotodontia > Pseudocheiridae > Pseudocheirus > Pseudocheirus occidentalis. Next base: position 170,718,835 of record CM053601.1, on the reverse strand, counting down.
ATATCTTCGAGCAGAATAAGAACTTCTTTGTTTCTGTCCTGGCCCCCCTGGGTAGTGAGGCCTATGCATTTTTCTCAGAATAAAGCTTTAAAATACATAAAATAGATTACACGGGATTACAAAGGAGGCCAATTATATTGTAATAAAATCAATTTTTTTTTTAAGAAACAAGTTCATGGACTTAAGGTTAAAAACTGTAGCTTTCAGAGACAACTATGTGAGAATAGAACATTTTGCAATCCCAATTAATTGATCAGAGAGCCCTTTATTAAGTTCCGAGTATGAGCCAGGGACCAAATGATGCATCAAGAATTCAAAGACACAGATGAAACAGTCCATATGCTCAAAGAGCTCACAATCTCCTGGGGAGATAGGTCCACATGTAAGACAACACACACATGTATACACAACATATACACAAAAGAAAGACCAGGCAAAGGTAGAAGGAAGGCACTTAGAGCCAGGGGAAAAATCAGGAAAGGTTTAATGGAGAAGGCAGGATGGAGCTGAGCTTTTGAAGGGAACTAGGGACTGTCAGAGGTAAAGGTGAGGAGGGAGAGCATATGAGCCAGGGAGGAAGCCCCCTGCAAAGTCCTGGTGATGGGAGCTGGAGCACGGCATGTGAGGCACATGGTGAAACAGAAAGGACGCACAAGCTAAGTGTCAGATTTGAAATCAAATCACCATTCTGACACAGCCATGGGACCAGATGCAGTTTCCCCTCTTCTACCCCTCAGTTAATCAACTGTCACACTTACAGAGCCTTCCTTCCAAGGCTGTTGTAAAGAAGAGGTCTGACCCAGAACAAGGCTGGCAGGCCCTTCCAGGAGCAGTCTTGACTCCACTTGTCATCACAGTATCTGCTGGGGGGAGTGGAGGAGGGTGCTGCAGGACCCCGATCCTAGCTCACATATGGACCACCATTTGCCAAGATGTGATCTCACTGACCACCCCCCTGACTACTGGGAGGGCGGCAGATGCCATGACTCTCTGGCCTCCACACTATATACCTGAAACAGAGTTTCTGACCAAACTGACCCGTTACCAAGCACAAGTCTTTTGATTTCTGTTTCACCAATGAGAAAGCTGAGACTCAAGGGCAATCCCTGGCTCTCCAGCTCACAGAAAAATGAAGGAGCCCATAGCATTACCTGCTCTTCCTCTAGAGGCTGTGCTACAGGATGGAGGGAAAGGCGCTCATTCCTGATGGGCTGACTGAGAGGACACACACCCCCGGCAAAGCTGTTTCCTGAAGAGGCCCCTCCAAGCCTTCTGTTCTTTCTCTCGTGATGATCTGGAAAGATGAATGATTTTACATTAGAAACCCCCTCTGGGCCCCATTTAGGATCAATCCTTTCATTATGCAGCACCTTTCTTTCAAACATTTCCAAGTGCATGCATGATTATGGTATCCTATCACTTATGGTGATCTAATGAACAGTAAGGAAATAAAAGCGTGTGAAGAGATTGCTGGCTCTCAAGGAAACAACATAACTACACTTATCTCCCCGGATAAGAAAAGAGAAAGCCCAAGACCTCACTGCCTATGTGCCAGGGAAAGTTGCTCAGCACATCTGCAGGATGACTCCACGGCCTCCCTTACCAGCATGCCCGTGCTTCCAGGCCTTTAGAGCAACAAATGTGTACCTAACCTAGATCTCCCTTCTCTAGATGTCAACGTAACGTCTGTACTGACTGAAACAGGATCTCTGACTGGGGGATCACAGAGTCATTGAAGAATTAATATTCAAGTCCACCTTAGAAGTAGAAATCATTATCAGGGATGGCTGGAAATTTAACAGCATGATCCAAAGGTGGCCCAACAGTGGTTGGTAGGTCATGGACAGTTTTCTACCCCGACAATTCTCTAGGAGTCTGAAAGTGACTCCCAACTCTTACCAAACATTATTGCTACCAAGTCTTCTAAAAGAAATTTAAAGGGACAACTCTCTTTGGTCATTTGGCCATGGTTGGCAAGATGAACCTTTTTTTTTTTTTAAATATGGACACTAAGTGAATCTACACGAACCCTTACGAAGGGATAATGCCAATTATCTCTGTATCAGTCAACTTTTGGTACGTGTATTGCCAAAGAGAGTACAATACAAACATTTAATGTGGTAACACAACTGGAAGGGGAACCCAGACTTAAAGAACCCAATTACCTAATACAGTGACTACAGATTTTTATTTGAACCAATTAATTCCCAAATAAGACTTTTCAAGGAATTTTTTGGTGTAAAGAAAGTTGAGAATTGCTGGAATAAAGGACGTGCATTTTCTCAAAACTGCATGTACCCCTCACCCAGTACCAGATCAATAAGGACATAAATAATTAATGATAAGAATACTGACAGAATAGAGGACCTGGCCCAGAGCTATTTTATCAAAACTTCCTAAGATGAGAGTCAACAGGGTAGAATGGAAATCAAGAACTTCAGCCCAAATGTGGGCTCTCCCTTGCTAACCATGCGATTCGATTCAAACCAAGCTCCTTTATCAATTCTCATTTGTAAAATGAAGTCCTGCCCCAAAGGATCTCTCAGGTCCTTCTAGTTCTAAATCTGTCTTCCTATTATCCTAATAGTTCACACGGACAAAACACTGCAAGATTACAAGACACTTTCTTCTCAATTAGCCTGTGATGTGTACTGAAAATACTTTATTCCCATTCTACAGATGTTAAAGTCAGGAAGACCTGAGTTCAAATCCAGTCATAAACATGTACCAGCTGTGACCCTGGGTCAGTCACCTAACTGTATTTGCCTCAGTTTCCTCATCTGTAAAATGAGCTGGAGAAGGAAATGGCCAACCACTCCAGTATCTTTGCCAAGAAAATCCCCTAAACAGATCACAGAGTCAGACACAACTTAAAATGACTGAAAAGCAAGTGAGGAAACTGAGGTTCAGAGGGTCATGGCCAGGGTCACCGTGCAATGCCAAAAGCAAGACTCAAGACTAGGCCTTCTGACTCCAAGTCCTGTATTCTTAGCATCACCCCATGCAACCTTTTCCTATAGGAAAAGGCCTTTCTGTTTAACCATCTTCTTTATTTCACCTTGTAAGTTTATTCTAAGACTAATTCTCTTTAATGAATTCTTCAAAATTTTCATACAATTAGTCCCTAGAGAGCCACTGGCCTACAGTATTTCTTTTGCAAAAGGTCTGAATTATATTACAGTTGGTTAATTCTGGAGGAAAACCTGTTTATTTAGACAAAGTGTGTTTGTTTGTAAGAGTGTGCACGCTATCATGCAGCATTCCTCCCGTAGCAGATGTCAGGCAAACAAAGTTACACGGCAGAGTTAGACAACCTCAGTGGGTAGTGGACTTTCCCAATCATTCCTGTTCTACTGACCTCAACAGTACAGTACGGGGCAGGGGACACGGGGATGGGGGGTGGGGACGGATTGTATTCTTGGAGTTTGTGGTAGATAAGGAGTGTACCAACCTGATACACACCACTTAGACTTTCAGAGAGAAAATGTCAAAAACTTCAAGAAAATATAGTCATGGCACTCTGACCTGACTCTATAAAAGGGAAGCTGACTTAAGAGGAATTGAAAACTCAGGAATGAAATTCTGATAATCTAATCTCAAATGATTCTGAAAGATAAGGGGAAAATATACACAGCTACTGAAGAGGGCAGACTTTCCTAAAGAGTTCATGTTTTTAAAGGACATAACCCCCCCAAAAAGTGAAAAAAGTACCACAAAAAAAGGAGGGTTTTTTGGCCTTTTTTTTGTTTGTTTTTACTGTGTTAGGGATAAGAAGTATTTACAGGGGTGGAAGAATAGAGGTAGGGATGGTAACAGATGACAAAGAAAATCTCCCCCAAAGTCTTCAAACAAAGGATTGGTGGCCACTTCTCCACAATGCTGCGGAGCACTTTCTTGGTCAGATATAGGTTGGACTAGACAACCTCTGGGATCACTTCCACCTCACAGATCCTTGATTTTGTTAAGCAGAAATGCTAGCAAGTCTGGGCCTAGCTACCAGCTGAGTGAAATGAAGGGGGAGAGAGAGAGAGAGACAGAGACAGAGACAGAGAGAGACAGAGAGAGAGAGAGAGAGAGAGACAGAGAGAGACAGAGAGAGAGAGAGAGGGGAGGGGAGCTGAATAAGAAAGAGGGAGAGAGACGGGGATGTATTCCATAGTCTGTTTATTGTAGAACCATTTCATACAGAGCCAAAGATACATGGAAGATACAAGGTTTATATACCCTTAGCAGAATGCAAGGAACCACCCTTGGTCTCCACCTTTCTCTAACCCAGCCCAAAGCCAATCACTCGTTAAGCTCTTTATCCTAGGACCATGTCTGGAAGCACAAGCAAACAGGGTATTACAATCAAGACTTGGAAATTAACTCAGTAATTTCTTTAGATATTCATGAAACCAATGAGAGCATCCACCCAACAAGATTATATTCTCCTTGCATATCAGCCTAAGGACTTCTGTAGAACTGGGGAACTAATGTGGCCAAGGTCCCTGAAAGTCTTGGCCTACAACATCTCCCCTAATTTTTTTATTTATAGGAGAGGGGAACATCCCATTAATGAAGCCCTAATAGACTCCTGGGAGTTCTCAGCTTCTCTCCTGTAATGCCTATAAGAGGGGGAAAACATCCCATTAATGAAACCCCAAAGACTTCTGAGAGCTCTCTTCGTCCCCCCTATAGCATATGGGGCCACAGGCAGAATCATGCAGTTGGACATTATATATAACTTGTTGAATGATGCGAGAAAAACAACAAATAAGGATGGGTAAGCAGGTACATAAACCCAATAATGCCACCCCTATTCCTACGTAGGTTATAATTGTGTTTGCCCAGGTAATATCCCCTGAGCTCTTAATCCAATCAACTACATTTTGTGCCTCAGAATTTGGTCCCCATTAAGCTGATTTCTAATATGGGCTATACCATAATCTGACTCATCTTTTCTTTACCAATACAGAATCACATAACTTTTGCTTAACTTGCATTAACTCAATTTCC